>NMRA01000004.1:340464-401762 GCA_002633005.1 Phoronis australis | reverse complement strand
AATCCATTTTATCAGATGCTGCATACCACAAAACTCCTATGAAATAAGACAAAAGTAATTGCTGTACTTAACTGCCTTTTCCTTATTTTGCAAGACTCAGTATAACATGGGTTCAAATGCTCAAAATTTCCCCAAAAGTTGCTTTGTGAGATGGTCGGCGCACCACAGGGGGCTGGGGGAGCTATAGCCCCCACTTTTTTCAGTGCTATGCACACATGGTCCATAAGCGGTGCACCAAGAGGGGCTTTAGCCCCCACTTTTTTCAGAGCTGTGCCACCAATGACAGACCTTGCTTACAAGTTACTTAAAACATTTCCTACAATTTTATTACAAATGGGTGCTCAATACTCATTCCTCATGGCATTCCAGCTCTCAGAACAGAATCCATAGGGGGCAACAAAACAATTGTGATGGGACTCACGTTAGTAGGTGTACTTTGTTTATTGTTATGCTTATTTAGTTGCTATTGTTCATTTATTCCTATGCTTAATGTCTTTTGTTTCGTCTCAGTGCACTGTATAGCCTAGTCTTTGTTACGTGGCCATGGGAGCGTGACTGTATGCATGTGTCTGAGGCACTTCTTTGCTATCAACAGGCTTCTAAGAAGGGTGTGTTTCCGTCTTTGGCCTATATGGAATTCAGCGTATGTCATGTGCAACTGAACTGCAATGTATGCGTTGAGGTGAAATACACATTGTGGTGTTCAGTCTGGAGATTTCCTTTGTTATATTTGGTGCCCAACATGCTGCGATCCTATGGGAACTTTTGTTTGGTGATGACATCTAACAAACTATGGCCGTGCTATGGCCTTGCATGGTAGATTGAACTGCTACCTGACTTTACAAGCTTTGTGTCTTACGGCTTGGGTAAGAATTTTCTCTCGAATGGGCACTGTCTTCCTTTGCTATTACCATGGTCACAAGTTCGTGGTGTTGTCGTGAATTACATATCCTTGTGCTCACCAAGAGGAACGGAAGTTTTCAGGACTATGTGTTTGACGACGCCCTATTCTGCGGGAAACTGAACTCACTTGTTTTGCATCACTGAATTTTTTTATTATTGCCTGATATAAGTTCTCTCCATATCCCTTGTATTGAGAGTGCTTTAATTTCATGAACATGTCTATTTTCATGCAGTACGGAGGTCATGTTATCTCACATTAGTGTGGTTTTTTCTAAGATTGTTCATGGTCCTTGCATTTCATTCTTTGTCATGGATTCCCTGTGTGACAAATGTGTGATTGTTCCTGACGTGCCAGAGTGTGAGTTGCTGAATTTTCTGCCTGCTGACATGACGGCGTTCTGTCATTCGGCAACTTTTCCAGAAGTGAGGGGTTCTGAACGTGCGATAACATCTGGCTCCTTTGTTAACTGCCCAGCACAGTCTTTTGTCCTGTATGACAACAAGCATGCCAATTATCTCCCAGGCTTCAAAGGGTTACTGAAAACTGGTAGAATGGATTGTCTTAACTTCTGCTGTAGTTGGGCAATTTTGCATGGTTATTCAAAAACTAAACATGATCAGCATTTAATTGACAAGGAATTCAGAAATGCTATTGGTTTATGTTCAAATGTGTTATAACTTAACTTTCATTTTTAGCAGCACAGCCCAGGCTAGATACGATCTGATAAGAGATTAGAGCAATTATCGGACAAAATAGAGCCGGCCCTTCTATCATAAATGCCAGAATGGAGATAATCAGTCGTGTAAGATATCATTGGCTACTGCGGTCATCTTTCCAATTTGTTGGGCAATTATAGGATCGAACAAGTTGGGAGCAATGGAAAAAGGCCGTAATGAAATTCGCAATGGCGTTAAGCATGCTTGGCGAGGTAACTTATAGCGGCCTTTACATAGTCTCTTATTCTGACAAATTGGTTAATAAGTGTGTTAATTTCATTCGTAAGAACCATTTCAAGGATTTCAAATTGAAAATTTCAAAAGCTACTGTTACTGATGAGTCGTTTCTCTGTGAGTGTGTCAGTAAAAGTGATGAAAATATGTCATCGTTGATTTCAATGATAGGCGAGTTGTCTCCTGTTCAAAAGAAAATGATGTCATCTGCTGCTGCGTCTGGCGACTCTAGCAGTGTTGAGAGTAACATGTGTTTTTGAGTGTGAACTCATGGGGGTAATGTTGTTCATAGTGACTTTGTTCGCTTAGCACATTTTCATGTAGTGATAGCACAGGAATTTCCTTTCAACAGCAGTGGTTATGCGAGGTTCAGTGTTTGCAGGTTATGTAAAACGACGCATGACAGGGTTTTCCCATTCAATGACTTTACCAGACGTGGGGGCTTCTGAGCGTGTGATAACATCTAGCTTCTTTGTTAACTGCCAAGCAACATCTTTTGTCTGTTTAGACAACAAGCAGGACAATTATCTACCAGGTGTATTACAGACCACGTGTGAACACAGTCAAACTCAGAGTGAATTGATGTGGGATTCGGAAAGAATAGATTGTCGTAACTTCGGTTTCAGTTGAGCGAGTTTGGCGATGGATTCAAAAACTAAACATGATCACCATTTGACGAAGATTTCAGAAGTGCTATTGGTTTACGTTCAAATATGTTATAACCTAACTTTTACTTTTAACAGTACAGCCCAGTCAGGGTAGATTAGGATGTTATTGGAGATTAGGGCAATTATCAAACAAAAGAGAGCTGGCCCTCCAACCATAAATGCCAGGATGGAGTTAATCAGTCCTGTAAGATATTGGCTACAGAGGTAAACTTCCCAACTTGTTGTTGGGCTATAGAATCGAACAAGTTGGGAGCAACAGGAAAACGCTGTAATGAACCGATCAGGTACTCTTTGAGGGGCAGTGCCGCTGAAGTGCTTGAATCTGATTTGTATGTAGATGAGTTACTTAGTAACTTAAATTCTAGATACGGTGTTATGTTACGTGCTGGGAAAATTGTTGAAAAATTCTACAGTTCTGGACAGGATAAAAATGAAAGCGTTACCCAATGGTCGCTGAGCGCTTAGAGAAATTAGTAGGGACAACATTTTCTGCTAGGGGAGAAGAATGTGACGGGCCGGGATGCCGTTTATTGTTATGCTTATTTAGTTGCTATTGTTCATTTATTCTTATGCTTAATGTCTTTTGTTGCATCTCTCAGTGCGTTGTATAGCCTTTGTTACAATTGGGCCATGCGGGCATGACTTTGTGTGGGGCACTTCGCTAGCAAAAGGCTTCGGGAAAGGGTGTGTTTCTTTCTTGGGCCTGTATGGAATTGAACGTATATCCTGTGCAACTGAACTGAAATATATGCAGTTCACGGTGAAATACATGTTTTGGTGTTCAATGCATTCGTGATTTGCTTTGTTACGCAATTATCTTTTCAGCTAAGATCATAAACTCTTTATTAAGCCGTGTTTAGTTGCACAGTCCAACTGGGACAGTTGCTCACTAAGAGCACTGAGTTCACACTGACCTAGTGTGTCAATTTCAAAAGGCCTATTTTGCATGAAGACACCCATGATTAACTACTGTCCCTGCCCAGCACTAAGCCACTATATGCAAACTCTGTAGTACCCAGTCCAAGCTCGAAATGGTTAATACCCATTCCTCATTGACCCCTCTGAGTATGAGCAAAAAGACCTACGGCCTGACCATGAGCTTTTGCAAATGTTTGGTCGCATCGCCTCTCAACAATCTAAGTCCGCCAGTGTTCCTCTTCTCAAGAATAACAATAGAAAAAACATGTTTGCCACTGGTCATGTAAACCTGCCACTGTGGAAGAGGCAATGTACCATGTTGTGGGGTCAAAAACGACATTTGCCACTGGCGTATTTGAGCTTCCAACGTTAAGGAATTGAAATTATTTGCAATGAAAGGTTATTGGCATTCCTGACAGCTACATGTGGGTAAAATAAACCCGCTGTTAGAAGTTCCACAGTCATATGGTTTGAAGCAATATTTAACTGTCATTTCTTTTCAAGCCCAGAAATCCTTTCTTAATCTTAGTAAGGATGAGACTGATTTTATAACGTAAGTAACTCAAATCAAAAGTTGTTTTTGACAGATTATGTACAGTTTTTTTTGCAGATGTAACCTTAATGAACTGACAGAAAGATTTGTAGTTCAGGAATTATTCACTCGAAAAGTGGCGGAAACACCCACCCACTGCGTTGTTATTTTTGAATCAGTCATTTGGCAGTAATTATTCTTGCGAACAAAACTATTATAATGTTGTCTGTTTTATAGCTTTATACAAGCTCTCTTAAATTCACTCAGGGATGCGTATTTACAGTTTTATTCATGTGCATGGAGTATTTGGCTGATTTGTGTGATAAAATCCCACACACTTCACTTAGTGATTAGCAATGACATTTTTTATCCTCCATGGCCTTCGGAAAAAATCACAGCATTGAGCTTCCCACTTAAACCATTGGGGTTGACAAGTTATGATGTTTTCTGTTTGCTTGATTTATTCATCTAGGCTGTTCATTTCAAGCTTGTTGGCAATTTGCAGTCTCCACAATCTGCGTCTATTTTTGTCTATCAGGATTTTCTCTCTAAAATGTGTACAGTTTTACAACCACATGATACGTGGCAGCAGAGAAATTACTAGACATGCTTTGAAAATTGCTTCTTTTTTGACATTTGATTGATCCCTACTTCTCAATTTGCAACAACTGATTCTTTCCAGATAAGCAGAGATTTACATTTTATGTAAAGTCCGTGTTTTAGAGCAGCTTTTAGTGGTCACATAGTTTCTTTATTTAGTCAAACAGCAGAACACAAAGAATGCACAATCTAATGCAAGATATGACTGTTGAGTGTTTAATTCTATTGTTTAGTGTAATGTCATTTTGACATTTTGGACTCAATCAAATAAAATTACAATGCCAAAATTAACACTAAAATTGTAATAATTATGCCAGATTTACATACTATAGCCTTCTAAATTACTGAGCACTTTGAAAATTAATACCTGGCTATGTACCTGGTAAACCTTAATCCTTCTCAACTCTTTCTGTAGCGTACAATGGATGTACTGAGAGGAAGCAGTGTTGCCTTGTGTCGGCTTCCTTTACTCAAGATCATGGGTTTGAGTCGGTCCCACTGGAGTACACTGCTAGACCTTTTAGTCAGGTCTTTAGTTCCTCATCTTAATTTTATCTATATATTAATATAGCATAAAATGGTTCCAGGTGATAAATGCAATGGGCCTACCTCAGAGGAGACTGCACACTGGTAGAAGCTGTACCAGAGCATCTGCAATAATTCTTTTTATACCACAATATCAGCCTCGAATGGCCAATACAACCGTGTAATAACCCATTTAGTTATCTCACTAGTGAGATAACATTTTGGTGGGAATCGAGGCCGGTTTTGAACCCGGTCCGAAAGAGTTTTGAGTTGTCGACTTTATACCACTGCACCACTCAGCATCTGACGTCATCAAATGTGAAAATACAATACTTAAATGAGCACACGCAACAATATCATGTTCAGCAAAGTGCATTGTACCCACATTTATACGCTATGAAAAATAAGATGCATAATTTCCATAAAAACGATATTTTAATTCAGTGAAATTTATCTCTCATTTTCTCTCACTTGTAAATCGCTGATCTCCAATGTGAATGCGGGTATCGTGTCGTCGGGATCCTTCAACTTGAGCATTATACTCAGTTACCAGTGGTAACCTACTTTAGCAGACGATAAAATGTGTAGTAAGCTATGTGTAGTTGCTAAACCTTAATTTATAGATTCCCTTTCTTTCCATTTTGTATAAATTTTCAATTGGTTTTGATTAAAAGCATTATTTGACAAAAATAGCTTGGCTTTTCTAAAAGGTCAGGACCTCCGACCCCGGGCCTCTTACATAGAAAGTAGTTACAAAGCCAAGGCGAGTCGAGAAAGGTAGATCGATTCATTCTCGTTCAGTATATGGTATAAATAGATTATTACATGTTCTCAGCCGTTATCCCCCTTATCTGCAGCCATTGTGGATTTTGGAGGATTATCGCCCTCAGGGCTGACGCCCCTCGGGCGATAATTCTTCAAAATGCACTTGATCTCTAGAATATGGGGGATAACGACTGAGAACATGTAATAATCTACATATATATAATGGAAGCAGTTGTTGTCCGTGCACACCGACTAATCCAAACACATATTTTTTGTATAAGTTTCTAGTCCTAAAATCCCCCCAGTGTTACTTGCATGGGAAAAATCCAAGATCTTTTTGCAATTGTGAATTCAGAAATGGTAAATGCAAATTTCAATGAAAATGGCACATGTAGACACAGCCTGTGACTCGAGTCGATAATGGACGTAGAATCTTATCCCTTTAAGGAATATTGTGAGTTTTTTAGCCAGCTAAACATTGCAAAATGCAGCTTTAAGCAAAATCTGGCTTTTACACGTCTGCTGTGTGTCAACAATGAGCTCTAAGGGATCAAAATATAATAAAATTTTGTGCGTCATGTCGTTTTGTTAAATAGCAAAGTAGTGACCTGAGCGCCTGAAGCTGTAACATTCATGTATGTTTAGCGTAGGCATCGTTTGTATATTGACTTGGTCACTATAATTTCATGGGTATGGTACAGGTGTATAAACAAGCTATATATATAACTGGGGATAAATTGTCATGCATTTTTACATCACTGGACTTGCACTGACTGATGTGATGCATAAATGTTGTTATGATCACGGAAATTTGTTGCAAATTCTTTGATTGCCCATGTTAACGTGAGTTGAGTATTTTTTACATGGAGTTGTAGGATACCTAGAACAATACTTGTCATTCAGTTGAATGAAACTAGTTTGAGGTAGCCAAAAAGGTCTCTGATTGGTAGTGAAACTATTTTCACAACTGTTTCAGTGTGTGTTTGCCTGTGTGAGTGTTGTCATACCAGGAACTAAAGGAAGATTAGTTCTTGTTTTTGAATGGTAGTTCTAATCGTGTGCTTTGAATAAACAATAAAAATAAAATATAAATGATAGACTAAATTCTGTACTTATTCCGGTTAGCTCCTAGGGGACTTGAATTCAGGAACTCAAAAATTGGGGTGGGCTTTAAGCTAAGCATGGGCGTTTAAAAACAAAATTATTGAAAAGTCGAGGATGGCGTTTACTCTAACAATTAATTCTGGTAAACAGGCCTGAAGCTACATTTACATTTACATTTGATTTGTGGACAACAGTCAAATAAAAGTAGGAGAATTTCAGGTTTTTAACTACCCAAATATTGCAAGTGACCATGATAATGACTGTTGTCACTGAACATATCTTGGGGTTGCTAAAATTTGCGAGAGAGTTACTTACAAAGACCATGCCTCAATGGTGTAAATTGGGGGTGGGCTTTTAAAGCTGGGTCATAGGCCTTTAAAAATGAAAATTCGTAAATGTCATGAGTGCCCGTTCAGCCAAACATGGGTGTTTACCCAGAGGAGTATGGTTTATAGTAAATTGTAAATGATTTGTGGTTATGTAGGACCCTAGAAAAATGTCCAAACTCTGCCAACTTTGGGACATTATATCTGTCAGAAATGGCCAGTTGGATTCAAATGGAACTTTCACATACCATGCTTTACCAAACTGCTGTTACTTGGAATGTTTTTTAAAATGTTCCACTTTTGCACAGTGCTGTTACGTGGTAAAATTAGGGGTAAGTAGGTGCCCAAAGCCCACCGTATCACCTTGAGCACTGAACGTAACTTACGGTGCGTAGGCGCTACGTTCAAATGCCAAAAGGTGGTTGGCTACGCCTACGTGCGCCTACGCTCCACTACAGCACTGCTTTTGCACTAGGAGCTGTAAAAATAGGACTTCTATGTTTTTTATGTAAAAGTTAAAGGTTGCACAAACTAAAATGATATTTTGGAAAACTGCAACGAGCATTATCGAGGTTTTGGCATAAACATTTATATCAAGTGAAATTTGGTCATGTTATTGATATTTTTATTTTGGTATAAATTCACCTTACTATTTTTGCTTAATTTTACTTAAAAAGACATGGTCACAAGACCCAATTAATGAAAAAGTGGTAAAAAGTTAAAAATCAAAGTCTTCAGGCTTTCTTCCTTCAGAAAACAAACTTAGTACAGACTGAGTTAATTGTTGGAGTTTTGTAAATATTAATGACACAGACATTTTGAAATTATAGGTCCTTCATAAGCTTAATGAGAACTCCGTAATGAAAAATGTTACTACTTATTCTGGCAACAATAATATCAACAGTTAGAGTAACAGTTGTAAAACACGTGTATGTATGTAATGTTGAATTGAAACATACCTGGTAGTTTGCAAACAAAGGTACAAAAATATTCATAGCATAGAAATAATCAGCTAATGTTGTCTGGTTAGCAGACTTATAAATCACCGGCAAAAGTTTAATAAATTTTTCTGACAAAAGAACAAAAATATTGTAGAAACAATCTCACGCTAATGTCATTTAATTATTTGAATCAGCAATATTATACCGTAAACTCACGGGTTAACGCCCACGCCCGTGTAATCACCCACCCTCGTGTCTCAGGGTTTCCTAGTAAGCACCCAGGGCGTTAACCCTCGAGATTTGATTTATTTTTACAAATGTAAGAATTTTAAATATTCTCAATTAATATAAATGAAGCACTCATACATTCATTCTAACTTCCTTTCCTACTAATGTCAACATTTCAGTGTTAAAGGAACCGTTGGTCAAGGAATACTTTCAAAGCAGTTATAAGCAGGCCTTGATTCAGAGCACTTATCATAAATCTAGCCTTAACTTCCCAAGCTTTAAGTTAGACTGTTTGTTATTGCTTCATATCATACTGGATAAGTTAGCAGAAAGTGTTCTGAATCAAACGTTTGTTTTTGGCAGCAAAAGCCGAGTTTACAGCTGTTAAAAAAATTTAGATTGAAGTGAAAAGCACTTGTTTCGTTTTGATTAAAGAGGTGGATTTAACAGGGAAGCGTTAACTTGACTCTTGCTGCTATGGGGAAACTTTACTGTGTTGTCATCGAAGTTATCTCTAGATGTCGCTGTTAACAATGACTTGTGTTGTGTTAAAACTTGTAAATACTTTGCTCATCTACTTCTACAAGTGTTTCATTTCAGTTATTATCCAAAAATGTACTCAGTTCTTTATAATTATTACAGATACTTAAAACTATGAGTTGCAATATATAACTTGGCTGATCCTGTCATCACTTGATGAACAATATGTGGTTCAGCTTTGAAAATAATATGAAAGATTACATAAGTTAACTTTCCCACTGGCTCCAAAGCTTTGGTTAAAAGCTTCAGTCCATGCCGGGAACACTTAACTTTGGTCTTGAATCGAACTTAATTCCGTACTAAAGAGGTGGATTTAACAATGAAGTGTGGACGCTTTGTTACAACGGGAACACGTAATTTCGATGCCATTGGAGTTATCGGCAGGGGTTACTCCCTGCGTTTGCCAACAATGGGTATTTGTTATAATTTTTATTATTTTTAATATGTTATCTTCTAGTACATTGTCATCGGCCCAATGGGGCAACCGTTGCTGCCTTGTGAAGTTGACGTTCTAGTTTCCATTTGGGGAGAGGGAGAGGTCCTTGCCGTTTTTGATGACAAGTGAGGACAAAAACACCGAAGGTCACATTAGTGCCGCCTTGCAAGAATTGATGGAAACACTCCACTTAACTTCACGGTTAAGTGCACTTAACATTGAAGCTTCGACGCTCAGAAGCGGAATTAATTGTATGAGAAAGGGCCTGTTGTTGTTTACTGAGTCGTCGGCACACCACTAGTAATGGGAAAAGGCCACCAATAACACCTCATTTGGGACACACTTTTAATTACGAGGCCATATGGTGGGACCACGCAATCGAGGGTACCTACTATATGCATACACTTAATATGTATTGTACCAACTTTCCAGGGTGGCCTCGTCATTTGTGCATTTGCTTGACGTAGTTCACACCTGATTCTTCTATCTAAATGTCCCATAATCAATGCCTCCAGCACGATTTTATCAGGTTCATGTGGTACATTTATTGTGCTAGTATTGATATTATTAATTATTTCCATTTTCGTATACTGTTAGCCTTAAATTGGTTGGTGGGTAATTAGGTTACATTTTCTGAATGTGTATCACTATTCCAGTGGCAACCTTAAGACAGGGTACTGAGAATTTTCACAACTGGCTCCAAACATGCTTTCAGGGATTTCAGGAAACATTAAAGCCATGTTTATCGCCATCTTTGAAAAATAAGGAACTATTTTGAGCTCTCATATTTTTGGTATGGAACCCTTTGTTTTAGTTCTTTATATCCAGGAGTTAGCTTTCTTAATTACATATGCAGGAATACCAAGAGAAGAGGGTTTTGGACAGTGTGTCCTAAACTGAGTAGTTGAAGAGGAATTTTATTTTTTCTGGTAATGTCCTTCTGGCGCTGGTCTGAGCGCAAAATTTATATGCAAAAGGCTTGTAAATCGGCTAAAATTTTCAATAATATCGTATAGTCCATGGTATTCTGACAAGGCTGTTGCTTATTAGAGTGAATTGTATACAGTTTATTATTTTACTAACTTGACTTAGTCCTATTTGAAATTTGTGGCTTTGGTTTCACCATTCTAGCAGTCTGCTGAGAATTTTAAGGGCAGGTACAACATTACAAATATCACCTGTTTGTGAGTATTCCAGGTGAGAGGTGGGTGATCATTTCCAAGGCAAATATCAACCTGTTCTATTGTTAAGCATTCTTGGCAGTGTTTTGTCTAGGAACTCACATAGATACACAACGCCACTTTTTTACCAGGTTTTAGAGAGTTTAACCCTTTGAAGCGTGGTAAAAAATTAGTGAAAACTGTATTTAAGTCAGTGAGAATGCATACGTATATGCTCTGCTCCTCGCAAAAGGAATTTGCTGGTAGATTAAAGTTTAATATTATTGGCTGTTGACAAAGTACAAAGTATCATAGAAAACGTGGAACAGGTCAGGTTTCCAATGCGCTAAAATGTGCCCAGGCTGTTTCTTAGAACTGGATGCTCAAGTCTTGGGTTGCATGTAACAGAGCAGGTGCAAGGGACACAGCCAAAAATGGTCTAATTGGACTTCATGAAACAGGTTAAGGTGCTCTGTAGAACAAACATTCTTTTCTTAAAGACAGTTATGTACCGTATTTGTCCTTTGTTTGGATTGGTGCATTTTCAGCATCTGGGATGAAACCAGCTTACGTTGTAAAATTAGGCAGAAAATATGCCTGTATTGAGTATTATTTCGTGAAAGTTTTGTCACAGTTGTAGAAAATCCAGGTAATTTTAAGTGAGTTACAAACTTTCACACAAATTTGGTGCGTCAAAATATTCAGCTTTGATCCAAATAAGTGCAACTTGTCACCAAAAACAAAATTTCACAAACAGTGGGTGTGACATCAGCAAAAGAGCTTTTTGGAATCTCACAACTGACAATTTTGGAAAATGAAAAACAATTATTTTTGAATTCACTAATTTTCTATTTGTTAAAGTTAACTTTGTTGTGAGTGTTCATAATTTTTCAAAATATTGTCTGATGGTACATATCTGTAGTACAGTACTTGAAAATTGTAAAGCAGTGATATTGTGGTACTTATCGTTTCCAAAAATGTGATTGAATAACATTTCACCTGTCTGCCATATGGTGTCCTAAATTGGTGTGGTTTCAGTTATCGTTTGTATCAGTGCGCATTGCCTCAGCTGGTGTATGGATTCCAGTGATATCACTGGCTTAATAAATAAATGTTGTTAAAACACAATATAATCAGTCGTAGCCTGCAAGGTACAATTAAAAAGTTTGTTTAGGGTATAATGTTTCATTAGAAATGTAAAAATAGAGGAGTTGATCTTTAAAGCTTGAATTTGGTATGTCCTGAAATGTAATTTTAACTTAAAAAGTACAGCGTATAAAACATTTTGTGAGACAGTCATCAAGATAAAATTGATTAAGTTAATACGCTATTCTTATAATAATAATCATGATAGTGATCGTAATGAAACTCTAGTATTATTGCCCAACTACACCAATCCCAATATTTGTAGGGGCTCACTACACGTAATTTTAGTATTTTAAACCTGCAGTTTCCGAGTCATTGAAACAGAAGTCAGTACCATTGGTAATGCATTCTTTGTGAAATGAATAAGGTAGACTTCCCTTTTGTTTTCATTTTGATGGTGGCTTTAAACTGGTAATTGCATGGTCAGAGCTTTTTGCTTTGTGCAAAACCTGGTCTGACTGACACAAAAATTTCTTAACATTGATCCTTTTGAGCCTGTGGAGCAACACCTTTGTAATTAATCCAATGAGTCAATGACTTGAACAAATTAAATGGTGCTTATTGGTTATCTAAAACTGCAGTAGCTGACAACAAGGACATCAGTGATTTTTATTCTGTTACACAAATCTCAAAATGATTCAACAATGTAACTTTAATGTTGAGTGCAATGTTTCTCAAAGTTGTACAGTTAAAACTTACTGTATAGTTCTAACCACAAACAAAATACAACCCATATTAATCTTGAGGGATTTGGAATAGCTAATAAACTGAGTTTCAATCAACGGCCTTGTTAACAGCAGAACATTAATAAATGCAATTTAGAAGTTTTCTGTAATAGCATTAGGGTATGTATGCTATTTACTAGAAAGACTGCTTCTGTAATTGGATTTTGCTCAATTGACACTGATGGCATGGGTTGTTGTAGGTATTGACTGTTTTATGTCACAAAAAACTAATCTTGCATGTTGATCAAATGTCTTTCAATGGTGGTTAATGTGTTCACATTTTTGTTACTGATTACCTGAGTTACATATCTGTGTTGCTTGTGACTTGAGAGAGTTGGTCACCCTAAATTGCCAATTCAAAAATAGTGCATGTCAGCATTGCTTGTGACTCCTGTTGCTAATGGTTATGTAGTCCTATCAAGTTAGCAATACAACCAGACGGATTAAACGGCCCAATATGATTTTCATTTTTAGCCAGGTGAACATGGTAGGATGCTGTACAATCAATGTATGGAGACAGATTTGCATGCCTGTAGAAACGTTGGTGATTATGACTTAGCTCTCGTAGTCATTATCTCTAATTAAAGTCTTTTTCATAGAGACAAGTGTCGTGTATTCAACCAATTTTGCATATCAGAAAACTTGCTCGCAAAGTGCAGCCATAGAGAAAAACAAGTATTTATGAGATATAAACATAAATTTTATAAACTTGCAGCTTGTGAAAAATTCAAAAACAAATTTCTATGATTAACTTTCAACCACTTGATTTCCACAATCATATGTTTCGTTAGGGTATTCTAGTAAGTTCTTCACATTGCCAACAATTGCCCATGAGAGGCCTACCACACAATCGGTGTCATAAGTCCTTTTCATACTGAACTAACTCCGGTCTGAGCGGAGCGTCCATGTGAACTGCAAAGTTAACTAAACCGCTCATACTGACTTCGATAGTTAATGCGGGACATTGAAGTGAACGGTAGGTGATGCTGTTGCCATCGAAGTAATCGCAAGGTAGCACTGCATGCTAAGGTTTTTTAAATGTGACAACTTGGGAAGATTTAGATGTGCTAATTGACATAAAACTTATTTTTCATTCGTGATTATTCGAGCAAAATATAATAACTATTAGCGACTACTCTACCATTTAATTGTTGATGATAACAGTGGCACCTGGCAATAACTTCGATGGGAGCGAAGTTGACCATTCATACTGCACCACAGCGTCGAGGAGCTCTGCTGTTAAATCCACCTGTTTACTGCGAAGTTAACTGGAGCTGTTAACTTTGGAGGCCTCGATGTTAGTATGAAAAGGCCTATAAGGTGGTTAGGGGTCTTGTGCAGGAATGTTGATGCATGACTTTCATAAACAATTCAGCCAAACACACCATGGCTTGCAAACTGAAGTATTGAGTAAGATCTAGCCTGCCTGCCCAAATGTTGCCTGTAAACAACAATACAGCCACTTTAAGGTAGCACTTAGCACTGAAAATAGCTTAAAAAATCAGTTAAGAACAGTCTTTAAACAAAAGTACACCCAAAATTTAGTATTTTTCTTGTAGTGACAAGTTCAGCATGACCTCACTTTTCAAGTAGGTCTATCTTGTTTTGGTATTCTTTAGCAGATGTGGGATGTGTTACAGGTGCAGTTCATCTAACCAAAACGAATGAAAAATAACAGGAAACATTTATAACCTTTTTAATTGTCATGTTCATATATTTTATAAATAAACGGCTTCAACTAAGAATTGTTTTGTTGATGACACAATGAATACAAGGGTGATTAGTCTGAGCCAGGATCGATTTTGTCAACCCCACTTTTCATTTGCTCTCAAGTGCCTTGTGTGGTTAATATGAAAACCATTGCATTACCTGAATCAGTGATATATGTGTGGGCTGAATAGCTTTCATACAGACAACATTAAAGGGGCATGGAATGCAAAAGCTCATCAAAAATATCTTTTAAACAATTCCTGACGAGACTCACAACGTGTAGTATAGAGTAATTCACATTCCCTTGTAATGGGGATTTTTGCTGGAAATATGCGCAGAGGAAGAACTGTGCTTACCACAAAGTTTCTAATCTCCCTCCCACTTGTGATAAATGCGCATGTGTGCTCATAGTCAGTTGCATGAAGTCGCTTGAGGTCAAAGGTCACATTTCCCATATAAGGGAAATGTGCTACTCCGTGTCTTGCCATACCAAATAACCGGGAGACGTACTTTGCTTTGTGGAAGAAAAACCCACAAAGTGGCGAGCAGTTGACAGATTGCTTTTTTTGAAATTTGAAACTAAAAGAAAATGCTTTGATATCAACAGAAATTAAAAATCTTTACAAACAAACCCTAAAATTACCTGCTGAGCATGTTGAATTCTGTTTCAGTGGCAGAGAACCACTTTCAATACTGTAATTTAGTTTGGCCTCTTTAAGAATTGTCAATGCAATCCAACTTCCATATTTTGTTATATTATATGTTATTTAGTAAAATCAGGTTGCGGTATGGTGAGCAATTGAAATTTTTCCTTCATTTTCATGTAAGATATGAAACAACAACTTAGCATATAAGATAGCTGCTCTATGACATTTTGCATTCATGACAATCTTAGAAGCAGTTTTGGCTGTTACGTTAATCCGAAATTAGCGACATTTTAGCGTACTTTCAAAATATGAGTATGAAAGTAAAATATGTAAGTTTGCTTTGTGTGTTCATGTAATTGGGCTATTTGTCTGTAATAGATTATTTGCCCAACTAAGCCAACTCTATCTTGAGACACAACTTCATAAACTGCTTTGTGGTGCCTTGTGCCAGCGTATTGCGGAACGCACCTATGTTCTCAAAACTGGTTGAATATCAGTTATGAAACAAATTCAAATTGTTGGAGACGCACTTCATGTAGCCATGACAACAACAAAAGACTTGGTTTGACTGTTCAAAAGCACACGCAACAGATCCCACTGTTGGGATAGGATTAACGTTTTAGGAGAACAAATAATGTTTGCAGACTGTTGTCATTAGATATACCTGGCTAAGATCTTATGACTGGTTTGAATTTAACTGAGTGCATGCACCACTGATATTGATCCATGGCTTGCTGAGAAGATTGCAATAGAGGTGTTTTTAATCGATTTAGTGAAAATAAGACATCCGGTCTAACATGAATGAAAGGACAATTACAAATTAGAATGTCTAATGAAGGATGATCTGGGTAAGGTAAAGGAATTGTCTAAGTATATAAACTGATTTGTTCAGTAAATTAGTTTATGAATTATTACCATACTCATCTGGGTTAATGCCCAGGGCGCCTATTAAATTAGGTCTAAAATCAGGAGGTGGGTGTTAACTCAAGCATGAGTTTTTTAAAAAAACAAAATGTTTTAGAAGTCCAGCCAATGTTTACCCAACAGTCAATTCGTTTAAATTTTCCCAAAGATGCTGGTGATCACAAGGAAACTGTCACATGTAAGGAAGTGCTTGATCATAAAAGTTAGGAGTGGGTGCTTAAAGCCAAGCATGGGTGTTTACAATTTCTTACCATATTGGGTGTGGTGTCGAACATGGGCATTATTGTCCTGGAAGAGTGCACTTTGTTGCATTGAAAAATTGTTCAGCCTTTAAGTTTTGTAATAACATTCGTGGACATTTAAGAATACATTAGTTTTACAAAACATTTCATGCATACAGTAGTGTTCAAAATATATTTTATCCAACAAAGTTTTTAACCAAAAATTTTCCAATAATTTTCAACTGATTTACTGATTTAGTGTTATTTTTGTGTAATTTTGTTTGTGTTTTCCTGGGCAAATTTCACCAAAATTCTTCAACTTTTTTGGAAACTGCATCTTTCCAAAAAATCATAGAATAAGAATCTTCAACTAAGATGACGTGACTTCTAGCTTAGTTTCTGCAGTCTTTTATTGATTCTTCGAAAGACTTGACATCAACTCCAAAGTCAACAGTTACTAAATGCCTACTAAAGCATGTTACTTATTGAATTTTCCAGAGGGAATTTCCTGATTGTGAGTAGCAGTGTCGATTCCGGAGGCAGTCTCGAGTTAAATCTTCACAAGGTGAGTTCAGAAGTATGGACGTCTTGTGAAACTGTGGCTTCTGTACGCTAATTTTTTGATTGATTTGGTTGTAATTGGTCACTGTTAATTGACCGTGAAAACAGAATGGCTGTTATAGTCTAGAAAAAAGTCTATGATGCAGTTCACTTAGTAAGAACTGTAGCTGGAGTGGACATGCTTGAGTAACCCAAGTGTTGGTATTTTTATGCTTAATTTCAATTTTAACTTTTTCATTACTTGCCATGATATACTTGTTTCAATTAGAAATTTACAGAATGTAGGATTGGTGTTTTGAATTTCAATTGTAAAATGTTTGAAATACTAATTCAGTTGATATGGCCTTGGTATTATTAGTTTAGGGGCTTTTCCCCATTCAATGCATAGAATGTGTGCTACGAAGTAGGGGAATTGGGGAAATGGTCAGCATGTAAGAAAGGGTTTAAGATTTTGTCAAAATAACGGTGGAGGTTGTCTATTCTGTATGGAATGGAAAGTCACATTTTTAAAAATATTTTTTAGGAGGGTGAATAGATCTGCTAAAGAGCATGTTGTGTATGCTTTTGAAAATGTTGGTGCATGAACCCTTAACTCTCCTGTTTTTTGATAATGGCATTCTGAGTTTCGCATACACCTTAATCCATGTTGAATACTATAGTAAAAAGTCTTCCATTTGGGACAAACACAGGTAATTGTTAAGTTTGCCATACTGGTATATTCAGAGACTTACCAGACGTAATTGTTGTTTGGTAATAGCTATGCCATGTAAACCATGCTAAAAGCAAAGTACATTTTCCTGAGAAGTTACTTTCATTGAGAAATTGGACTAAATGAAATTTCATCTGTCATGTGTCCCAAACTGTAAGATTTTTCAAAAACTTCTCAAGTTCGTTAAGATTGCATATGATGATTGTCAAAGACAAACACAATGAAAGATGTATTAAAAATCTAAATCCCACATTTTCAAAAAAAACTGAGAAATACTTTTGAAAAAATCCACAACATTCGTTCCTTGGACTTAGAGTGCCATAAAATTGGCAAGACTAGCAGTTAATCTGTAGATTTGTATATTATCACTGTTCAGCCAAATTTGCCTGCTACTGTTCACATTTTATGTGTATCCATAATTCTCAAAATACTGAGTGATCAAGACAATTACTTGAGGAATATAGTATAGGGAGGGTTGAGGAAGTGGCGTAGTGTGGCATAGATGCATGAAGATGCAGTTCACCATGGTCACCACCTCAGTTTTAGTTTTTCATTTTAGTGTATTCCAACCGTAAACTTGATAATGCTATGGTATCAATATGCGGGAGTAAATGCTACCAACGGCGCTTTTTGTCACAGGATGTGAAAAGGTGGACAAAGTTGAGTAACCTACTGAACTTTTTGTAATCACTTCAAAATTTGTAGACACTGGTTCTCCCGTCTTCTACTTTTACCAGTAACCTTGCATTATTGGTAAAACCAGTTGAGAACATATTTTATGACCTGCAGGAAAACACATCGGTGTGGCACACTAGCTGTGTACATATTCACTCCTTCAAAAAGCATTTTATAACTAATGCATAAGTGCAGATGATGCAAACGAAGTAATGAGTAATTGAGAAACAGCATTTTGTTGAAAATTTATGGTAGAATATATATTTCTACTACGCTGAAGTAACTGTTTTGCTGCGCTGTCATACACTTGAAAATGGTTTCATGGAATATTTTTTTGAAACTTTGGTAAATAATGATGAAGTATTGAGCACCATGTGTACGTTGGGAATAGCAATTTGCAGGAAATTTCATGACCGATATTTGCACGTCTCATTCATTACTCATGAGTGCATTGGGTAGACACCAAAATTTTGGGTAATTCAAACTAAGTAAAAGATAATCCAAATTTTAATTTAAATACTTATGGATATTTTGGCCGATGTTAGATGCATTATTGAGTGTTATTTCATTTTCTCGCTTAGATAATAAAGTTTAAACCGGCCTAAAAGCAAAAAACACTGAAAAGTTAAATTGTCAAGTTGCTTATTATTCCTGAACTCAACTTCAATTTTCAGAAAATCAAAACTAACAACCAGTTACTGCTGGAATACGTTCATCAATTCACGTCCCAATGTGACATAAGCTTCCCACGTTTTGAAAACACCACAAAGTGCATTTAAAATTCTCTTTTGATAACCTAGTACTTGTTTTTTTTAATACGTTTATTTACCCAGAAAGCATATCATTAATGAATAGTAGATACGGCTGGGGTTGGGTAGCCCCAACTACATATCTTTACAACTTACTAGAGTATAATACACTGTACATCATATTAATTGAACAAATAAGTGTTTGGAAAATACTCCTAATGATTGGGCGAATAATTAGCCGAGACTAACATAAAAGGGGGGGGGACGGGAAGGGGAAGGACTTTCATACACTCATTCACACTCACATTCATACAGTTTAATTAACTTATGTTTACATTTACGTACTTGGTAGTATACTTTTCTTTATTAGGATTGCATCGCTAGTTAAGGGTTACATAAATGGGAGCTAATTAGGCTTTCTGTCCATCAAGCATCACATTCTTTGTCATTATGCCTCATCAAGAAGCACAATAATTATTGCTCACAATACCAAACTCCCGTTTGGTTGCAACTCCAGACTACAGGGATTTCTTTCCGAATCAAGGCTAAATCCAGGTATCAACCTTGCCCATTGTTCTTTTCTGAGTTATCAGGACTCACAGGCCAATTATTTAGGGTATCAGTTTTCAAAGATGGCTGGGTACTCCTTAGGTTTTTGTTCTCTGGTATGGTATCAAAGAATGGAAACCTAATCCATCTATTTCAGTTAATTTTTATTGTATTTCTTCGTAGAAAAATGATCCTATTTAACTTCTGATGAGGAATTGAATTTCAGAAGCTAAACAATTTGAAAATTCACCAGTTTTAGTCCACGATAATTCAATTTATTGTAGCCAGCACAGTGAAGCCATTGCTAATGGGTTAATTGCTTTACTCCACACTGTAGGACCTTAGACCAGATTTCCTGATAAACTGGTCTCTTGATGACAGCAAGACTGTATACTATGTGTTTTTGAAGGAGGTGGATAGTTGGTGTTTTCACACCAAGTAGAACTGAATAAATATTAGCGGGAATGTTAAGTTTAGCTGTCAGACCTGGCATTCTGGGATAGCATTTGATCCCAGGATTAACCAGATTTTCTCCCAGGCAAGAGGCAGCATTCTTATAATAGGTTATGCACCCATGTTCGGGTAAGAACCATTCCCAATTTCTTGAAGTTTCCCATTTAAGCACCTATCTATTAGTTAAGCGCTCATTACCCTGATTTCCAGATTTGCCAATTTAGGCGTACAAGATGTTTATGGTAAAATGTTTTGCATTCAAAGAAGTCAGTTTTGGAAAGAATAATGTAGAGTTCTGACCCAACATTAGCATACAGAGTTATGACATTACATGCGAAAGGTTCTACTGAACTTACATGTTAGTGAAATTTGAGAAGTTTATGATAAGCAAAATCTTCCATGCTTTATATTTTCATATTTAGTATTATAGATAGGTTTAGGGAGACAAAGAGGCCTGGGTCCATCTCCAGGCAGTAGAAAAAACAGTATTGGCTTGCTGTTTTAGGGATGTCATGAAAATCGTCTTATCAAAATTNCGGTCCTTGGCATGCCTGTTAAATTGTGATCCAGGTGATGTGGCTGACTGCTGAAACAAAAGTACTACCTCTACCACTACACCTGTACACCCCATGTATAATATATAATCAGCTATTGATACAAGACAAATGCAGCATGACCAAAGCATTCGCCCAGACAAAAATTATATAAATTGACCGAATTAAAGTGTATAATTGTCTCTATCCTGACAATATATGTAATTGAGAGTGTTCACAGTGTCCAAAATGAATTAGGCATACCCAAAACTATAACATTTGACCCCAATATCGCTAAAATCGGTTGGGTAGATACTGATTTACAAGGAAAATCATTATCACGAACACCGGACGGCGGCCATCTTGAAAAATGGCCGCCATCTTGGATTTTCAGGTGGCTAGTCGGACAGATTTCTTAAGTATGCTATTATGAGTCATCATGGAAAATTTGGTGCTTGTATCATCATTTGCACAATTCTGGTGCATATTTGCACTTATCTGCCCAGCTATTAACATTAATTGACTTAAGTGGTTCATGAAGTGAATATCACAGCTTTACCTGGTCCAGAGAAAGGCCTTCAAGGAGATTGTGTTTAAAAACAATCTCCTTGAACATCAGCTACTAAAATAACTGGAAGCAACCATGAGTGAGGTCTATACTGAATGAAAATGTTGTGGTAAACAATTTTTAAAGAAGTAAGGATTGCAATCCTGGGTGGGAAACTCCAAAGGTTTGGCATGAATTTCATGCGATTTTTTCAAAAACTTGGCATTAACTATGTAACTGTCAAATTTAGCAGGTGGTTGCTTGGTAAAATTGGAATTGGAATTTAGAAAATCCTTTTCGGATGAAACAAATTCTTGTTCTTCTCATAATCAAATTCTGTTTTGGCCACTGTGTATTTACCTGTAGGAGAAAAAATAGCCACTAGAAAATTTTAAAATGCCTCAATGAATGATGTTGAATTGAATTGTAGAACATCATTGCGCAAGTTGTGGTTTACTTTTGAATACCTAATATTGTTGACACTTTGATTATAGGTTAATTTGATTTAACGGGAGTGTTCGTGGAGGAGGGTGTAAGTTTACTTAAACAGGCTAATTAGACATTATTGAGCTATAAAGAGGTTTTTGAATAATTTATGAAGCCCTTCACAATTTCCTCTTACCAACTTAAGTTATGTCGCTATGCTTAATGCCAGTCATTCTTTTTCGTTTAGCTCTGTTAGACCTGTGTTTTTAAACTCCCCTTTAACTCTTTGGTTATTATTATTACTGAATTTTTAAGTAAATGTAACTTATGTCAACATTCTTGTTATGTGCCATCAGTGATTACAATGTTCAGTGTAGATAGGACGTCTAAAACCAAGCATCTGATCTGCTGTCTTACGAGTAATTAGTATAACATTAACTTGAAAAATTCTGATCATGCCAAGAATTGTACGGTAGTACTTGGCTTACCTCAAAATCCAACTGCTGCCCGATGGTTTAGTAATTGGCCCAATTATGCTGCACACCCATCGGAATTAATGAAGAACATATTGCAATACTAAACAAACGTTTTAAATTGGAAAAGTCACATTTCCCATCCAATTTTCAAAAACCTATGCACGTGTGCTTTTCACGAACTATTCAAGTATGCTATTTACAAACTTTCAAATTGAAAATTTAAAAATATTGTCACTCCCATATATATTTGATGGTCTTTTTGTCTAGAGAACAATAACATCAGCAGGCTGAGGTGATTTAATGAACCACAGCAGCATGGTGTCTTTCATCTCAACCGGCAGATTCTGTGGTCCACTTTGGACAACTCTGCCAGTTAGGGTGTCAACTAATAGGATTCTTTTCATTAGTGACAGTCAATCATTTGTTATCACCATGACGGGGTGGAACCTAGCCACAGCTCATATCACAGGAATGTACAGAGGCTTCCCATGAAAAGGTTGATCTGTACTGTCTGATTTGGGATTGTACGATAAGAAAGAAGATGAGATGTTCGACAAACTCTTAAATGTTAACTTTTTGAGATGGTGGATCAGCCATCTGCTCAGAAGGCAGATCGGAAGGGATGTGAACACTAAATTATGCATTGTTCAAATGCCAGGCAAACAGAATGCACATTAGTTGGACCCACAATACATTAGGATTTGATTAGGTTTATTTGATTAATTTTCAAATTTATTTCTCTTTTTTATGTGGTCTTTCCTCCTTCCTTGCAACAGTCACTTTTCCTCAAACTTCTTTTCGAATACTAATTTTTAATCTATGACAATTTACTGTTGAAAACTCTGGATCACTGCCATTATAACTGCTGTCACATGACCATGCTTTTAATAAAAATGCATTTTGTCCCTGATACAGCACTGAAATTCCACAATTGGTTACAGAAGTCTGTGCCATTTTTTCACTGCCTTAAATTTAGCCAATGAACTCGACAGTCAAAAATAAAGTGTGGAGATATTTTCACTGTTGACAGATGAGCTTTTATTCTGTTTGTCGATCATTCTTTGTGAAAGGAACAACATCACTAGTAAACACAGATTTGTTTGACCGTGTATGTTGGTGGACCTATGCTGTTTTATTTGCTGTTTTGCGTTGCCTTTAGTATGATATCATTTACTCAATTTTTGTGGATTTTCAGAACATTAAGACCTTCTTATTGATAGATACCATGCCATACAATCTCAGTGTCACTATGGAGCTTCTGTTCCCATGGGGTGGCTGGTGAAAGCAAATCAGCTGAACAAACAGTTTGACATCAATTAATTACCTTTATCATGAATAAATATACAACATCCCTTTGATAATACAAGCTAAAAAAGCACTGGAATATTTGACACAAAATGTGCAGGTCTGAATTACCTGCTACCTCTGTAGAGACACACACATATGGAGTCTGAGTATTTTAATTGGGGATCAAAATTTTCTGCCCAAAATATACGTCAACAAAAATTCTTCTTAGTGAGCTAAAAGATTTTGAATTGAATGAACTAGAATGAGGTTTTTCATTGTTCTTCAAATGAACCTAAGTGGCTCTATTAGATATATGGCTGCTCAGTTTTTCTTCTTGGTAATTGTATTAGTTCCCATGAGGCAACTCCTACACTAACATTTGGGGTTTTGTTACTCCAAAGCCTATGCAGACTGTGACAAACCCATCCTAATTGATTCATAAATTAACGCGCGTGGATTAGATGCACTGCTGAAGAATTTCTATACACTAATTTCTTTTATATATCAATTTTAAAAATTTGAAGATGGCCAATATTCACTTTTCAATTTTAAAAACAATCATATTGGTCGTTTGTCTTACTTATTGTTCATCTTTTGCCTTGGAAACTAGTATGCTGGGTAAGTGTGTTTGTTACCACTGCAATTATCTCCACAAATACACATTTAGCCAAGACCATGAATAGTGACTTGCTCACTTCAAGAAGTGATGTGCCATCAAGCCTTTGATGTGCCGAGGAATTTGCTGAATACTCTGGGGTGATCAGTGCACGCTTTCTCATCCACTTGCAAGCAGAAGTTTTCTCATCCACTTGCATGCAAATCCTACCAGCATAAGATTTGCCTTATGTTGCGGATCTTTAGTGCAGGGCCCAGTAACTTTAGGACCTTTTAACGTGACTTATCTAAACTGATAGTCTTATACCTGTTTTAAATCCCATAAAAAGCGCAACTGATTAGTTGCCACAGGTGCAAATCAAAGTTGCAAACACACGGGTTTTTAAGGCCTTTAGTGACACAGGACCCGGTAATTGAGCTTTAACTTTGGCCAGTCAACGATACAAGAAAGAAAAATTGTCTATAAATTGCGAAGTACCCCACAGACAAGAACAGGACTAGAGAGGATTCAGAGAGTCTGGGCATTATTTTGGTTTGGACTCTGAATTTATACCAACCCCTCTCCTTGGAGATTTGTGTCATATACTCTTTGAGAACAATGGCCATTCTTAATTAGTGCAGGCCCAGCTATTCACAACTGAATGACACATCCTTCCATTTTCAGTCTGTGCATCAACACACCACCATGATCAACATACTGGGCCTGGTGTCCATTATTATATTCTACATCATCATTCTTGTCGTGGGACTATGGGCCAGTCGCAAGTCCAAGTCGTCGGAATCTAATCCGGACAGTGAAGAGGTCATGCTGGCTGGACGTAATATTGGACTCGTAGTTGGAGTATTCACGATGACAGGTGAGAAGGAAAAGCAAAGTGAAGTTAAGCACATGCATATTAACCTGGACTCACAAATGTGGTGAAATTTCACGTATTTAATGCACAATGTGGTCTATAAGTGAAATTTTGTTTTTCGTTTTTCTCAAAAAGATATTAAAATTAATGCTACATGATTTTTAAAGATCTATACCAAAACTGCCATTCAGACTGATTCTGAGAAATTGTGAGCATCAACAATGTCAGAAGCCTTTGAAAAATGAAAAAGACCAACTACCTATCGTTTCTGTCTGATATTGGTGAGATGTTACCATACTTTTACCATTAGGTGGAGATATATGTGTGTGTGCTTCAGTTTTTGGTTCCAGCGTAGCTTGAACGTGTTAAAACAAGACAAAACCAACAAAACATAACGGATCAAAAACCTCCAACAAATCGTCTTACAAACTACATACAACATACTGTAAAGCGTACTTAGTATTCCTACAAAATTCGAATAACTGTGGCACTTCAGAAATCCCAAGTCATCATGTCAGGAAACTGCTTGCATACATCAGTGCAGATTATGCAAATATTACGTAAGATTACATGTCGGGGTGTAAGATATATGTAACGCATAAGTACGTAATATCAAGCTGTCGTGTGTAATACCATGTATGATGAAAAAAATCACCTGTACGATTAAGGCCCCTATAAGCGCCAGTTTGTTACATCAAGTGACCGTAATATTATGCAACAAATCTCCACTGAAATATAAAAATGATGAATCATTGTGCATGGTGCAGCCAAGAGTAATAGTCACATTTTAGCTTCTGATATTAGATTTTGTTATGACATATAAGTTGGTGGCAAAACGTACAGCTCCCATATGCACTTTTCTATAATTGGAACAGTTGTTCAAGACACGGACAGTGCCGCAAAGTTTAACTGGAGGGGGTCGAAAGCATATATGCTAACGCTGGGAACAGAATTACCGAAAATTGCATTCAGTTTTCAGAAAACTGCGTTTAAACCACTTCTTGGGTTGACGCTCTGAAAATCTACCTGAACTGCGTCTGGTATACGATGACCCAGTGAGCTGCCCAAGCGAGCCCTATCTTAGCGCCCGTGCGCAACATCAAGTGACCATAATAACATGCCTTGGAGCATGACAGAAGGTTCAAAAAAGTAAAACAATAATATAGCTTGTTTACGGAAGCTAACCTTTACAGGACACAGGCGGTTCAATCATTTCAGCTTCTATGCGTAATATCAACCAGTCGTGCATAATATCATGTATGACTTGTGTGATATTATGCATTGCTTGTGTGTCAGCTTATGCGGCACCCAAAGTTCAATGGCTAATTAATGGAAGACTACCGTAAACGTTCGGGTTAACGCCCTGGGCGGTTAAATTGGCAAACCAAAAAAATCGGGGGTGGGCGGTTAACTGAGCATGAGCGTTAAGCCGAACGTTTACGGTAAATGAAGTTTTTCAAAATTAGAGAATAAAATGCATTAAGGAGAGAGTAATGATCGACTACAAATCAAATTTAAAGACAAAATTTTGATATTTTTCTATATTGTAATATTACATTTCAGTTTGGGACAAAATGGAAAAGCCTCTTTTAAAATGGGAAGCGCTTAAATTTGATTTTGCATTTGTCACATGCTCTGAGTCTTCATTTCTAATTTTCCTCCAATTGTAACTTATGTCTGGGTTAAAGACCATCGTTGGTATTTTATGCATGTAGACCATCTCAAGGTTCATTTCATAAAAGAAGTAGTTATGATAAGTGGATTTTGCTCAGAATGCGTTTCCTCTAGTTGAATTGATCACAGTAACTATGTCAGGATTAAAGACCATTGGTGGTATTTTATGCATGTTAAGCATCTCAAGCTTTTTTGCAACATCTGTAGTTTGAAATTACGTGTTTATGACTCTCATGCAATCTTACTGTAGCAAAAATGAAAACTATTAATATTATCTCTTCAGGAAGAGCTGATCTTGAAAGTCTAGAGGCAAACAAGTGCCAAATTGTAAGGTTAACAAAATGAGCTGAAATATAATAAAAACTGTTTTGTAGGTGCCTAATAGAAAACAAAACAAACTTTATTAGTAAGTGTTTAATATAATTTTGTCTAATGTCACACTCATCAGCAGTCAGTCTCAAAAAATTACACTTAACAAACTCCTCTCAAGTAGTACAAATATCTCGGAACACAGATAATTACATCTGAGTTTACTGAATTTACTGTGGAAATATCAGGGCAAAAGATACTATGTCTCATTGAAACCTGAATATTTAACTTTGGAACAAGCGCCACCTTGTGACTTTCAGGAGAACTGTAAATACAAGTATAATCGGGAACTGAAAAGAAACGATTTGTAAATAAAATGCGGCATTAAAGAAAACACACCTAATACACTTGAAAGCACGTGTGAATACAGTATTCGCCGTAATAACCGCCCAGGGCGCTTAGAAAAGTTCGTTTCAGGGGGAGCGCTTATTGTATAACCCAAGGCCGTTGAAACCCAGTCTCCGAAACGGGTGAAATCGGAAGCTAAGATTCATTACATTTACGCTCTGTGACGTATCTGTAATCTATGAAAGACTTTCTGCAAAACCGTGGTGCATTGTTATCAAACTTTGCCGCTAAATTATGATCATTTACAGATTGAACATTGTGCTGAAATCCCAGGGTGAAAACTCACCGACTGCCTGCCTCGCAATCGTCAATATGGCAACTTGAATGCTTGAATAAAAATACAGTTTCGACTCAAGCAAATTTCCTGAAATCCTTAAATTTTCCAAGTTTGGCATCCCTAAGATTTTTAAGTTCCCGTACAGTCAGGATCACGGCAGGTTTAAGTACAAATCTGTGCTGATATCGTGCCATCTACATGTATGACCAGCAACATGAGAAAAATGTCTGGACGAACATGTTGTTGTCACGTGACGTTTGTTTTGAAGTTGTCTGCGTTTGTGAGTAAGCGAGCGCGTGCGAGTTCATTTGCCAGAGCAGAGACTGTCTTTTGGCCAGAGCCACGCAATCTAATGAATTAGATGTGCATTGTATCTAAAGAAATTTGTACAAGCAGTAGGCCTAAACCAGAGTGTGTTTCATTCAGCACTTGCCGGTCTCATGTGCAAAAAAAACGTTCGACATTTGTCTCGGTAAGGCCATATTAGTCGCCGTGTGGCTGGATGCGTACATGACTATCTGGCAGTTATTTTTCAGTGTAAGGGTGTGTAAGCATTCACTGTCAGTAGTCATTTTATTGGATATTCGGCTTAAAAACACCAATTATGGTTAATCAAACAATTCATTTTAAAAATAATGCAAACATTTTTATAGTATGAGAAATTGTTGGAAATTAGTGTCAATATTCATTTCTTGCCGATGCTACTGGATATTTCCCGACTAATGCCTTTGATGACAGGTTCATGTATAGCGCGAGCTTCCTGGCCATGTGCTTTTAACACTGGTCAAGCTGTTTACTAGTCTTCGATTCGCGGTTTTCACGTGTAGGCCTACAAAGAAATTTGGATTCCTGTTGAAAGCGAGAAATATCTACAAAGCCATCCCGTAGACAAGTACACTAACTTACTTCTGTTCTGAAAGGCCAGACCATTGGTCCTTTCAATATCAGCAGAACTTTTGTGTTCGTTTTGAGGCATGGCAGAAGTTTGAAGTGTATAGTCACGGCTAAATACCAACATAATGGCGAGACTCGTGGTATACAAATTCTGCGCACAATGATTTTTTCAGGACTGTCGGATATTATTGATAAATTGAAGACGTTACTGTAGAATTTTAGGACTGTAGGTAAGGCATTTTTCGCAAAGTCTGAAAACGCGTGGGGGGCGCTTATAGGGGTATGGGCGGTTATTATGGCGAATACGGTATATAGAAAACCCTAATAATTCCAAATATTAAGCAATCGTTATTTGATAGTGAAATGAATAAATAATAAAAATTGTGCCTTGTTTTATTTGGGTAACGCTGACATATTATCATACTCACTTACATAAAAATAGCCTCGCAAAACGAGACTTTTACGAGATTACAATTGCAATTGGTTCTCAGATTATAGTTTCCAAGTTTCTGGCACACTAGAAAAGCCGGGTTGTTTGTAAACTTAGTACTTTATTAGCATATTCACAATTTAATGAGACATAGCATCTTTATTAGTGTTGATTTTAAAAAAATCATTAGTTTGGATCGGCAGCAAAAAAATTTTTAAGGAGGTTTTTCACCATGAAAATGGAAACTGGACTGGAGTGTCACTAAATTTAGGAAGCTGGGTGTTAATTTAAGTGTGAGTTTATAACATTTGAGTATGGGAGATTTTCAAGCAAAGTTGAGGAAATAAGTGTGTTGATGAAGAATTGGTACAGCAGAAGAACAATAGTATTAACAACACTACTTTTTCCTAAAACCCTTCACTCCCTAGTCCTTCACACCATCAACTCAAGGAAAGAAATAATAAAGTTGATATGTAACAACTAAGTTGAAAGAATCAAAAGAAATAGTACACATTGAGAATTGTGTCCTCTGAAAACACCAGATAACAACTAAGGCTTTAGTTAAGGTAGATTAATAGAAAACAAAATTAATCAAATTGTACAAAACTGTTTGAAGCCTAAATACAGACAGAATCAAGTATTAGAAACTTTACTGGGCTGATGGAAGAGAGAAGAATTGTGGGAGAATATGACAAATGCCAGGCTTCGTTGTTTTCACTGGAATCAATGCGCCACCTGCAGTGATAAGTGACCCTTACAACTAGCGGTCTTCAGTTTCAAAAATGCATAGTTTACAATTGCCATTCAATCATGCAGCCGTAGCATTGTCATCCTATCCCAACCGGCTGAATCTTTTCCTGTCAATCCCTTGGACAAGCAGAAATTTCGTGACGACCGAGCATCATGATGGCATGTTGATGTCATAAATACTGATCACCAGCCACATGAGTGTTATTTAAATTCAAATTTTGAGCAGTGGAGAAACTTCCTAATTTTGTTAGAAATATTTCCGAAAGATTTTGTGGTTTGTATGTGTGCATATGACTGTCATGTGAATAAAATGTCAATATTATCAAAGTGGGTGGTATCAGTCAAGACATGTAAGACCTACAGATCATTATCCATGGATGTTTCAATGTATCTGTACACTACAAGGGTTTGGCTTTCACTTGTAGTATGTCAGTTTTCTGAGAAGTTCTGTGGCTTGAAAACATGATCGATGGAGGGTATGTAATTCTCAAGTTATACGCTTTGTCAGAGGTGGGTTAAAAATAACAACAAAAAGCCAAATACTTTTCAGTTTTGTTTTTATATTTTTGCAAAATTCTTAAGTTGAACTTAGTGGCACTACATTATTAATTTCACATATTTCTTCTTTGGTGCATACAGATGGTACAAGAATTCTAAAATTTCATTTAACTAGGTGGAAAATAGCTAAAATCCTAAGAGGGTTTATGAGATTCATTTAGTATTTCAATGAAACTGTTTTGGGTGCCGATCATTTGACCTAAAGGCCTTTTCATACTGACTTGACACCAGTCTGAGCAGAGCATCGACATAAGCTGCGAAGTTAACTGAACCGTTCATACCAACTTCGGCAGTTAATGGACATTGAAGTATAGAGTAGGTGATGTTGTCATTGAAATAAATGCAAGGCAGTGCTGATACATCCCGTGCATGCTAAGATTTTTTATAACGTGGCAATTTGGGAACATTTGCACTTGCTAATTGAAATTCAATTGGTGATTTTTTTAGCAAAATATAAGCAACTATTAGCGATGACACAGAACTTAAATTGTTGATGATAACCGGGGACTGGAGTTGATCGTTGTTACTGCACCGCAGCATCGACGCTTCACTGTTAAATTCATCTGTTTACTGCGAAGTTAACTGGCACTGTTAACTTTGATCTAGGACCAAAGTTAAACAGATATACTGGCTGAAACTACCCAAAACATTGATGGTCGACGTTAGTATGAAGGGGCCTTAAGTTTACAATCAAGTCTTATGTCAAAAGAAACCACCTGAATTTCTCATGCATTGTCTCTCAATGTGTAAGTGAAGAAGGAACCATATAGGCACTGTGACAGCAATTGGCACATTTCAAGCACGCGGGGGGTGGGGGTGTAAATGTCTTGTACCATTTTGACATCAACACATTGATCTCAACTTCATATTCCCTATGCCCTGATAGCAAATCAACTGACAATTAGGATTTATTCAAGTCAGGTGGGGATTAGCAAATTACTTGTTAGTTAGTTTCCCTTAAGGTACCAGATTATAGACCTATGAGATTGGATTGGGTTATTAAATGCTATTGATCTGAAGTTTGGTATTATCCAAATTTCTTGGTCCTTGTCAACGTTAATACAGTAATTTTGTGCTCTAATACCAGTGTTTGCTTTTCATTTAGTAAAAATTTTCTAACAATGGGATTAGCATTTTAGTAAGTCAGTTATCTGCTACTGTGGTACCTATTTACAATTATTTTTTGTTCTTTGAATTAAAGATGTCAAGAAAGTAAAACTTATGTGAGTCATTTTACCAAAATCGATTCTTTCACAAAACATAATGTAGGTCAGCCACTTGTTCTTTGATACCATCGAATCGGAAGGAAAAATGTTGGCAGGAAATAAATGTGACTGCCTTCTGTTTAGTCCCAGACTTCCAAGACTTTGGACAAATGAACATAATCGACACAATACACAAATCTACAAGCATGTGTTCAGTGGGAAAATTTTTGATAAGTTGGTACCATTACTAAACTTTTATCCTACAAGGAGCAAGAGCTCTGTTTTAAGAAAAACTAGTCACATTATGATAGATATACGTACTGTGCACCTTCATGGCTTGATAAACATGGCTTACATTTAACAAAATTTCTGTACCAGTTTAATCCACTGTAACTTATAGACTACCTAAAAGCAAATAATGAAACATGTTACTCAAAGTCGCTATGTTTCAAACCTTTCCGCTTCATTCCAAAATTGAGTTTCATCTTCAAACTTCCCATTCAAGGAGTCATCAAGAAAAAAGAGTGTCAAAAAGCGATACATTTTGACTTGTTTGGACAACCTGTCCAAAACTGGACCTTCTATGTCAGCGCCATGTGCTTTCAAAGGTGTAAGCCATTTGCTATCATGACAAGGGAAATTTAGGGCACATTTGTTAACCTAAGAGCTAATTTCAATGTTCAATTCATGAAAGGAAATGCTCCTTCAAAATTTCAAACTAAAACCATCTTTATGAAACATTGAACCACTGAGAGTCATTCATTTTTGGTGACTTTGATTTGGTAGCGTTTTTTTAATTACTTTATCTCATCTTTAAACAAAAACTCCTAACCTACGTTATTATTTTTTCTATGGAACACAAGTTATTTTATTTGCTCAATTTGTTGGAAGTTAGGAGAAAAAACTGACAGTACACTTACTTATTTGGGTAGTATAGCATTGCACACTCAATACTAGTAAACTTACAGAGCAAGAGTCCTGCAACTCATTACTCATCATTCATGACATGCCTAACATCAGTACGGCATGAACAATTGCTATGTTGCCATCAACTTAACTGGACTGGGCAATTGTTTTCTCCCTAAATGAGTACTGTGAAGTGAATATTACTCCTATACATTTTCTGTTAGACACAATATTCTATTAAAAATACACAAACTCAATTGCCATGCTGGTTAATTATGGTAGTATTACCCTTGTGTGCAAATCTTTTGACTCTTGGTGTAGTGCAGCGCTTTTGAGTTTTCATCCACCTGGTTTGATAGTGATATCAGAGGATTGTGTGAGGATGTTTTTCCTCAGGAGGTGTCATTTGCTGGAGAAGAAACAACTTTTTATGACCCAACATGGACTATAGAGCTTGTGCCAATTCAGCATTCATTGTATGATTCATTTAAAGTCCCGTTTAGACATCAACGTTTGATCCAGCGCATCTGACTCAGAGCAAGGTGATCGGTGTCAAATGGCCGTTTACACACGCAATTTCGTTAACTGTGGCAAGACAGAAGTTGTACGCTGGAGAGTGGAATGCACATGCGCAGGTTTTCAAATAGCAGGAGTTGCAGAGACAGAGAGCCGTATGTAGGTTATTGCACAAGCGCAGTAAGAGATGATCCTTTCGGCCTTAAATTGCCCTAGTTTCGCATTTAAACATATAATTGACACGGAGCAAGATGTTCGAGCACAAATTGCCCACCTCACAAACGGGTGGCAAAAGTTGTCACCGCGGTGTCAATTTGCTCTGTGTCAGTACCGTTTACACACTGGAACAACTCCTTCCGTGTCAGCTGATCTGTGTCAACTTTCGTAGTGTAAACGGCACTTAACTCAAGCTAACAAGGAGTTGCTTGTTTAGGGGTGCCTCACCTTAGACATAGGTTTGACTTTTGCTGTGAAAAATAAAACTAAGGAAATAAAATGCACCAGTTTTATATCTTGCTAAGTTTGCAATTTTCTTTTGAAAAAATGTATCCCCTGATTTTCCCCATATCGCCATTATACATTGTGGGTTATTCTGTGTTAGTGTAATGATATCTGGACTGTTCATCAGTTTACCCCAAAAACTGGAATGGTTCCAAATTTTGGAAGGCAGGATCACTGGACCCCATAGTGTTTGGTTTTGTGTGGCAAACATTGGGCTATTTAGACACCGTTTAAAATTGAATTACTTGTTTATGTTACAACGTTTTAAACCCCTGTTATGTGTAGTTGAGAGGATTGAATATTTAATTTCGTACTAGCTCAGACAGTGAAGGATTTTATCAAGGCTGGAAATGTTTAATTTCCGTCATAGCTATTGGTCTTACTCTAGAGACATTTTAAATCAAAGCGTGGGTTAGCAATTATTGATTGGCTATTGAAAAATCTGATTATGTCGATTTTCTTAGGATTAAGTGGATGTCTCCACTTGCTTGCCAGTGGGTATTTTCTTGTATTTTCCAATTTACTCATATAGCACAGTTATTTCATGCTTTATGGTAACGAGGTTACTTCAGTATAAATTCTCCAGTTTGGGCAAGTCTGAATTTGGGACATCGTAATTCAAGTGAAAATTGAATTTTCTTGATTCTGTAGATTGCGACACTGGCGATTTTGGTATTTGTCGTATTTCTCAAATCTCAGACACTTTGTTTTGTATCTACAGAGTCTTAAAAATCGTAAGCAAAATTCTTCCATTACACCTTTTGCACACGTTCCATAGAAATCAGTTTATTTTTACTCCAGAGCCCCTGACGCACGATGTCAATCAAAACATCAAAAGCCAACTCCAATCTCTTATGTGCCTACAAAGTGAGGCTTCAGATTAAGTATGATCTTATCTGTTGGTAAACTGTGGCAAACAACTCAGACCAAATTTACAAACACTTTCAACCTAAAATTTTACAAGATTAACCTTCACAATGTTTTCCACAATGAAAATTAACACAGTTTGGTGTTTAATTTTTATAAGTCGGTGAACTATTAACTGAAATCACAACAACGATAAATGGCATTCCAAGTACTTTGTCTTGCTGACTACTGATTACATTTCTATTTCGTCAGTTTAGTTATCTCCACTAATTTGCTAAAGAAGTCAGCAGTTTGAATAGGCTTTGCAAATGTGTCAGAATAAGCTTGAGGTAATGGGCTTTAACGCCAGAAAATTATGTAGACATGGCACTTCATAAAATCGTTGAAAGTAGCATTGGAGTAACACTTTCATGCATCTACATAGTGCGCAACATCGAGGTCAATGATAGTTTGTCGTTGGTCGTAATTTTTCAATTTGGGATGGACTATATTGCCTATTTCTAAAATATGGTACAAGCTCAGACTGAGGAAAATAATTTTTCACAGTGCCAAACTTGAGAGGTTTTTCCGTAGTTTGCCACTGCAATAATGTATAGCCGGAAGGATTATGTATAGCCTAGTCCATAATCAAATTATTTTCTCAGTGGATACTTCTTCAGATTTAAAGCAGTAGAAATAGTCAAAATCTGTCAGTGCAGCTTTGAATGTCTGAAGAAACCTTTGTTACATCTACCAAGTCCCAACAAAACACCACCCTCTAGCTATGTCACTACTGAAAGCCCATTTTTGACCAAAAGTAATATTCTGTGACAGCTGAGATACACTTTTCACCAATTAAACCACAGTAAGGTTAAAATTTCCAAAAAGACATATGGCAGGGTCATACTTCATTTGACAGCTCTGTTGATGGTTAATTTTTGCGCAGAAAAAAAAAATATTACCGGTAAGTACACTGAAGTAAGGCCACACCAATGGAGACTCTGTCTACACACAACTTTCAATATGAAACCTCTGTTTTCTTACCTACAGGAGAAATGCAATACTTACCGTATTCATCCAGGTTAATGCCCATGTTCAACAACGTCCACCTTCAAAGTTTCCAATTTTTCATTTTTAGCAAACATGCTCATCTCCTTATTTTTAAAATGGAGACTTACTTAAAAGTGCCAGTACTTTTGTGAATGGCCATCTTAAGAGAACAAACACTAGATGGTCCATTTTCTGACATGGTGAGTGAATATGAACAAGACCATAGATAGCGTCTTAGTCTATATTGGCAATAGGTGGCGTACCTTGCAAGTCATAGCTATACATAACACAGTACGATAAAATCCTACCAGTTTTGCACAAAATTCATTGCCAAAATTGCTGTTTTGTATTCTTCAAGGGTTTCTAATAATACTGTGAATGCCCACAATTTTTCAAAACTTTGTCTAATGGAAACTTCGGTACAAAACTTGAACATGGAAAAGCATTTAAGTTTGGTGCTACAAAAATTATAAAATATCATTTTCTATCCATGTTGTGTCCTAATTTGATGAGAGTTCATCATATCTATATCATAAATTTACAGATTTTTTCAGTACCTAGTAGTTATGGGTAGATTCTGGGTTACTTTGCACTTTTGGTAAAGGGAGTTGTAAATATTTTTCAGAAAGTTATGTCAAGCATAATACCAAATTTCTGACTTAATTCTTAACTCACTTTTCACAAAATAAGTGGTGCATCACAAAGAGAAACTTATGAGCATTGGAATGGTGAATAACTCAGTTTGATGTAAACCAGTGATGTATATGACAGCAACCCCACAAGTGCCAATCAATGTGTGTAAATACCCCAGAATCAAAGTAGCGCTGTGGCATTTTGGGATATATGGCTGTTGAGTAGATTTTTTGTCACCACAACTTGACGTCAATTCTATGATGAATTTATTCATACCTTAAATCATTTCGTTATAGCTACGTGGGTAGGTGGTGGCTACATAAATGGAACAGCTGAAATCATCTTTACACCTGGGTATGGACTTGTTTGGTGTCAGGCACCCTTTGGTTATGCCTTCAGTCTCGTCTTTGGTAAGTATAAATGGTAGACAAAGGAGATTCCAAAGAGCCTGGAAAAATACAAACCACAATAATAATTATAAGAAAGCCCCACCCTTTTTTCACCATACAGAGCAGCGGCATGAAAATGACTATTTTCTGTTAAAGCTGCACGCGTACAAAACTACTTGCCAACATTGCCTTATTGCCATTTTCTCATTTCTTGTAGCGTTAATACTTACATGGTTGTGAGTTGACACAGAAGTTTTCAAAATTTTGTGTATTTGGAGATATTATATAAAACTTGAACATTGTAAAGGTTTTTATCTATACATCTGATGTGAAAAAATGAGAAAATAATGTTTCTGCTGTCTGCCAGGTTGTGTCCTAAATTGGTGAGTTATTCCCCGTAGCTAAAAATTTACTTTAGATGGACACAGTGCTTGTGATTCCTCCTATTTAATAAGATGTGACCAAAGCAGTATGTTCACAATATATCATGTGGATAATCACTTGCTCTTAAAGGTTCAGAACCAAAGCATCAGTTATGGACTCTAACTGAAAAAATTTTCTAGGTGGTCTATTTTTCGCCAACCGCATGAGATCAGAGGGTTACGTCACTATGCTGGATCCTTTCCAAAGGCAGTTTGGTGGAAGAATGGGTGGTCTGCTCTTCATTCCTGCCTTACTTGGCGAGGTTTTCTGGTCAGCAGCCATTTTATCTGCTTTGGGTAAGGGATCCTTTAAACTCATTGTCATGTTTAAAAGTTCATGCTGGGGGAACAGGGTTAACAACAGTCATACCCAGATACGGCATTCCGGGCTGGGCTACTCAAAACTCAAATGGGGTAATAAAACCAAGACAATAAATTCTTTGTTAATCTGTGTTTACTTGCACAGGCCAACTAGGACAGTTGTATGACTAATAGCAGGGTTCACAAAGAACTACTTTCACTGACCTTTTGAGTCAATTTAAGCCACTATGTGGACTAGTAACCCTCTCCAAGGCCAAAATGGAAAAAAAATCAAATACAAATATATTACCTCTGTCTGTTGTTAAGTGTTCCCTCAGTCATCTTTTGTCCATAATTACTCGCACTGATACTACCACTGAAATAGTTACTGGTAATGCGATAATTGCTGTACTCTGCACAAAAAGCGCTTAGGTCAGGGCTGACGATATTGCGGCTGGTTGATGCTCACGGTCCTTGAACATCATCTACTGCAATGTACAAAGTACCTTGTAACTAGTTGATTTTCCAATGTTACAATTTTTGAAAGTGTGTGTGGAAATTATCAATTGAGAGAGTACAACCAGGATTTTGAAAGCACTCTTTGTAAGTGACTGGTCTTGCCAAGAGAGGAAATGCTCTGTATGCTTTTGACAATGCCAATAATCATGGACTTTAAGCATGCATTTTTATTACACTGATTGAATTAATTTAAAACAGCTATGAACCACTTCATAATATTTTGTAAAATGAACTTCAGCCATCATCACATGAGAAGGAACCACTAGTGCACTAATAATCAATATACTTGACAGTCTCTCCAAGTTGGAGCATCAAAACCTGCCAGAAAAAAACATACATTTTTCACAACTTTCATTCGCCCACATATTCATATGTGGGTGCATATTGTCATCATCTCTGTCTGGGGATCCAGCGTCCGGAGCTGTATCTCATAAAGCTGGCACGGGATCTTGATGGGATTTGACAGATGTGTTCCTATGAAGCTGACAACAGTCGACAACAAACTTTGGACCTATCCAACTAATCCGGTGTGCCCCCTAGTGGTAATTTTTTACCAGAGGTCCACAACGGATTTTTATATAATTTAGCAAATAGGCATCTATTAGTCAAATGATCCTATTTCGAGGCTCTCATTTCGAGATGGATTCGAGGTATTTTGCTCCATCTAGTGACCATTTTTACTGTTTTCGAGTCTGTCTTTGGCATCTGCCCCTCTATCAACCAAACCACTCTAAGGATGATTGTGAAATTTGACATATATGTTTCCACTTTAAAAAGAACGATTGACGATAATTTTCCAAAGACTTTGACTACTGTAGCACCTCTTAGTGGCAGTTTTGTTTCTTTTTTGCACCCATGTCTGTTTCTCCTGAACCCACTGCAGGTTCTTTATTAAATTTAGTGAGTGCATTTATATGAAGTTGACAACGGAAGACAACGACTTTCAAACTGATCCGACAAATGCTGTGCCCCCTAGTGGCAGTTTCATTTTTTTCCATTTTCCTCTATTTCTCTGAAGTTCAGATTTTTATGAAATTTGGTAAATAGTCTTCTATTAAAGAAACGCTGACATGTTCTCGTTTTGGGATGGGTTTGATGAATTTGCACCATCTAGTGGCCATTTTCAGTGTTTTCTAGTCTGTTTTTGGCATCCGCCCCTCTATCAACCAAACCACTCTAAGGATGATTGTGAAAATTGACATATACCAGTATGTTTTTAATGTGAAGAGGACGGTCAGCGATGACTTTTGGATAACTTCGACTATCTGTGGTGTCCAGTGCTGTAGTGGTAAAATTAGAGGTAAGTAGGCGCCCAAAACCCACTGTATCACCTTGAATACTGAATGTAACTTACAGTGCGTAGGCATTACGTTCAAATGCCAAAAGGTGGTTGGCTGCGCCTATGTGCGCCTACGCCCCACTACAGCCTTGGTGGTGCCACCTAGTGGCATTTTTTGCTCCCATGGCTGTATCTCCTAAAACCACTGCGGGATCTTAATAAGCAAGTGTACTTATATGAAGTTGCCAACGGACGACGACTACTTTCAGACAACGGATCCCATGAACGCTGTGCCCCCTAGTGGTAATTTCATTTTTTCCATTCTCTTTCTCTGAAGTTCCTTAACGGATTTTTATGAAATTTGGTAAAAAGCTTTCTACTAAAAATAATGACGATCTGTTCTCGTTTTCAGATGGATTATATGTATTTTGCTCCATCTAGTTGCCATTTTTGTGATGCAAAATAAAAAACCCTAGAAGCACACCGTTTGTTGTGCATTCATGAGCACATTTCAACTCTCGTATTGCTCTTGGTAGATGTTATAGATAAGAATTTCCATCCAATCTGTTGCAAGAACCCGTCATTAGAAACTCCGCCCATTTCCCAGCATCTCGTACTTCGTCAATAGATTTGTAGAAGAACCCGTGTTGTCTGCCTCTTTATAAGGAGTACTGGTCTAAGGTCCTTAATGTGTGTGGAGCAGAGCCATTGCCACATTAGCGACTGTTTGGCTTCTGAAATTAAATTGCTCAGGATAATTTTTACCTCAAGAAATACAATATAAATTTTTTTGTTTTTTCAGGAGCAACACTCTCTGTCATCATTGATCTTGACAATAGCACGGCTGTCATCGTGTCAGCCTGTATTGCCATCATCTACACCCTGTTCGGTGGCCTCTATTCTGTCGCCTACACTGACGTTATACAGCTGTTCTGTATCTTCATAGGTTTGGTATGTAATTCAGTCACGGCTCTACAGCCATTACTGGCAGACCCTGACAGAAATTTGCAGAGCTTGATCTGATCAACTCATTGAGCAATCTAATTCAGAATCTGGCACTTCAGTCTAGCCATTGCTATGCATAATTAATGATGACCTGAAATGACATGAACAATTTCAGTATTATTGTTGAGAAGTTGCTGATAAGGATCTTTGCATGCCATATGACTGCGGTTCAAGGACTGGGACAATTACAGATATGTGCCTGTTTTTTGATATCAGCCTATAAAAATGTAAATTGATCATTTTATCTTTTTCAAAATTCAGAAGGTTTCGATGTCTTGTTTGTTCTTTTCAAACAAAATACCTCACAGTTTGTTGTGAACCATACAAAGTATTGATCCTGAACTTCTCACAACTTTTCTATTCTTAGTTATAAAGTTAGATTTAAGTTTCTTCTGTTTGCTTGTGCTGTTGAACTTTTTTAGTAGAATCACGTAATATTTTCAGTGGATATCTGTTCCATTTGCCATCACGCATCCTGCTGTCACCAATCTAGACGATACCTACAAAAGGTGGGTAGGTGAATTTGATGTCAATCAGACTGGCGTTTGGTTAGACTCAGCGCTGCTACTGACATTTGGAGGAATACCTTGGCAGGTAATTTCTACTGCAGACATTAATATTAAGAAGTTTTCAAGTTGGAGTTTGTGAACTTTTAAACATACGGTAGATATAAAGGGACATTTTCTTTTAACAGTCTGAAACACAAGTTATAAACCCTAGGTATTCAATCACACAAAGATGTCGAAACCTTTATACCATGACAGAAAATGATTTTCGTTCCCAAACAGGCTTTCTCAACCAAAAAGGTGATGAAAACACGATCAAGTTTGACAGGCTTGGCCTACCCTTCAGAATAAGGTCACTTCCTACCTGTCACAGGTGATCTCCCTAATCTATCTGATAGTAATAACCAATTGTTGTTGTGTCAAGTCATTTGGCATATTTTGGAATTTTCATGTTTTGACCATTTAAGTATGGAGGAAATGCCCCTGAAGGAAAGGTTCACAAAATTTCAAAATATCTTCTCAGCGTTTTCACTGCACTTCAGGACAACTCTGGATACACTAACTTACATTTTGGTTTTGAAACTTATGGCAGGTATATAATGTATGGCCCCACGCTCAATGCACTATGGCAGAGTTCATTCAATAAAGGCCCAGCTAGATGGTATTTTGATCCTTAGGTGGCTGCACCAGCAGTTCAATGCAGGTATAATTACCCACCTTCCGTCACAAAGAGCAACTTTTGATTTAGACCACTTACAGTTATGAAATTGGTCTCGTATTGCTTCTTAGTCAAATTGGGGATGATTTCACGGCTTAATGGGTATAGTCCGTAACATATTCAGAACCCAACTAGTGGCCGACGAGGGAAATTTTATTGTAACAAATTTCTTTATAAAAATAAAGGTTGCGAATTTTAGCAAATTTCCATTATCTAGAGTAATGTTAAAAGCTTTTGAAAAATTTAAAACTGACAATTTTGGCAATTGTTTTTGTGGAGAATTACCATATTTGCTTCAGATCAGGCTTTACAAGTTAATCGACTTGTCACACCATGTCAATTTATTAACCAAAAATAGTCTTGAGCAATATCAAAGCGTAAGTTTTGTCAGACCAAAAATCGCCTATCATCTGAAAACGGAACAAGTCGAGACCAATTTTACAACTGTAAGTGGCCTAAGTAAAATGTTAGTTTCTTCTATGGAAGGCAGGTGAATTGCTGCTTTGTGAAGATAATGATTGTTAGTTGAAGGACCTGCTGGTGGGCAGATGAGATCCACCTCAGCCAGTGTAATTTTCTACATGTTTAGGAAAGAAACAGTGATGAGCAAGAAGGAGAGTGGTGTGGGAGGGTTTTTGAAGGGCAAGGTCAAAGGTCTACTTTATGCAATTTTCACAGCTAGGTTTTACAATACAGGGCCCAATTGCATAAAAGTTATACTCTGCATAGCAACAATGCCGTTAGAATATCATGCACCACGTTATTGTTGAACAATGGACCTGATGTCATGCAACAATTAAACTCATACAATGGATAATTTTGAGGTTTTATGCGACAACCCAGCCCTGAGCATTAAAAATCAGTAGTTAAATGCTGTATTCTGTCTTTAATTGCAGGTGTATTTCCAACGAGTTCTATCATCTAAAACGGCCTTCCGAGCACAAATGCTGTCCTTTGTGGCTGCTGTTGGCTGCATCATCATGGCCATACCTGCTTTACTTATTGGCGCTATCGCTGCATCGACAGGTAAAACTGAAGAGGGCATTGGATGATGATGGAGAAATCTGGGCAGAGTTGAGCTGTTGTATTATAAATTGACCAGTTCTGTTGCTATAGTGGGGTACTGCAATCACATGCAATGCTTAATTGTAAAATATGATTGCTATTTCAACATCAAATGTACGTAGTAGAGAGGATGATATATATTGCGTAATAGATTGGTTAAACAACGTGGGAAAATATAATGATTGATGAATCAGAATAAACAGTGGAAGGTTGTTACGCTATCTTCTTGTACTGCACATTTGCATGTGTTGTTTTCATTGAAGGCCTTATCTTTTTGGCTCTAAAATCATCACAATAATAATAGTTGTTTTTAATGTAATAATAACGATGATGAGAAGTATAATAACAATAGTAAGTACAATAAAATCAATAATAGTAAGTATTAGTATAATAATTGCAAGTATAATAATTACGTGTATAATAATACTATTATGCTAACACTAACTACAATAACAATAATAAAAGTAATACTGATAATAATGATAACAATAATAGTAATAATATCAATAATGATAATGAAGATGAAAATTAGAATAAGTTAAAAATAATTATTAGAAGTGAATAAAAAGATACTTTAAACACATTCAGTGCATCCATGTCTTTTTCTTGCAAATGCTAAGAACTACAAGACACCCTACTTTTTAGTCTCGCTTTAATTTTTCATTATGTTTTTGTTTCTGTTTTTCTATTCAAGTATCATAATGATATTGGCATGTTTTCTGCTAACCGTATTTACTGCTGTACATTATTTTTACAAATATGTAATTTATCTGTTGCAGTAACACATTTATTTTTATAAAGCATTCTGCCATGAACAGTGGATGAATATCATTTTCTAATAATTGTAATGATAATGAAGATTATAGTATCATTCAGCCACATCATGTCTTGAATTTTATGATCCACTGTCTCTTGTTTTAACAACCATTTTCATAACTTGTTTTTTCCATGTCAGTTAATTTTCTTAGTTGTAAATGTGGGACTTGTTTGTTTGCAAAAGAAAATTATCTGAAAAGTGCGGGTCTTTTTTGGTGTTTGTAGTGTTAGAACGTTCGTAATCTAGAGATGAATGTAAAACTACAGTAAATGTATGATGTTTCAGATTGGAACTCGACTGCCTATGATGGCAAGGTCCCCATTCCTGACGAAGAGCGTAAGATTGTCCTTCCATTGGTTCTACAATACTTATGTCCAGAGGCAGTGTCGTTTATTGGGCTGGGTGCCATATCTGCCGCTGTGATGTCATCTGCTGATTCGTCTGTCCTCTCAGCCAGCTCTATGTTTGCTCGCAATGTCTACAAGCTGATCTTCAGACAGGGAGTAATGTTTTAAGCTGCACTTTTGTGTCATTTTCTTTGCTAGCCATAAGAGGCACTAAACTTAGGTCTTAATTTCAGGTGCTTCAACCAGATACAGTAGCTGTATTTTTTGAAACCACCATTTTGATCCCATTTTCTGTATTGGACCATTAATCTGTTCATTGCCCATCACAAGATAATCTGCTCTTGTTGTTTTCAAATAACATAGCAAGAAGCTCAGCATACCTAGAATTGTACGATGACACTGGGGTTACCTCAAAATCCAACTGCTGCCTGACGGTTTAGTAATTGACCCAATTATGTTGCACACCCAAAAGAATTAATGAGGAATGTATTATTGCAACATTAAACACACGTTTTAAGTTGTAAAAGTCACATTTCTTGTGCGACTTTCAAAGTTCAAAACCCTAACCACGTGTGCTTTTCACGAACTATTCAATTATGCTATTTACAAACTTTCGAAACAAAAATTTTGAAAATGCTATTATTGCCCCCAATGTGCTTATGATGGGTCTCATTATTTAGGGAACGATAATACCAGCAGCATGAAGTGATTTAATTTACCACAACGGCATGGTGTCTTTGATCTAAGCTGGCAGATTCTGTGGTGCGCAATCTGGTTGAGTTGCCCATTCTCAACCGGTTATAGGGTGTAAACATAGGATTTTTTTCATGCGGGTAGTATGAAACTTTTGGCTCCTATTCATTAAAAAATACATGAAGAGTGATTGATTGATTTGTGAGATTTATCAGCGATCAAATATATGACTTAACTTGCCGTTGTTCAGAATGCGGGCTTGAACAGGGCCACAGCCAGAATTGACTCTATTTTCCTTTTTGTTTATGCTTGAAGTAAGGAGCATCCAGTTCTAAATGCATATTTTTAATCCAAAAACTCAGTTTAGTGCTTCTTTTTAATCTGTTTTATCAACAAATCCTGTACAGCATTCCATCTAGCATGGTACTTGCAAAGTCTTGCAAGACAACATAAAATCTTTTGAGTGAAAGTTGCGTGTTTCACGAGTATATATAAGTTTGAGACCATACTCACATACACAAGCAAAATGGTCGTTACTGAAATGATTGGTCGGCGAGGCTAGAATTGAATTACGGGAGTAGGCTGTGAGTAAAAAATCTATTTCTGTTCCATTGCCAAGTTTCTCACTGGATGTGTCTTGCGCATGCAGAACACACCTCTGGTAATATTTGTAATGTCATTTAAAGCCACATGCAGCATCATATCACTATAAAGTTGTTCTTTTCTGGAGTATTTCCAGATGGATTTTTTAATGATAGGTTCATTTAGATTTGCTTTTGACCTTATGCTGCTACTGATAAACCTACACCTCCCATTAAAGACAACTTTTGATTCAGACCACTTACTGCTACCATAGGCTATCTATGTTGCTACAAAACTAGTATCAACTTGTTCATTCATCGGATGAGAAGCGATATGGAGCTTGGAAAGAACTGACAGTGGATATTGCTGGAGACAATTATATGCACTGTGACAAGCCATTAAGTTACTGCACTGAAACTTACGATGTAGGAAACTGTCAGTTTTTTCCAAAGCCAAAAATCACTTCTTATCCACATAGCGAGCAAATTGATAGAATGGTAAAAATCAAAAGTGGATGAAAGGAGTGTCCCTGGATCTTTCATACCCATGCAATGTTTCTGTCTAATTTGTAATTTTGTTTCTTTTACAGGCGAGTGAACGTGAAATTGTGTGGATAATGAGAGCGGGTATATTTGGCGTTGGTGTACTGGCCACAGTTATGGGAATCACAATAAACACAATTTATGGTTTATGGGCGCTGTGCTCTGACCTTGTCTATGTGATTCTCTTCCCGCAATTAATATGCGTGGTATACCTCAAGTTCTGCAACACCTATGGCTCTCTGTCGGCGTACATTATTGGTTTATTCTTCAGAATTGCTGGTGGTGAGAAGTTAATTGGTCTACCCGCACTCATCCATTATCCGTTTTATGATGCGAAGGAAAACAGTCAGTTGTTCCCCTTTAGAACTCTCTGTATGTTAATATCTTTAGTAACTGAAATCGTAGTGTCCTTGCTATTCAAGGTCATATTTGAAAAGGAGATGTTACCTGCCAAGTTTGATATCTTCTTATGCATCGTGAACATTCCTGAGGACAACATTGAACTGAATGAGTCTAGTAATGGCAACTTAGAACTCACAGCCCTCAATGCCAAGAAGAGCTTGAAAGCCAATGGTACAATAAATCCTGCTTTGAAAATATCATCAAGCGATATCCTACAGCAACCCTTAGTTCAAGACAAAAATATGTCCAATGAACCAACACCGAATTCTTCGCCACTGCATCAGCCATTCTTGCCAGTAAACTCCGGTAATGGAGACGCGATTTCGAATGATGGCGAAAGCGATAGGCTAACAGTAAAACAGCAGTAGTTGGGACCTTGCATGTGCTTTGTTTGTTGTCTTATTAAAGGAGTATTTATTGTCCATTGTTGATGTTGTAGTACTTAATTGCATGCTTTGTTGTTCATGTTGTACAGACATGTCGTGCACTCAGCCACAGGGGTATAACTTAGCGGTAAACTTACCAACCTTGGGATGTAATTGGAAAATTTGTGAAGACTGTTCATCAACTAAAGTCATTTCCTGCAGCAAAAATGTGAGAATCTTTTGCAAAAAGTATTCCTTAGTTTCAAGACGGTCTTCATTAATGTTTGTGAACTTCTTTAAAGAGATACTAAGCTCAGTTTTAGTTGATGTTACTAAACAGATACAAAACTCTTTGATTGGTTTGTGAAACAGATACTATACTCTGTTTGAGTTGGTCATGTTAAAGGGGTATTAAACTTCATGCTCAGTTTCTCTTTGTCATCTTCTAAACTGTAAATACTTTCTTTGGAGAGATGAAGCATAGCATTTCATTATTATGTCACAACCTGAGCTTTGAAGTGGACTTCCCCTGGGACTGCTTTGATTTGCTCAAAGCATTCGTCATACTGGCAGATTTAGAAGATTTTGTAAGTAGTCTTCAAACTTTCTTCAAGCTTTTGAGACCTGTTGAAAAGGATTAAGGAATATTATTTTTAGATTTAAGTGATCTAGTCACAATTAGAACAATGTTAAACAGGGTTAGTATCCTTTTTATTACAAAGCAAAAAGTAAAATCAAATGTGTATCATTCTGAATTGGACTTTTTTTAGGAAGAAGCATTTAATTAAGACGTAACTGTTTATTTTCCAAAGATTTTCTTAGTAGATAGGATACTCCAAAATTTAACTAAAATACAACTGAAGATGTCTCTGTTGTTGATGATTATGTAATATATCCATTATGTGTATTGTATAGTATTTGGATTGTGATGAAATCCTATATCCGTATGTGGCCAAGCTTATGAGGACCAAGTTGGTTATCATGTGATGTTAAGTATGATGAATATAGTGTTTGTAAAATAACTGAATTTTAATTTGAAATCATTAGTGCTTTCTCTTATTAAAAATTGTCTGGTGTGCAAGGGAGTGAAACATAAATGGTCAAAGAATGAAAGTTCACTTACTTTGAGCACTAACAATTATCTTCATGAAAATTGCGCATAGGCTTTCTGTTTAGAAATGAATGAGGCTATGTGGTCATTAATGTAAATTAATGCCTTCAAGTTAAATTACATTTCTTGAAAATTTAAGTTTCCTAAACTGAGGGGACACTCCTTAGTTGAGGTGGAATCCCTGCTTGTACGCCAGGGTGAACTTGCCAAGAATTTTTGTAATCGCACCTCTACAAGCAGCATTCGTCAGGCACATTTTCCACCTGGTTGCATTAACCTGGTTTCTTCCCAGTTGCCCAAAATGTCTCATTCAAGGGCGTAAAAGTTTTGTTAAACAACTTTTTCTTCTCTCTTTTTGTTTGCAGTTGTCCAATTTTGTTCATTGTATATTCCATATAAGTATACTCTCCTTTCCGAAAAAGGGTCCTGTATGCACATACTGTTTTGGCTTTTTTCCTGTCTCAAATTTCTCTCAGTTTTGTGAAGCCAGCCAGGGGTGCAGTTACAGAAATATCCCATAACACCTTACTGAATAGTAGAGATGGGGTAGAAATGTGAACATTTATGGCTTAAAAACAATCTTAAGTGATGCCTTAGGCATATTCCAAAATCATGCATTTTGTTCAATATTGATGAATGTGGATATGATTAAGGGATTTACATTGGTAGGGGTGAACATGTCCGTATTGATGCATATAGATGTACCATTTACTCAAACAGCCAGTGTAGGTTCTCAATATCAACAGAAAAATTGCATTGTATATGAATAAATCAATGTTTATAATGAACGATAAATCAACTGTCAACAGTGTTAGCGACTTATGACAGCAAATTTTCATTGTCTATATTTTATTGGCTTATTGACCTTACATAACTTGCATTTTAGATATCTTTCCTCAACTTCTCTGAGGGGAATGCCTTTAAATGCCTTTAACACGTATAATGTGACCAAAACAGTGACTCTGACATCCATTTGCAAAATTTCCCCCCTTAAAGTGTCTTATTATGAAAATGTACATAATTGTTGTAATTGTGAAATCCTTTGCTCTCTTAATCCTATTTTAAGTGTATTTATTTCCTAGTTTATTGTATTGATTTCTGTTATGTTGCCTTTTAAATACAGAATAATTTTTAAAGTATTGATTACTATTTTGTGGAAGGTTAATGCAACATTATTGAAAATATTGTTATCAGTTGAAAATTACTATATTTATTAATGTATATGATTATGGTTCAACAAATAGTGCTTATAAAGGTTGTTATTTTCAATGAGTTTTGCGCTTTTATTTAGGAGCTGAAGCTGCATCTCCACCTGTTAAGCTGGTAATTAAAAATGAAAATCTATTTTGGCATTTTACTCTCTCAAAACCAGTCTCATAATGTTCCTTACCTTGATTGGAATCTGTTGCCATTACCAACAAAAACAAGGAAACCATCAGTGACATTAGAACAAGCTTCTTAGTTCTTAAAGGTTAGCCAATCCAAAAATTCCTATTTCGAAAATGGGGTATATATGCCTGTCTGTGTCAATGGCCAACTATTTAAGATCGGATGAGGGTGGTAATGTTTTTAACTCCAATGCACTTCAGTTAAGAATTCAACATTGAAAGCTAAGCAAAGTGAAGATATCTGTTTAATGGCACTTATTTTAATTTATCTAATTCAGATTTAGATTTTTAATTGGGCCTAGTTTATAAGCATTAAGCAGGTAACACTATTTTGTAACCCATTTTAATTAAAAATTTCAGTGCGGTTAATATTTTTTACCAAATTAAGTTATCCTGTGCTGTTTTGTTCTTGTCTGTAAGTGGTTTTATCACATCATATTTATTTTAATTTATTGACATTCCCATATGTTTTGCACACATTTTATTTGATATTTTTTGTACTTTGATTTATGGTGACAAGAAATATTTTGAGCCAAATGTTGTTTATTATAATATGTAAATAGCCTACATTTACAGTGTATATATGACTATAATGTGTACAATAATTACAGCCAGTATACTACATGAAAACTATGTGATTAGACACAGTCATGCTTCTGACTGAGTGGTTAAATTTATTCCCCTGTATAGCAGCAATGGTATTAGTACTTATTTTCAAACCACCTTGAGTATGTGATTGGGAATTGTACTTGAAAATGAGGTGTTTTATTTACCTTAACTAATGACTATGTCACGTGCTTTAAGTGACCTAGCTGATGGGTGTTATTGGAGCAGAAGGCTGGGCAAACTGGTGCCCTATTAACGAAAAATGATGCGATTTTTTGTTCCAACACCGCATCCGAAATGTGATCTCCGGACTTAAGTTTCGATATATCCTGCTCGATGAGTGTTTTCGATTTTGTGCTCCAGTAAACAAAAATTAACCAAGTCAGTAAACAGTCAAAGTTTGTGTTCTCAGCATTAAAGCTTCAAATTCGTGTTCAGTGAACTCCAAATGTCTTAAGATGTATCCCGGGAATTTGTATAGTTTGAATATACCGGATTATCAAGTGCAAACTTGGATTGTGTGCTCACCTAATACCTAAATATTATGATTCACTAGCATACAAAATTAAGGACTATCTGGAGTCCATACATTCAGAAAACATACCAAAACTTTTGCTTATTTAAAACATATCGCCAGGAGTTTCATCTGCACTCGGCCGGTGTGCTGCTGTCACGGGCTGCACTTGATTGACGTCGCCGGTTGCGCTGGGTCACCCGGCTATGACATCGGATTGGTCTGCAAGCAATCAGATGTCTCAGCCGGTGACCCGGCGCCGGGAACCGGCAGCATAGTCAATCAACTGTTCCAAACAGTGGCCCACACGTAGACTCCATCAATGTTTTAGCGCGCCTCCATCTAACTGCGGTGTCAGACGGCTGCTTCCGGCTCGATGAAGGCCTGTCAACACGTTGAAACTTGAGTGATAGTGACATATGAACTGTGATTTGCATCGTAAGTTGTTGCTTGGGCAAAATGTATTCAAACTGTGTTAGTGTGTAGTATTACGCTGAACGAGAATGTATTTTGTGAAGTAAAATACAGCAACTTTGTCAGTTGACAACCATTTGTTGCTTATTATTCTGAAAATACTCAAAACCTGCTTTTATCTATATAGTCGTACAGTTTTTGAAACTTGAGACACCAGTGGGTGCAATCAACTCCCCGCCAAAGCTTGGCGTTTATTCACTTCTTGGTAAAGTTGTTAACTGTTTCTTGACATGAAAATTTTGTGCCTGAAAACAAATTTCACAATGCTACTTTACTCGCGATCGTAGTAATTAAACACTCAATCGCAATTATATTATTTAACGCTTCGGTGTTAAGGTTTCGTTGTGCCTATAAGCTTAACAAGTGTGAGCCCATTGAAATTTGGTTAAGCCGTTTCCAGAGATTCACGTCCACGCCACGAGACGCTCATTACTGCACCTTAGCTTAGGACAAACCTCAGCGTGGTTACGTCAGTGCAGTGATGTAACATATTTTGTACAATAGTGACAAACGTGAAACTGACACGCCGTGACAAAGTAACATATAGAACGTGGTCTTAAGCAATAAGAAACTCCTTTTTTCACATTTAATTTGACCACTGAACAGTTTGAGACCAACTTCTTTTCGGTAAATAATCTAAGGCAAATTTAAAGTTTGTTTTTGTGACAAAAGGTTTATAGCCACTCTATTCAACTCTTTGAGCTATATGAGAACTGCTCGGCTCAACAGTTTTGATAACTGGAAGAAGAACATTACTTACTTACAATGGATCCGCTGGTCTACCTATGTACTCACCGACAAAGCTCCATGACCTCCAACAAAGACCTTGAGGCACTCGGTGTCTGTTCGTCCCGAAAATGTGAAGGTCCAAGTTGGGCATCTCAACCCATCCTTCCTGGTCAAAAAGCCCAGCGGTAGATTTCGACGCGTGACGGCCTTTGCGGATGTTGGAAGATATGCCAAACCTCAACCATCACTTATGCCCGATGTAGATTCGGTCCTACGCAAAATTGCCCAGTGGCGATTTATAGCCAAGACGGACCTCAAAAGTGTCTTTTATCAAACTCCCATGTCTCGTGAATCCGTGAAGTACTGCGGCGTGATAAGCCACTTCCATGGCATTCGTGTCTATACCAGATGTGCTATGGGATGCCGGGTTCAGAAACAGCATTAGAAGAGCTTACCTGCCGTGTTCTTGGTGATCTCGAACAAGGCATTGTAACCAATTAAAGTTGGCCGACGACTTGTAATGTGGTGGCCAGACACCATCTGAGCAACTTACCAATTGGGAACTGGTACTTTCTGCCCTTGCTAAGTCTGGTCTACATTTGTCAACTACCAAAACGGTCATTTCCTGGGTTGGATACGGGAAGGTGGCACCCTTCAGGCTAGCAGTCATTGCATCGCTGCTCTTGCTTCGTGCAACAAGCCTACAACCGTGCGTCAGATGCGTTCATTCATTGGTGCCTTCAAGGTTCTGTCTAGGGTTATCCCTCATTGCTCCGTCTTTATGTCTCCACTGCTATTTCAGACCGCGATTCCAAGGATCCATTGACATGGTCTGATGAGTTAGTCAGTGCCTTTTCTGCCGCCCAGAAAGCACTCTCGTCTAACAAGGTCATCACATTCCCCCGTCTTGAGGATAACCTATGGATTGTGACAGACGCCTCTAACAAGCACCCAGGGATAGCAGCCACCCTATATGTTAAAAGGAAAGGAAAACCCAAAATTGCTTCCTTCTTCAGCGCCAAGCTTAAGTGCTTTGGCTCCCTTGTGAGGATGAAGCTTTAGCAATTGCCGTGGGCTTGAAGCACTTCAGCCCATACCTCATCCAGTCCAAGCATCGTGCTACGGTCCTCACTGACAGTAAGCCATGTGTACAGACAGAAGATCGTTTATGTATAGTAGTGAATTTTCTTTGAGTCCTCGAGTGTCTACATTTTTGTCAACTGCATCTCGGCTCCAAGCTATTGCTCGCCATGTTTCAGGTGCCGCGAACATCGTATCAGAGTTTGTAAGCCGACATAGTATTGAGTGTTCAGACATGACGTGCCAGGTATGCTCCTTCTTGGCTTCTACCGAAGATTGTGTGGTCTTTCGTTCATCTACAGACGACATCTTATCGGGTGTGTCGAGGCTTCCGTTCACTGCCCGTTCTGCTTGGCATGGTATCCAAACTGAGTGCTCAGATCGTCGCCGTACTCATGCTCATCTAACTCAAGATACTCGTCCCAGTAAGAAGCTGATTGATGTTCAAGATGTGAAGCGTTACCTAACCATTGTCAAGGTCGCTAGTGATGGTTTATTCGTTGTCCGTAGAAATGCACCTCCCGCTCCGATTCGCGAGTGCATAGTTGTTCCCCGTTCTGTCTTAGACGGTCTACTGATGGCTCTTCACCTCGGCTTGGATCATCGCTCATCCATTCAGCTGAGGCTGGTTACCCAACGTTGTTCTACGCCCTCGACTTGGACTTCACCATTGACAAATGTTCCAAATCTTGCCACCAGTGTTGCTCCCTTCAGACATTCCCCAAGACGTTGACCACTCAAGATTCGTCTGACCCTTCCCCGACCGTCGGTCTGTCTTTCGTTGCAGATGTCATGAAACGCGATCGCCAATTGATCCTCGTGCTGCGGGTATGCGTGTCCTCCTACACCATTGCATGCATTGTCGAGAGTGAACGCCGTGACGACTTGCGGGATTGTCTTCTTCACTAATGTGCATAGAACTTTGTCCTTTGGATGGTCCTCCAGCAGTTATCCGTACGGATCGGGCTCCCGGCTTCAGTGCTTTGAAGGACGATGATCTCCTTAAACGACACACTATTGAAGTTGGCCGTGCTAAGAACCCCATCACAACCCAGTCGTTGAAAAGGCTATTGAAGAGCTTTCCGATGAGTTACTACGTGAACACTTGATCCATAGCAAGGTAACTTTTTTCAGCTTTCACTCGAAGTTGCCCGACTTAACAGTCGGCTACGTTCAAGAGGATTATCTACCCGAGAGATGCTATTCCAACGTGACCAATTTACCTGCGACCAAATGCCCGTAATCGACCTCACCCTGATCGAGACACAGTGACTCAAACGTGAAAGGAACCATGAACCCAGCTCGAGATCTAAGGCTCCTATGGCTAGACTTCCTCCCACGAGCAACGCTACAGCTGGGGATTTAGTTCATCTCTATGGTGATCGCGATAAGACTCGCTCTCGTCCTAGCTATCTCGTGGTTGGTCGCGACGGTTCTTGGCTCAACATTCAGAAATTTGTTGGCAACCAACTTCACTCAACATCCTATCATGAAAAGATACGCAGTGCTACAAAGTCCCTCACGAGATGGTCCCTCTCACTATCCCCGGGTCTTAGTGTTCCAGCTTTGAAGCAGCTGATGATGACGATCATGTTACGCCACTATCCTCAAGTCCGACGCCCACCTCACAACCTCCACTTCAGCCTCCCGCTCCCGAAATTCCCTCTGAGTTGGCCCCAGTCGATCATGCACCGTCCGAGGATCTGGCTGTGACTATCAACTCCGGTCCACTTGATGCCACGTCCGAAGCAGTTGATGTTCCTGCAGTTCGTGATACCCCTCCTCGACGCTCTACGAAGCCCCGTCGCCTTCCAGCATGTCTACAGGACTTTGCTTTGAATTAATGTTTGTTCCTATAGTTCGTCACTATACCCCTTTCGTATTTATAGACTTTAAGTACTATGGGCTTTATCCGTTATAGTTCGAGAGCTCGTACGGACTTTGTACATTTAAAGTTAAAGAAGCGTTGCGCTATTATTTGTGAAGGAAACTACACACAACCATGTACACATTTAAAGTTCTTAATGACATAAATAATGCGTCTAATAAGCTTAAATTTAACATATATGAAATAAAATGCAGAAGGCATTGCCTGAGGAATACCTTTATTTTCACAAGCCCCGTCATATTTCAGGGCAACTCGCAGATTAACAATTCTAGTGTGTATATAACATTGGAATACACTGCCTTCAAATTTGAGAGACAGACGTTCACCCTGAATAATCAAAACAAGCTTTAAAAATCACTTTTGACAAGCCAATCTACCTCTCTTATCAAATTTAAAACTGTTCCTAGATCTAACTAGATATCTCTCAATAGATTGCAGATATCTCTCAAAAGACTGCGTTCTGGACTTTTACTAACTCTGATAAATTTTGACACAACTTCAGAGACGGCTCTCCGTTGTGCAATTGTGGGAAGTTCAGACTAAATTTCACTTTCTGTTGGACTGTCCAATTTATTTTCCACAACGACAGAGACTCTTCCACATCATCGAAAGTAACTCAGATGTGTTCTCTACACTTACTGACAAAGTCATTATCCTCATAAATGGTTCAAGTAAATTCAATGTAAAAACTAATCTTATGCTGCTTCATTCTGTCGCGTCATCTGTTTTGAACAGTCTGCTGCTGTATTGATGTGTTGCGAGTCAATGTCACTTTTGTCTTTTCTCTTATTCTGTATATTATGATAACAGTTGAATATTCCTATTAATTATTGCGTGTTCATTGTTTAAAGTCCGGATATAATGCTAACTGCGGTTCCCGGGCTGAATTTTAAAATACTATATTTTTGTGTATGTCTCAATAAATTGGTAACTTAAAAACTACCAGAAGTCGCAAGCTTCAAAGTGGATTAAAGTAATCTCTGGTAAGATGGGCAATAAAAAGCGCCGGCAGCGTGGAAGTACGAGAGAATGACGAAAACTGGGAGGAAGAGGGTGGGAAAATTGAATGAGTTATTGACGTACGACAATGTGGCCGGAACAAAGTGAATTGAAAGCGAGGTTACAATAACAAAGTAAAACGCCCCTAAAGACACGTGACAATCATCAGCCTATAAGAGCCAAGAGCTGACCAAACTCGAGGCACGTGATAACAACAGACCAATGCGAAGGCTGGAAAAACGTCGTGTAGTCCTGCACGAGGGAATAATGGAATCGACCAAGATGAGGGGGAAAAGGAGTAAGGCGAGTCCATATGCTCACATAAATATATTTAACGAGTGAAATACCATTTATGATCGACATATGTCCCGAAAAATAGATAAATGATACGTGCGTCGCAAGCTCGTTACCAGAGATGAAAGGAGATTGATGTAGGAGATATAAGGTCATTTATTATGACTAGTACAATTACAATAAAATGAATACAGGTAAATAAGTATAACAGGTAATCTCTGGTAAGATGGGCAATAAAAAGCGCCACAGAGATGTTGTAAGACAGCTCATGCCCATCCGCAGGGACGCACGAAGGGAGAGAAATGGAAAGAAAAGGGGTGCAGGACTACTTACAAAGGCTGTCAGCCGGATACCCAACCCTAACTCCGGGTGCCAACCGGAGGGGGAGGTACGATTTCCAGGGCTGGAACAGGTGCCGGTGTTGTCTCACCCCGTGTCATGGCGGAAAGAAAATAGATAAATGAGGAAAAACAAGGGAGAAAAACGAACATACAAGAATACACGGACTGGTAAGCTAGAGGACGAAACGAGAGTACGAAAACTAAAAGGAAATGAGAGAAAAATATAAAAAATGAAGCTAAGGACAAATCAAAAATAGCTAACAGAGAATAACAAAATAGTTAATATAGAGAACTAAGGCTAACAATAATCGGATATAAAGGTAGAGTAACAAGTTAAGAATAAATGAAACACAAAATATAGGCAAAGGCCGAACAAAATGGCTAACAGGGTAGAAGAAAATATAACCCAAACCATGAACTAAACCAATGGGTTTTAAGATTATGTAGGGCCCTAGAAAAATGTCCAATTTTGACCAACGACTCCAAGTCAATCATTGTGTAGTCGCGGGACAATATGGCACATCTGATTTCAAGCAACCAATTGGATTCATGTGACTACGTTAAAATTCGTTTTCATTTAGTTTTCTACCAAGACCATAATCACATCATAAAATATAGTAAGCTGCGCTGATCACTTTCTAACTGAACGCAGTCGCAATGTCCGATGGGTCCTCCGTGAATATTTTTGCCTGTGAATTACCAATTTGCCCATTAAATTGTAAATAATTGGGGCGTCAGATCCACCAGCCTTCCTAAGTTTCAACTATGCCACAGAAATTATTCACGAAATAAGTAGTTCGGTGTCTAAAGATTACGTTTAGAGGCCGTGGAAAGTTCCCACGTCAGCACTATTTTCAATTGCACGTAATAGAAGAGTCTTATACCCAGTTGAGACAATGATTATGGAATTCCAAGTCTGTAAGTAGGTAACGCGTGCGCCCGGTTTTACGCGTCAACGCATTCAAGTTGACTCATTTACACGTTAATCTATTTCGTAACGGTTAACGAGCTGCGAAGACGAGTCAACGCGACCGCTGAGAGCATTTCAGCCCAACCCCGAAAGGCGCTTGACCCCAAGTCATACGAATGACATGAATGACATGAAGGCCTGACGAATGGCAGTTCTATTTACACATAGACATCGCCGGGAGTTGTGGATATGAAACCCTTGCAGTTCTCTCAAGACCTCGTCAATTCGCCGACTGAGAGCCATTCTCGAGTACAAGTCTAAATTTTACACGTTAGTAAAGGGATCAAGTGGGGGTATTAATTACGCGATCGTTTACGTCACCTTGCGAATTTACTGTCTCCATTCATTGGCTCAGAAACCAGAAGCCGCTTCAATTTAAAATTCCGCGTAAATGTGTAAAATCAGCGCACGTTACCTTTTTACAGATTTGGAATTCCATAAATAACAACTAAGAGTCTACAGTATATTCCCTTTGCAATTCCATTTAAGCCTGCTGGAGTCCATAAGGTATTTTTCCGTTGTATTTCCATTCAAATTTCCATACTGAATTTTTAGAGCCTTCTGTGACGTACACGGTATTCCTGTAAGGTTGAAATTCCACGTTCGTAACGTCGGCGAATGGCATATCAAGTCGCGTGAAGTAGTCGCCTCCTTCTGGACCAAAGACATAAATGGCCCCACCCTTGTAAGCCGTCACCAATAGATTGTTGTGCTGGTCAAAATCTATCCCGTTTGGCCAACCTGTAACACAAATGCAATACGAGATACGTTGTTCTATATCATTTGCTAATTAAGCGTTACAACTAGTGATCTGTCACTTCAAATCATTAAAACAGGATGAACTGCGTTCTGCCGATCAATTATCTTTGCTAGAAAAGCGAGGTCACGCAAGTCTTCGAGCGATATTGCTATGCATTGCCGCAGAAACACAAGATCGTGGTATTTTTTTCACTTGACAATGTCTAGCGTTTAGTTGTGAAAATCCTCAAGTCCTCAATGTTCCGGACTCGCATCAAATTATTCAACTTTTCGCTTTTTCCAAGAACAGTGCGTGAATGGAACAGCTGGGCAAATTATGAGGCGTCTTCATGTTGCAGTTTTTACTAACTCTACTCTACTTGCTAATGGATACTCCACTGGAATAAAAAAATGGGTTTGGCACGTCTTCTCTGCATTACGTCTGAATGCTTGGACAGTTATAACCTACATATTATCAGTATCAAGACATTTATAACCAGCGTTTGTGTTTCTGAGAACAACTTAAGTGAAGATGGGAAGCAAGTAGCGCTGCACAAGAATCCCACCAAGAATTAAGATATTTTTTGAAAATTACGTACTTTGTACATAAGACACTGCTCAGAAATTTGTAATCACTTGTTTTTTGGAACATCCTAACTTGAGCAGGAATTTGTATTGTGTCATATCTGCTTTTTTGACACTTCTCACAAAAAGACCCCGAAACTATTATTGATAATTTCACTGTTGAACTGAAACTGCAAGATTCTTCAAATTCGCGCTTTAAAAACGTTCAGTTCTATTTGCACTGGCAAATCAATCATACGTTAGTTCGGAACGGAATTTGCTGACGTTTAAGCGAGTTCTGACAAACAGTCTACACCAGGACACTCTTAAGATAGCACACTGTACCAAAACATTCGGTCGTATTTGCTGCAGTTTGGAAATTATTTTTCAAATTTCGAAGGAATTGGCATGAGCGAAAACAATATTTTTCGATGTAACAGAAGACAGACAAAGGAAGAAAACTTGTGGGAGCGTTCGTGCTTTCTCTTGCTGAGAGGCTCAGGTGCTGCTGAAATATGGAGAAGCTTCGCTGTGATGTTGAGATGCATGGCTTAAACATCGACTAACTACAGCCCGTACCGTTGTTTCCTTCAAGAATTGAGAGTTTCCGATGAGCAAAGTTTCAATAAAAGATCTGATGAGACGCGACGTTTCAGGAATAGGCCTACTAACTCGCGGTAGTAAAGAACCAAAGACAAGTGTTCAACCCAAAACCTGAATGAATACAGGGGTTTTCAAAGATAGCCGTGAATTACATTACAAAGTATGTGCTCCTCCCCTTCCCTTCCCCTTTTATTCTCACCCGCATCTCCAAATATCTTACCTGGAATAACTCCCCAAAGCCTTTTGTTCGTGATTTGGCATGACCCAGTGATATCGTAGGCCCAGAGTTTCTTAGTTAACATCTCAGTAACTATCAGAAGTCTAGGTGTCCCGTCATTGTCGTGCTGCACCGCTATGCCGTTGGGGAAATGGTATCCATCGTCGACGTGGATAATCTCTCCAGATTGGGAACGGCAGTAGATGGAGCCGTCCACAAGAGACAAGAGGGAGGCATAGTTATCGGTATTTGGCAACTTGTTGTAGGGTGCGGTGATCCATAAATTACCGTGGTAATCGAAAGTCAAGTCGTTCATTCCCTTCAAGGCATTACCAAACGAGTCGTGCGTTGCCACTCTTGTATATTCGCCGCTCGGCGTCAGCCTTAAAAGTCCAAGCCAGACGTCTGCCAACCACAGAATCCCTTCCTGGTCCAACGCGAGACCATTCGGTACGCTATGATAACCATCGATGACTGGACTAGCGAATATTTGTGACTAAAAATAAATCAAGGCAACAATATAGATATATTTTAGTTTCGTCGTAATATCAGGTGTACTTGCAGGTGATTGGCCCTCAGTTGTTATCTAAAAGATATGGTGTTTTGGAGCTCGATCTTCAAAGTTTTGTAGGACCTTATAGACAAGTATGTGTAGTTAGCAAAATATCTACGAAAGTACAGATTATAACTCAGTAAAAGTACAGATTATAACTCACTAAAAGTACAGATTATAACTCAGTAAAAGTACAGATTATAACTCACTAAAAGTACAGATTATAACTCAGTAAAAGTACAGATTATAACTCAGTAAAAGTACAGATTATAACTCAGTGAAAGTACAGATTATAACTCAGTAAAAGTACAGATTATAACTCAGTAAAAGTACAGATTATAACTCAGTGAAAGTACAGATTATAACTCAGTAAAAGTATACATTTCTTAAAGAGGAAAGTCTGTATAATATGATTTTTGATTTTATGCCAATCCACACTTAATTGGGTCACGTGACCATGTGTTTTTTAGAAAAAAATAGCAAGAAACGAGATAAATTCATTGCAGAACAACGGTATGACCACATTTTGTTTGATATGTTCAAGATCAAATCTTAAAAAACGCGTTACAGTATTCTAAGTTATCGCTTCGTTTTTGTTTTACGCAAATTATAAGCTTTTTCCTAAAACTTATAGAAATCAGATCTTTTGTTAGCCCTCTCATGCAAGAGTGCAATATTTTAAAAACAATTAGTTCTAACAGTTTTATGGAGAACAATGCGTAAGGCCTGGGATCTGATATTGTCTCATGCATCCGACCAGCCATTTCGAAGATAAGTTTCAAAGTTAGTCAAATTTAGGTATTTTTCTAAAGGTCTTTTAAAAATAACTTTAAGCCAGATTAACAGACCCGCTTTCAATTAAAAGATTAGCTCTTGATATAGACTACCGTTTGCGTTCTGTAGACGAAAGGGACGAAAGGTGAAAGAGCAAGATAATATAAGGCCACGCACACCACGCGAGTGTTTCACGAGTATGCTAGGGACCACTGAGGTGATCGGTCGATGAGGTTGGGATGTTGCAATATTGGATAGAATTCACTACTTCCGGTCCATAAGATAAGATAAGATTTTTCGCTACATGTGTACGATTCTCGAGTGTCTTGTGTCTAAGAAGCGCAACCCAGTTACCGTTATAATACAAGCCTATCTGTTCTTGACTCGTCTAAAAGTGATTTCTGAGGTTGGGAAGAACTGAGAGTATGGTCAGACCAACTTACTGAGCCAGGTCTCCAGCAATAACCAATTGTCAGAGTTCTTCACATCAGTGGCCAGAAACCATTTGTAATCTGGGTTGCGGACTTTTGAGTCCAAGTTAGAAGAGAAGTTGGCTTAAATTAAAAGTTGTTTTTGAAAGAAAAAGGGTCTATAGCAACTCCAACGTTCTTTAAGCGTTATGAATTGGCAATTACTTCAGATGCGCGGCAGTAGGGGGAGTCCGCAAAATTGCCTCTCTGTGTGTGTGCGTGTATGTGTGCAGGTGAACAGAAATTTTAGTTTTACTTAAAAGTATTACCATACAGAACCTCGGTATGGCTTTACTCTACATCTCCAAATCGTAACTTGATTCCCTTCCAAAACTTCCTCCTAAAGGTTACTATAATGCTCACCACGTGTAAAAAACTTGTCTACTGATAAATAAACAATGCAAGCACTGCCAGCCGCCAAATATCTGAAATAAGCCTGCTAAATTTTTCATTTTTTAGTTTTATAGATATTGTAGAGGCCTTCACTTTCACTTGCCGTGTTCACAAATTTTAGAACGTCAACAATTCTGTGACAGCTCATTTACTATGGTATACGTTTCCTACCGGAAATTGCCGTCGTTGTTACCGTAAAACGCCTCCCAATAGGTATTTTTGACAAATCACAAAGTCGACACCGCGATTTCATCCTGCAGTTCAAACTTACAGTTTTGCTCAGCACATCCACTTTGTGAATAGATCCATCCCTCATATCCACTGGGCCTATGTTAGTGACGTAAAGAAAACCGTGACGATCAAAGACGGGGCCTTCTGTCAAACCCGGAAAGGGACCGGCAACGTATTCGAGATTAACTCCATTACCTGAATTGAAAATAGAACAAATTAATAATCATATTCAGGTATTTCAAAAAAGAAAGGACATTCATTCCAATAAAATAGTTGTCAGAAATTGGCAAGAAATCAATACTGTCTACACGTAGCCTATAAAATCTCGACATTGCGTAACAATCTAGCGTTTTGGTTATGGTCATGGCTAACTTGAGACAGTAATTTGGTCTAACGCTCCCACTTTACGACTGCTGAATAAATAAACAAAACGTATCGAGAGTGGCGTACATGAAATAATATCCCACGAGACATTATTTAGCGTATCGACCGATACGCGGAATAATGTCGAGTAGGATATTATTTCATGAACGCCACTCGAGGTAAGTTTTGTATTTATCCCATACGCATCGAATTCGTGAGTTTCTTTTGTTTTCTTTCGGCATTTTAGGAATACTTCACCCTGACTGTTTACGCACAACCTGCTGTGTGTGAACGTGCGCGTTATGTTGCTAACTTACTGTAGTAAAAGAAAACAGTTTTAATTGTAACGGTTTATAACTTGAAATTAATAAAAACTGTGGAAACGACAGTTATTGTGCACTTTAAGTTAGCAAAAAAGAAAGGTAAAAGTATAGCATAACAACGATATCAATACATAACCAATTTTCGTTTGACGTAAATGTTCAATATGTAATCTCACTAACATTGTCATTTTATTTTCATATTATGAAACTTTCCATTGGTTTTGAAAAATCGTGAATTTAAGTCCCCACTTTTGTAGTTCTTCGAGCAAAAGCATACTGTCAAAAGGTCTCATGTAAATCCAATCAGCCATTTCTGAGAGAGCGGGAGGGAGGGAGGGAGAGAGAGAGAGAGAGAGAGAGAGA
>NMRA01000004.1:315845-340072 GCA_002633005.1 Phoronis australis | reverse complement strand
GAGAGGGAGAGGGAGAGGGAGAGGGAGAGGGAGAGAACTAGAGGGAGGGAGGGATTCTTTAACACACAAGTGAGTCAACAGCCGTATTCCACGTGCATATTTAGTCTGTTTAAACATGTCTGGACGTTATCTCTCACATACATCTCAGTCTACAACATATTTCCGAAATGGTCTCGTGATGCCATCCGGTATGGGAACGAAACGGACACCGTAGCTTAAAACAAGGTTTTGGGAACAACAAAAATAACTTCGCCCTGATTAGCTGGCTCTAAAACAAAAAAAAAATAAATAACGCCTTATAGTCTAGCCAAAGCGGTCTCGTAATGTTTCTTACCTTGGTCATGATTTCCCTTACCAATTCAAAACAGTAAATAGATCAGCGCCATTTCCCGATTTCGCAATTTTAAGGTTTTCCCAGCCCCAATAAATTCTGAAAAGTTTTCTTCAATCACTGAGGGTTTCGATGTTCTTGTTGGTAGGTAATAGAATCGTGTCACAATAAGGAATACTATGAGACCGACCGTGATTAAAGTAAAACGCTTAATTCGATTTTCGTTTGTGAACCAGCTAAACAGGATAATGAATGTAAGAATTGCTAGAGTTGATGGTCGTAAAACCCTAAATTCGTTTTTCGTTTTTGAGGTAGCTGGTTTAAATGCATGACACCACAGATTATAGAACATGAACTGCCAACTTCGTATACTTTCAATGGACCAAATCTGCACTCTTACAGAAGCCGTAACGTCATTATTCCGACTGGCGACAACTGGCCAAATTTCATTTCCGACAAGTCGTCGGCTAATCATGCGTGCGTTCAGTAACGTTAGGACCTACGCTTGGACCTTGCTAAAATGTATTAAACGTCATGTGTTCTCGCTTAAAATACACGCCAAAGTCTTGCATTTTAGCGAGGTCCTAGCGTTACTGAACAGGAGCCTGGTCGGCGGTTGTGTCGTCACAATACACTAACGGGAAACTGAAATAGATAATTTAGGAGAGTGGCGCCGCCTCTAGGATAGTAAGCAAGAAAATGCCGGAGTTGCGAATCTGTTGTCTGTAATCTATGATGCCACGAGGATTTATATGTATTGGTGATATATTAACATTTTGAAACCGATTAACTTTATCATCACCTGCCGGGCACCTCTCAATGGGAGGCTACACTATGTCATCCATCTTTGTATCAGTACAATATCATGGGTCGTTTAAAATCATCATTCAAACATTATGTCTAGCAATCCTGAACATCTCAAAAATGCATCAATTACAGTGTTTATAGTTTCTCCTGAAAAAGGTTTTACTGACATTTCATTTTTTCACAAAACTTTCAACATTTTGTCCTAATTTTTCAACTTTAGAGCCCAAATCTGAACCAACAGTCGTATTTCTGGTACTCACTTTGATCATAAAAATTGTTCGTTGTATCATTCCAGCAATGGCAGACACTCCAGTCTAATGGTTTTTAACAAATTCCCAATTGATTTTCAATGCGGCTGCGAAAAAGACCACGAAGAACCCAGCTTCGCCTTGGCAACAACAAAAAAACCCCGCTAAGTGCATGCCGTGAGGATTTCAAATTGCAGAATATACCCTTTGAGTTCATGGGAACCCCTAGGTCCGACCCGGCTATTAGACTTCCGTACAGTTATGCCTTGACCGGCTGTTGCAGTGAAATTTCCAGTGACTGAATCCTCATCCTGTATTAAAAAAAATTGCGTAAGGACAACAAGCAGATCATTAAAGATAGAGTTTGTCAAAATTTCAGCGGCCATGAACTAAGACAGAAAGTACATTAACTTTCGAATGACACTGTGAAAAATAAGACAAAAACGTTCACTCAAAGATAAAGCGTACATCTTATACATGCTCGAACCTTACGAAAACGCAAGATTTCGCAAGGGAAGCACGTGATCACTCAAGCTTCCTTCACGAGATTCGTGCGCTTTCGGAACTAACCCAGACTCTATCACATACCTTTTCTAAGTTCTTCAATGTCCACTCCGTTGCAATTGTCCTCTTTGTCACAGAAGCACCATTCAACCATCTTGAATTCTCCGTCGATGCTCCATCCCCCCGCTTTCTGATCCTTACACCCTGTGTAGTTCACCTTCAATCTCCACCAACTGTTCTCGTTTGCACAACCGCGGTAAACAGCTTGAAAATAAAAACAAGATTTGTGACAAGACAAAAATGTTGAAATGTATTAATGTACAGTGTACAACTGCATTTCTGTCATATATGTATTAATGTTCATCTTTCTGCTTCTTTTCAATTAAAAACTTCATAAAGAGCATTTGTCATTACACCAATCTAGATTAAACTTCTAACTAAGACACGCTATTTCAACATGTAATCATGTATTTCCAAATCTCCCAAAAATACGGAATTTCAAAGTCAATTTTATGGTGGTGCACCACCAAATACCTGCCACAGTTGAATGGCTATGAACTTCACTTTTTGAATTGTCAGTGAAAACTAAAATACACATACTACAATTCACGAAACGTTCCTGCTTCAGTGGTGTCTCACAGTTGATGAAACTCAACACTTTCTGGTTTCTAAATTGGCGAAAATAAAAGTCAATATATTCCATCATCGGAACTAAAAGATTTAGTGCGTTGGTATCATGGGATCTGATGTTCACCAACTTATCAAAAAATGTAAATCGTAGTAGTAATAGAGGTCAACTTTCCATATTTTTTTTGTATACCGACGTTAACCCCCACAAAAATGAAAATAGTTTGAAAAAAACTGTAATTGCATTACGCCAGCTCCATCCATTTAAAAGCAGTCAATAAAAATGTCTTGTGTAATGGACATAAGGTGAATTGATGCAATTCTTACCGCCATTGGGATCTACCCGTATGAAACATTTTCCTGATGTTTCACACCCATTCAGATTAGTACAGTTGTCGCCGTAGCAGTCGTGACAACGTAACGCTGCAATGATGAATATATAATTTGCGATTTACATTGTCATACTTCGAGCTGAATTGTGCTTTTGTTAATTTGCAAAATACTCATATCTGGTAATTAAACGCTAATCAAAAAGGAAGTCAAATTAAGTATACTATTTTGTGGGAATAATTCTGCAAATATCTGGGAGTTTACAAACACTGGAGTACACTTTTGTCTTGCAGGAGTTGGAATGGGAAAAGAATTGTCGATAAAGCATTTGTGAATGCAAAAAATTGGAAAACACAAGAAGCCCTGCAAGAATCACTTTCAGTGGGGTTTCGGAGAGCGACAATTTTATTTTTTTTATCGTTCAGTTGGGTATATAAGTACCTATGAACCCGCGATCCGACAAAGAAGCGAATTCCTTTATTTAGACTATTTACCGCTATCCCAATTCGTTCCTTGTTGGGATGAAAATTGGTTTCTGGGACTGGAAGGAACTGAAGTTCGTTATAGCTCGAGACCGTGCTCGGCACATAGTGACCTTTCGTGACCTACAATTTTGTAGAGCCTCCGTAAATCCCCTCTTAGTAACAATTTTACAACTGTAAATGGTCTCAGTCAAAAGACTATTGACGGAAGGCAGTTCGTAACCGATTTCAATTGAACTTATTGATGTGCTGAAGAAGCGACACTTTACGAAATCAAATATTAAAGTGGGAAATGATGTCGACGAGGAAAGCAGAAACACACACACCACAATGATGACGGTCATGACCATATACATCACAGTATTAAGATGCACATGTCTATGGTCATGACACTAACGACGACCAAGACGTAGCTGGTGACGCAGAAAAGTACATCACCAACAACATCGACTCGACATCAATAACTACCGCGTCATTGGCACAAAAAAATCATTGACGCACTGCAGTTGCTCACCTCAGGTCAACTGGGGCGTTAAATTTCTATTGTGTCTGTAATCACGCCTTGTGTTATCTTGACGCGGTAATAATTGTACGCATCTAGTGCAAAACACCGTATCAAAACAAATGACCAACATATACTCAAAGTAAGCATAGAACCCTAGGGTCCACTTCTATAGTTCTATGATGTAAGTAAGGGATTGGCGTCGAACACACTGTGAAAGTAAAGACTCAAGTTTTGGAGACACGTGATTGCACTTTGCGTCGAGACCAATCACTAGCCCCAAACAGAAATAACAAACGAAATTACGCCGCTGAAGAAAAAATCGAATAGAACTGGTTAGCAAAAACTGTCGTAAGCAAACGTTTGTAAATGGTCGCTGCAGTTTGTGTTAAAATTTGCCATAAGGAACTATTTCACAAAACTCATAAGCGTTCAACGGCGTCTTGTCCAGCGGTGTTAACTGATGCAACGGGTCCCCACATAATTACCTCAGATGAAATTCGTTAATCGGAGAGATTACCCTAAAGTCTTCCATGGACCCCACTTTGCAATAAAACACCGGGTATCATTACGCTGTATGCGGTAAAAAGTGTCCAAAGTCATATTTTTATCAAGCATTCAAGGGCATTCCTGGTTGACCTGGTGGTGAAGGCAGCAGACTGCGACAGCCGGGGGCGCGTGTTCGATTCCTGGCCGGATAAAAATGTAACTGAAGGCCTACAACAAATTATCTTGGCGTCGACATTTACCCGTGTAACAGGGGTTAATCAATGAAGGCTACGTACGAGGCCAGGGTACGATTGAAAGCTTAAAGTTGACATGTTAAAGTTAAAGTTACATGTACAAATATGAATGTTGTGTACCCCTTGTCCTAACCTGGGGTAACAGGAAACCTGCCTATTTTTAAATGTTGATATATGTTTATTCAAACTGCTCATAAAACAATCTAGATGACTCAGTGCCTTGTGATTTATTTGTAAAGAAGGCTTAATTTGACAGCGAGGCTGGATCCGCCGCCGATGATGACAACAACGCTTGGACGAGATCATTTAGCCGACAAAAATGTCAATGCCGAACGCAGTATTAATGGTGTTAATACCGCAGCCAGCGCTGTCAGTGATCACGTCCTCGGCCACGCCGAAGCAAACAGGCAAATGACTAGAACACCACTGTCGAGCTGCAACAACATTCGAAAACGCTGATGACTTGACGCTAAACCTGAGGGCACCGAAGCCGAAATTGACTACCGGCGTTGCATATCACAACTCTTCCAACGTCCACTATCACTGCCAAAAACGCCACTAATAGTTGGCAACGACACTTCCGATGACCAAAGTGAAAAGGAAAAGCACATAAAAATCCAATGTAAAATGCATATTATCTATTGGTTGACCGAATAACAGGAAGGGTATATTACCCATGTTGTTCTTAGGCCTTGAGACACATGATGGCACTGGAGCTTGAGAAACGTCCAGTGTCCGATCACCGTCATAATTAAATCTCGCATAACTCGTGAATAGAGCGAAAAATGCTCGCATATAAATAAAGGTTCTGAAGCCTAAGAAATGTAACAGTGTCGGAGACTGTTCATTAGTAAACCTGGAGAACCCTAAGTTGGATCCAGAAATGTACTTTTCACCAACCAAAACTGCAGACAAGTTAGTCGAATGAAGCCGGAGCTGTAGCACGAGAAGTATTATGATAAAAGAACAGCCATCGGAAAATCTCGAATAACTCGCCAACAGTAGGTCGTAGTAAGAAACTGATTCCAAATTTTCAATAGCCCTTGACAAGAACTATGTACATAACAAATTTCAGAACAATATGCCACGGAACCACGGAGCTAGAGCTCTGCGAATCGAAAATGGTCATCACAGTGCCACCTTTGGACCGATTTCGCCCAAAGATTTTAATAAGATACACGATGTATGTGAATTTCATGTCAATCGAATGAAAAAATCGTGCGTGCAAACAAAAATTAATAAACTACGAAAAAGCAACAGACGTAGAGAAATTTCAGTTCAAAAATATCAAGCAAAATTTTAGACAAAGAAACAAACATGGAGAAATTTCATTTTACCAAGCTATAATACCTTGCTTTATGTTATTAGATATTATCCTCACCTCCACAAAACAATGCATACATCGACAACAGCACCGCAAAAATTACGATAAGTCTAATCATGACGCTGGTCGGGTGTAAACTAGTTACGCGTGTGTGATGTGGCGAGTTTTGTAAAAAGGATGCGCCACCCACTTCATGTCAAGGTTAATGAAACATTTTAGTTGATAAAAAATGAATATCTGTCTCATTTCTTTCCCATTACACAACCAAGGTCACGCAGAACTATAATAAATCAAAATGAACAACTACTTAATTTGTTTGTTTGAACTTTATAAGAAGTCTTTTAACTATAACATTATAGTACGTTTTGGATAGTTTAAATCATTATTTTCAGCTTTCACGCATACAATTGACTCTCCGGATTTGTTCTTAGAACTTTATCACTATCAGTTCGGTAGCAGCCTTCATTGAAAACATGACTAAACTTTTTGTTTGAAAGCTTGATACTGATTCGCTGGTAGTGTTAGGAGAATCTCCTTTTTTCTGGGCTGAGTTGCATAAAGCTTCAAAAGTTATCCTCTGGATAAGATTGATTGTTGCATGACGTCAGGTGCATTGTTCAACAATAACAACGTGACGCGTAATAATGCGACGTCTTTGTTACTATACGGCGTATAACTTTTATGCAACTGGACCCAGGTACGCAGCTATAAAGCAAAGCACCAAGAGACACAACGAACAAACAAATTAAAACACTAGCTATATTTCGAGACTGCATATCTCATCATCAGGCAATAAGTGTAATGAACATATTCGTAGTGAAATATCAAGCTTTCAAACAAAAGTTTAGTCGTGTTTTCAACGAACTAAATCATTATCATGAACCGTAAGATTGATGGCGTGCGATATGAACAAACAGCAAGATGATTTGTAACCAAACGGTACACAGCAGTAACGTGCAGAAGGGGAGGGGGCGAAGGGGTTATGCCCCCCTGGCATCCACATCGGATGGGGAGCATCCACATCGGAGGGCATCCAATCACTATGAATAAATGCACCGGCAGCCCAGAGCACTTAACACAGATGAACGAGCCGGAGGTACCAACATCTGACTATAGGGGCATTTAGAGTCCACCTCAGTATATACAAAAATGGACATCTGCTTTCGTCCGCACTATGGGTGTGACCCCTGGGAACCTTAAAGGGGGACCAAAAATTACCTAAATTAGATAATCCAGGTACCGGCCGAAATTGATTTAAAACGGATAATAGTACCGGGCTGAAAACCGAATGACCCATGACAGACAAATTGCAAACTGGACCCCCAAAATGAGGTAGCTCATACATTCGATGTATTTAATACGTCGACGGCCTTCTAAGGTGTCCCTCTATGGGTAAAAGGTACTTAGCATAACGTGACTTTGATGTTTTGCGCGAGGCGTAATTCGCCGAAAAGCTTCCGGTGTATGAAGCTCCTATAAAAGCTTTACTGTCTGCTGGAGCCAGTCGAGACTGGTGCATTGCCTATGGAAACTGGCCGCCATTTGGAATGTAAAGACAGAGTGAGTATTGTGATCGTGGAATTGTATCAAGGGTGAATCACTTTTTGGTAGTTTACGACGCTTTAAGTAAGAACATACGGACAAAGGCTTCTCCGTTTAAGCTTTATAAACTTTTATGTTAACCTAATATCTCAGTTATGAAATTTGTATATTATGCCTCCAAAAAGAGGAACAATGTGCGTTGGTGACTATTGTGCAAAGCACTTGTTTATACGCGGAGCTTTGGGCCGATCTGGTCATTTTAACAAATAAATCATTTCGTTAAAATAGAGAGAATGTCGTATTTTTGTAAGATTGTACCATCTCATGATCCATTTTTGCCATTCCTCGTATCCAAGGAACACCTTTCAATCCAACCAATCACGTCATTATTACAGCGAATTCCAGACCAATGACGTCATGGTGGACACAATAACAAAAATGACGTCCATAGAAGGAAAAGTAATGGTCCAAGAACACTGCCCTGGGGCACACCCGCATTCACATAATCAGGAGATGACGACATTGGATACACGCAATCAATTCGCACTTTGTAGATGCGATCATGTAGATAAGACTCCAATATACTGTACCAGATATTCCAAACGATCTTAACTTGTAAATGAGTAGGTCATGGGGAACCATGTCGAAGGTAGAAGCTAAGTCGACCTGACATTATTATTACAGTATTTTCAAACTGTATATGTATGTCATAGATAATTTCAATGAGTTGGGAAATTGTGCTTTTCCTGGTAGAAAGCCAAAGTGCAGTGGGTATATGAGATCGTGTGAGTTTAAATGTCCAATGAGTTTCCGAAATATAACCATTTCTAGAATTTTGGATAAGGTGTTAAGGAGTATGATGAGGCGATAATTTGACGCTTCTGACTTGCAGTCCTTCTTTTGAAGTGGCACCATTAATCCTAATTTCCTATTGGAAGGATAATGTCCTGACAACATAATCTTATTAAATAATTTTGTGAGAGGTACAGCCAGGATAATTGTTTAGCTATCATTTTTATCATTTTATTTGTTATGAGTTCTGATCCAATAGATTTGTTAAGGTCAAGAAGTTTTCTAACTGCTGCAATAGTTTGTAGATCAGGGAGTTGTTCATTGCACTTAACTGATAGTTGAGGGACGGCGTCTTGATTAGTTGGAATGGTAGTGCTGCGCGGGACCTTAAAACAGACACTCCCAAGGTTAGACACTCACATCATTATAGATTTAGAAGCTGTATTACTGAAAAATCAACCTTTTAACTAAGACCAGCGTGACGTCTGAGTAGCAAACGCGAGCGAGTGCACAGAAAGTCCTTTCAATTACATTTCAAATTTTATTAACAAACTGAGATACCGTGAGAAAAACTTAGCCTAGGAATAATTTATCGAAAATTATCTTAGTATTAAGCAGTTACGTGCATATTGTCAGACTGCATTTTTGCTCAAGTGAGATTTAAATGTTTTTCAGAAATTTTTGTGTGAAGCGTAAAACCGAATTTCTGTCTTAAGTCAGTTTCCTGAAACGGAACGCAGACCATGTTGAACAAATGCATACTGGTCATCACTGTATTTGTAAGCAAGTTATACCACAACCACTAATTCAACAGTACGAAAACGTTTACCTAAGTAGAAAGCATAACAATTTTATAATAAAATACACGTTACTTATCCAAATAAAATTGAGGTAAATGAACAGAAATAAAACGCCGAAATTTTTCACTTCACGAGAACATTCCTCTTTGTGTATATTTACAAATATGCACTTTCAGACATTTCGGTGAACTTCAGCCAAGCATCATCAGCGACCAATAAATGGTTCCAAACTAAACATCATAAACTAATTATTGAATCTCATTACGGTACTCTTTGAATGATAATGTTACATCAATACGGCTACATCTATGGTCTTGTTATGCGATTCTTTGTGGTGAGATTGTAGTCTTCTATGGATCCGTTTTACTAGTTGTATAGTCACTGACCTGCTTACCTAAGTCCAGCGAAACGTTTGAGATGTATATATCCAAATAAGAATGTTCTCGTGGAAAGTTTTGTAGTTTTATTACTATTAATGTTAGGGCTAAAAACTAACGTTGTAAAATTCACTTAAAAACCCAAATAACGTAATTAAAATGAAAATAATCATTACAATTACGTGTAGCACAATGGAGGTTTCCAAATGAATAATCATGACAACATGGCATAATATCTGCTTAAGAAGTTAGTTAAAACATTAGAAATAAACTTGTTTCATAATTTTGTGTCAATTGTGGTCGTGCTGACAAAACCGTCATTATCCACACCCCTTTGAAAGTCTTTGTCACCAGATGTCGTCAACATAATGTGTCGTCTTCTGATACCAAATATGTCGAACTTTGATTTCTCCTTCCGAGGAACAAAGATCCAGTGGAACAAGCCAGACAACAGCACCATAGTGAAAAGAGATATCAGCATACTAAGTGATTTGAACGGAAACAACTGTTCGGAGGTGTCCACGCTATAAAAGGGATATTTTAAGAAAGGTGGCAAGCTGATAAGATTTTCCCCACCAGCTAAACGGAATATCAAACCCAGAATGAATGCCAACGCGGAACCGTACGTGTTAGAGTACTTGTAGTAGATAACACATAGGAGCTGTGGAAATAGAATTACGTAAACCAAGTCCGCGCAGAGATACCACAACCCATACACAGTTTTGATTGTTATTCCCATAGTCGCTGCGATGGCACCTACGACGAAGATGGTTATTCGCATTACCCAAACCACTTCCCGTTCACTAGCTCTTCTACGAAGCACCAACTTATAGATGTTTCTGGCAAACATGGAGCTAGCCGACAGCACTGACGAGTCGGCAGACGACATGACAGCTGCAGAGACCGCGCCGAGGCCAATGAACGCAACGGGAACTGGACAGAGATGTTGAAGAACCAGAGGCAAAATAAGTTTGTAATCGTCTGATGGAATGGGAATAGTGCCATTGTACGACGTTTGGTTCCAATCTACAATCAAGAAATCAAAACATAAATAGAAAACTGGAACAAGCAGCAAAACTGTCAATTAACGATGAATTGTCAAGGGAACCCCTGTATTTCAGAGCTCTGGACATAAAACATTTGAAGACTATGAGAATATCGAGCACTATGCCAGTAGTGGTGAAGTGATTGGAATCTATTAACTAAAATCCCCCAATAAGCCACAGAGCGAATACAAGGTCGTCACAACTTTATCAGACTTCGTTACAATAAACAACGATGATTAATGTCCACACCTGTACATGCATCAGTTTAGTTTTAAAGAAGAAATGACACGCCATACCTGCAGATGCACCGATGGCGCCAATGATAATTGGTGGAACCGCTAACACAATACAACCAAAAGCGGCAACATATGAAAGTGCTTGAGCTCTTCCCGCACTTTTGGATGACAACACTCTCTGGAAATATGCCTGTAAAGACAACAGAACTATTCATAAACTAAACAAATCAAATGTGAAGTTAATGTGAATTCAACACATGATTTCAGGCTCAGCTGCATCAACTCTTTAGTCTATTCAGAATGATCGACTAAAACGTAAGGGAGGAATGTACATGACGATTTTACCCTGTTATGATGTTCTGAAATTATTTCGTTCAGTGCACTCCGTTTACCTGCCAAGGAATCCCTCCAAAGATCAGAAGAAGTGCCGAGTCTATCCACATCCCCGTGTAGTTGACATCATACTTTCCCAACCAACGTGAAGCAGTCTCGCCAATGTTGCTGACGGCAGGGTGAGTGGCAGCAAATGGAATGGACAGAACCTATATGTGATACGTGAGGAAATAGCATGTTTAAGGGAAGCATGTCTGAAACTTTGCTTCTCGTCAATAATTGTTTTTAGAGAAACACCAATTTCTTGTTAAATTCAACCCATACCTACAAATCTTCAACACCACCACCAACCCCATCACATCCACTACCACAATTACCACCACCACCACTACCACCGCCATTAAAACCGCTACCAATACCACCATCACCACCACTACTAGTATTACTACCATAACGTAGAAACAAAATCAAAAACAAAAGAGTACTTTCGAGAAAAGTCCTTCAGAGTTCAGACATTTCTATAAATACTATTTAAGTATTAAATTATTTTATGTAAGCTATACTGCTTCGTCCTCATTATCATATTGTTTGGACTCTCGAATCAGTGACCCTCTTTGTTCTACGATTATTGGTTTAACTGTACCACGTGATTTCTTTGTTTTGTCGCAACACCGAGCCATCGTCCATAATCCCCTCCAATTTTCGAGTTTTCAATCAATTTCTCTTTCCCTCCTTCCCTCAAACCAATTTTTCTTACTTCCCTGTTTACTCTAAATTTTCCTATGTCGCTGTCCTGGTGTTGCTGTTTTGCTTCCGCATAGTGTTACTTCTCTTCCTCGTTCAACACTTGTGTATGTCTTCATTGCTGCCTTGTACCTCGGCAGATTGTCACCCACCTTTACAGTTCAACATATTATATAACTTTTGTATTTATCGATATCTGTAGTAGTTTAGTTTGTCATAATATATATGACCTTTTATCTCACCTACACGTGTTGTTTCAATGTAAACTAGCTTCGGTATCGCTTCGCAGTTAGCGCATATAAAAACCGCTAATGACATTTCAATACAGCACTAGAAAAAACAAAAACAAGAGCAACGCAGAGCGTTGAAATGCGCCCACGAATGCATCGCAAATGGTGTGCTTTTAGGGTTGCTTATTTATGTCATAAACATGGCCACTAGATGGTGCAAAAACATAAAATCCGTCCGAAAACGTGAACATGTCATTGCTTCTTTAATAGAAAGCTATACACCAAATTTCATAGAAATCCATCACAGAACTTCAGAGAAACAAAGGAAAACAGAATAAAATGAAATTGCCACAAGGGGGCACAATGTTCACTGGGTCCGCCTGAAAGACGTCATTGTCTGTTGTTAGCTTCATAGGTGATACACCAGTTGTCAGATCTGTCCGAAAGTCGTCGTCGTCCATTGTCAACTTCATATAAATGCACTTACTAAATTTAGTAAAGATGTTGCAAATGGTTTAGGAGACATAGACACAGGCACAAAAAAACAAAACTGCCACTAGGAGGCGCCACAGCAGTCGAAGTCGTCGGAAAATCATCGTCAATCGTCCTCTTTATACTAAGAACATACATACCAATTTTCACATGCTTAGAGCGGTTTGGTTGATAGAGGGGTGGGCGTCAAAACAGAATCAAAAACAGTAAAAATAGCCACTAGATGGCGCAAACTATGTCGAATCATTCCGAAAACGGGAGGATACCGTTGTCTCACTAATAGATGCCTATATACCAAATTTTATTAAAATACGATGAGGACCTTTGAAGATATAGAGGTAAACGTAAAAAACTAAAATTGCCACTAGGGGGCACGCCGGTAGTCGTATCCGTCCGAAAGTTCGCTCATGCCGTCCTATCTATGAAAGGAACAATTGTACAAAATTTCATGAACATACGTAAATTGGTTTTGGAGATAGAGCAGCAGACGCCGGACGCCGGACGGACGCCGGACGTACGCCGGACGGACGCCGTCCGGACGGACGCAGATGATGACATAATGAGTCCACACATAAATACGTGGGCGCATTATAAAACGAATGCTTACCAGACCAACCAATATGCAAACTAGCTGGACAACATCTGTATAGGCAACCGAATACAACCCACCGAAGAATGTGTAAACGACTGCAATACATGCAGATATTATGATGGCGGGAATGTGGTCCAAGTCAAGAATCACTGTCAGTGAGCTCCCTGGAAAATGTTGAAAACGGATATTGCCAGTACATTACAAACTTAATTGCCGATAACTTGACTACATGCAATATTATTATTATATTGTGTGACCAGTTTTCAGTATAGTATTCGGTTAACAAAATGTGCATGGCTGTTTCGATCGCAGATATTGGCTCCTATCAATATTGAATATCAGTAGATGATGAAGTTCTTTGCCTCTTGAACCAATGTTCCGGGGATCACAAATGACTTTGCCAGATTTTTATGAAATAAAAACGTCTTGTTGAGGGAAACGAATATTTCTCATCCATGAAGACCTTTCGAAATCGTCCAAAATCATGACTTCCTGGTCTGACAGTGCGGTTACGGATTATGGATTTGCACATTTACTTAATGATATTAGAGCAATAGTTATGCAAAAGGAGTCCACTGACGACACTGTCACCTTTACTAAGAGCCTGAAAATTCATGGCCAGTATTTTCCAGACAGCCTATCACTTCTGACAGATTCGCAACTTCAATATTTTCTTATGAAATTCCCAGAGGAGGCGCCACTCTCTTCCAATGCACAACTCGGCTTCCAGTTGCTGGTATAAGAACAGGGTAGAGTTCAGTAAACGATTGGACCTTACTAGAAAAACAAGACTTCGCGAGGTTACACGAGATATTGCCGTGTGTTTTGATCGAGAGAATGTGATTTTGGCTAGATTTTCCTTGCCGCGAAACAGCAACTGAACTTTACTCCAAACTTGGCTACTTCTATTGCTGTGTTTATGAGGTCGAGTTGGCGGTTACATACCAAGAGCAGACAAGATGGCTGCTGACCAGAACGCCTCTCCCAGAAGTGCAGGTAAATATAGTATGCCCCCCATGACATGGCCAAGTTTCTCTTGTAGTGGGTCCAGCATCGTCACGTAACCACGTTCGCGCATTTTTCGCGCAAAGATGAGTCCTCCTGAAACATATTGGAGTAGAAAAAAATTCAGACGTTACCTCATTTCTCAATAAACTCGCGCTAAAAAAGCTGTTATGCTTTTCCTGTTAGTCGCACAATGCAAACCGATTCCAGATAAAAAATACTAAACCCCGTTTCGGTGATTTCAACGAATCCTCATTCTGTCACCTGCTAATATATCACTTGCGTCCCCCTTGAATATTGAGAAAAAAGGATTCAAGTAAAAATTCATACTCTCTGATCGAGTCATAAATTGGGTATCAATGCTCTTGGTGGGTGGTCTTTCCCTAAAGTTGTTGTGTAACTCGCTTAAATAAAGCGTTGGTCACGCTTGCCCGTTTAGCAGACTAAGAAGTTTTCAAATTTTGTTCCAAACTTTTGAAGGTTGTCGAGGGTTACAGAACAATGTTTTGTTTCAGAGTACTCGATGGGAAAGTACGAGGTTTTATTTGAAGCCCCGACGTGTGAACTTGCTAACGATAATCATGCGCAGACCCAGCCTAAAAATGGAGGACTTAAATTTTTGAGAATGTGGACCTTTTACTAAGATTTATAAGGTACGTTCAGAACCATAAATTGTGCACTCGCCGAATTTTGGTTGTTCCTGCTTAAAAGTAGACTTTTGCCTCGTTTTATACTTTTGCGGAGTTTTGTTTCTTTGAGGCGGACCTATCCTATTGGTCCAGTTCACCAAATTGGGGGGGGGGGGCGAGAACCCCGAGTCCCGTCTGGGTGCGCTTGAATAATCTTGCAGCGTCTGTTTAGCTGTGACTATAATGGGATGGCCATTATCACCGGGTCATCATCAACACCTTACCATCGTTAGCCATTAAAGACAGCCTCCAGCGGCTAAAACACCTTTTTGACACCAGACATGTATGTATTGTTCATAAAAATATTGTTTTTGCTTCTTACATACCACGGAAAGTAATGAATTGCGACGCAAATTACACCGCTCATAATTGGTAGCCCCTTCGAGCGCCCCAGAAAAATCTCAACCAATCACCGTAAAGTGGTTCATATGACATCATCGTGGCCACAAAATTACTGGGGAGCCACATTGGATAACAGCTTAGTGCCATTTCTTGGACGTTCTGTACTTGTCGATCTCTTGGCTAAAATGCCTCGTTGCGTGGTGTGCGGGTGTAGCAATGTCAGCGGCAATAGGATACATTTGCACAACTTCCCCACCGATCCCGTCGTGTGCCGTGCATGGAATAGATTCGTATCCACGACAAGGACTGGCTAGCGACAAACTTTCCCGATCGGCATGATCTGTTTTAGGCTTGGTGCAAAGCTATATACAAAATCTACAGCTTCGCGTCAATGTGGGTAAAATGACTAAATAAAATGTGACTCAGAAATAGTGTCATTAAAAGCTGCACCACTCTTTGAGCAAACCAAATTATTAACCGGTGTTGGAAGAATTATCGTTCTACCGCTCATCTACAGCTAAAATGTGAAGTGTGCTCTTGGGAATCGGCATTTGGCGATTACGTCACCCGACCTGAACAATTTCTTTCCCCCCGGTTTATTCTTCTAACAACTGTTCTTTGCTGCCACGAGGTTGCGTAATGTCACAACAAATTGTCGGAACTGGTCTCATATCGTAACAAGTTATTAGCATTTTTAAGACCAGCAAACCGTATTTAGAACAAACTTTACTGCTGCGAAGCTGTTATCATGTCCCAAAATTAGTCTCAAAATTTTAGTACGGCGCGTGCGCGTGTCACGAGCGTACTGTTTTCAAAAGGACAACAGACTTTCTTTGTAACAAAACTCAAAAGGCGAAGAGTAATGCTAGAAAATGACGTTTATTAGATTGTTCTTCCCTTAAACGACTGGCAACGGGCAAGGTGAGTGTCCGAATTGTCTCCCAGATTTTGCATGCACCCCGGCCGTCGGTCGTTGGCTCTGCGATGTAAGTTTCACGACGAGTTGACTAACACGACTCATACCCGGTCTCTATTAAATTTTCATTTGTTTTTAGCTTGATCGAGTCAAAATGGCGGCGATTACGGGTTGCAGCATTTCAAGGCGACTTATTTTGAAAATTGAGATTCTAATATAAAATTTTCAGTGGATTTGAATATCATTGCATATTGTGTACGAAAAGATCAAGCTGCTATGTGCTGTAACGTTTCCAAGTATTTTGCACTAAATTAAACGCCCTATTGTCGTCCATAGGCCTACCAATACGGGACACACACTCGACAGCCATGCGTATTGGAATCGCGCAGCGTTCACACCTTCGGCTTCAAAAAGACAGGAATGTAAAGTTCCTAAAGTTTTTGTATCAAACAAATTACACTTTATAATAAACATTGTGAAATTGCTGATAACAATTCAGACGAAGCGTTTTGTTTTTCCGACTGTTTCGACGGCCCCAGTCACGCTCCCGGGGATTCCCATACGGGCCCGTATTAGAATGTGTGCTAAATAATTGAATAACAATTCTAAAGGTAGTAATTTTGATTAATTTTAATATTAACTGACATAAAATGAAAAATTAATGTGTTTCCTTGATTTTCCACGTATTTTGCACTAAATTAAATGGCCAGTCATCTCTGATTCCAGTACTGTGGATACACGGTGAAAGCCAAATTCGTTGCAACGATGATGTCATAGACTTCGATTAGTGCAAGCACCATCTCGAGTTTTTTGGCGCTAAATGGGGTTCGTGATGGGTCTACTGTATTGTTGAAGGCCTACTTAATTAACGACTGGAGTATGCTATGACACAGTATTTTGATGTTTTTCATCAATAAATGTATTCTAGATGTAAAAATAGTCATTTTGGCACCATACTAGGCCTTTAATTGCTGCTTACTATATTTTATGGAGTTCTTCGCGGCACTAGACTGCATCTGACCATCTCGAATGCCCCCATTTTTCTCGCGTTTCATTTATTATACGCGATGCTCCCTTTTCCAACCTCTGTAACTGTGTTTTTGGTCATGTTTAGAGTATTTAAGAACACGCCTCGTTCTCAATATTCAATATTAAACAGCGATGGAGTGTCTAAACGGAACAACTGGTATGGAAACGGGCACGGATGGAACACAAGCGACTCCACTACACTGAATACAAGTATCGAAGATCAATAAACACGGGAGAATATCGAGTCGAATCGTCGTATTACTTACCCAGAACTAAACTTAAAGCATATCCGACTGGTGCCTGGCACCACACCAAGCCGTAGCCTGGCGTAAAAACTACTTCTGCCGTACCATTGATATAACCTCCGCCCACCCACGTGGCTGAAATGAAAGTGTATCAGAGCATCATAAACGGGCCTTGCAAGAAATTCATCATATGGAAAGCGAGCAAAATTTCTCATCTCAAAGGTGTAGTAAAGGCAGGACGCAACGCTGTTCCCTCACTGTTTTATAAGTAAATTTCACATTGAGTCTACAAAACATCGTATCTTGTTACAATACTCTGAAACAAAACCTATTTTTGGCTTCTTCCACAAACTTTTCTAGCATAATACCACTTTCTGCATCCCCTATTGAGTGTGAGTATACTGAGAGACGCTAATTTTCTGATTATTTTTAGCAAAAATCCCACGCTTGATTAAGTGGCGTAGCAACAGGTCGACGAGCCGTAAAACCGATGACAACGCTGAAGGAGTCAAATATGCCTGTACAAAAAATGATTACCACAAAATCTTCGATCAGCTCAAGCGTGATGACTGAATGGTCAGAATTCAAAAGATTTTGCCCGTCGTTAAACGTTTGACATATCTGCTAAACGTGTATGAACACTTTTTACAACTTTCAGCATCTCAATTTCGCTTCAAGCTAAATTTAACATAATATCATCAAGATCACGCCATGCTGCACGACGCAAACATGTCACTTGCTTAGTAAACTAATGCACTTCATTTATTTATCGAACAAAATGTCTATTTGACCTGATCGTGTAGGCTAACCATTCTTTTTAAATAAAATTCTCCACATGTGCGCTTACACGTTAGTTTCTTCTCCAGCAAAGAAAACCATGATCAGACTCAATTGTCATCTCTCTTGTTCGTTTGTCCTACGTTTTGTAGAAGTAGAATGTCAAGGGATAAACAGCTAATTCTCAATGCAGGCGAGACGCGTTCGATCTATTTCACCAAGATATGATCTGCCGATGAGTGGCCAAGCTTTTTAAGCCTATCGGTACACTTGAAACTCTATCGGTAGAGTTATTACATCTACCGATAGAATAACATTTTCTACATATAGAGTTATTGTCTGTGCCTGTATATAGAATTAGTAACTTAGTTACTAAGTTTACCTACAAGAGCAACAAGGAGATTCGCAATACGTCTGCGACGGCACCACAAACCGTAGGCTTCTACCGGCGTTTATTAGCACCATAAAAGTGGCCATTAGATCATTCGAAAGTGAAAATCCGTTAAGAAACTCCAAAGATAATGAGGCAAATAAAAAATCCCATTAGGAGGCGCAACGGTAGTTGGACTTGTCCAGCTAACTTTCAAAAATATCTTTCAAACAGTTTAAGAGATACAGTCGCAGATGGGAAAGAATTGTCACTCTACTTAAAACTTCCTGAAAACACAGTCTGTTGTGCTCTTGATTGTAGGAACAAGTTAGCTGCCAACTTCCATTGTGATCAGCTGAGTGGTTTGGCGGATACAGAGCTGATGTCAAAAATACTCGAAAATATTTTAAAATGGCCACTAGATGGCACAGAAAACATAGAATCCATACAGAAATGGAAAGATGCTGTCGTCTTGATAATTTTTCCAAACGCCAAGAAACTTTTAAGCTACAAGGGCAAACGTAAAAACAAAAAAATGCCAAAAGGAGTTACAGCGGTAGTCAAAGCGGACCAAAACGTCGTGGTCAGCAGTTGTCACATTTATAGGAAAACACTTGCAAAATTTAATAAAGATTCTGTAAAGGAATCGGGAGCTACAGTCATGAATGCAAAAAAAAGAAATTGCCACAAGTGGGCGCAACAGTATTCAAACCGTTCGAAAATTATCGCCAGCCGCGGTCTTCTCAGCAGAAACACACTTGCTAATTTTCGTAATGGTCCTTCAAGCGGTGAGGCAGACGTCAAAAACTTAATCAGTTTTTTGGAAATGGCCACTGCGTGGCACATAATACGTCAAATACTTTCAAAAAAGGGGAAAGTGCCGCCGTCTCCTTAAGAGAAACCTATAAAAATCTATCAAGGAATTCAAGGATACCGAGGCTAATGTAAAAACCTAAAAATTCCCACTAGGGAATAGAGCGGTAGTCGGATCGGTCCGAAAAAAGTCGTCATCGGTCTTCAACTCCATTGGAACGTATGTGCTAGATTTGGGAGATACAGCAGCTGACGTCGGACGACGCACGACCGTTGATAACGGCATTCGTAAATGTGGGTGCATAAAAATCTTATTACCTGTCATTGTAAAAACACCCACAATCACGCCAATATTTCGACCAGCGAGCATGACTTCTTCAGAATTGGCGTTCTTTTCCGTCGACTTAGACTTCCTTCCGGCCCATATACCAATGGCGAGAATCAAGAGGTAAAAGACCACGACAGAAATGATTCCTGGTATGCTAACTGCCATGGCGAGATCTCTTTACCTGTTGGAAGATGTTGTTATTCAGAAACCTAGTTACTCAGCAAACTAATTGAGATTGCTACTGTCTGTTTAGACAGTAATTTCTACTGGGAATTAGCTTAATAGCTGGAAAGTGACTAAATTATACTAAAAACTGGGACCCGCCCCATAACGCAAGACACTTGAGAGTGAAAACTAGTACTATTACGTGCCTTGCTTGTTAGCTGTAATACGTCTAGTCACGAAGACTTGCATGACTGTTCAACTCGCAAGAAACTCCAGTAGCCCCACGGAGCACAACTCTGCTTGTCAGCGTTCCGTATACCAAGTTTCTTGCAATGAAGAAAATCCCTCGAAATCACAAGAGTGAAGGGTAAGTGTTTCGCAAAATGTCGGCCACTGAAGTGAGTGGTCGGCGAGGTTCAGCTGCACAGCTGAATTATGGCATTTAATTTACTTTTTCAACTTCCTAAGCGAAGACTTTTCACAAGAAACGCAAGGTTGCTTCTGGGCGTTTACGGAATCGGGTCCTAGTGACAGCAGTCAGGTTGACGTCACGGCAGGTTAAAAACACTGTAACACAATAGTCTACGCGTGACGTGTCACTGGTCAACAACGGTAACACGATAGTTCACGCATGACCTGTCAACTGTCAACCCAATACCATTATTACAACAACACCAGGTGGGACATTCATTACCACACATAAACTGCAACAACGGCTGATGAGTTTAGTGGCTTCGGTTATCATTGGTGACAAGCCTTTTTAAGTGCGTTGGCATGGCCTCTTACGCATAACACGCGAGTTCCCTTTTACTACCATTCATCCATTCAAATGTAACGGGTTGCCAGATCCTTTACCGATCGCCAGCCGAAAAATTTGTAGCGTTAATTTACCTTTTGGTGAATCATGTAGATGTAGCATATCCACAGAACCTGAACGCTTTCGTTACTTTCAGTAGCCGGACTACCTAGTTCCCGACTATTTATTGCCACGATTTGCCAGTATTCTTTTCTCCGAACAGCACGGACGGACTTTCTCACAGCATTTTTTGCATTGGAACGTCCTTCTTTCCGACGAGGTGTATCATTGCTTTTCACACACACCATTTTTGTTTATGAACACGTTTCTTTGTATTTAATAAAAGGAACGTGCACCCTTGGCGCCTTGCATAATTTGTGGAGGAGGAAGACGGGTTTTCCTTGCTGTCTCAATTATACCTCAACTCACGTGAGAAGCATAGACACAAGATTAATGCGTAGCCGGGCTCAGTACCGTAGAAACCAGAATCTCTCAGTCTACTACGCAACGCACTCCCGTATCTTATCCGGTGCCTACCTCATGAGCGACATGAGATCGTTCCACCGAGTTGCAGTTCAAGGGCCGATCCAGTATCACTGTCCACCGACAAAAGGGGTTTGGCAGTGGACTGTAGGGACATTTTATATCACTAAATTCTGCTAATTAAAAACGGACCAGCACGGAGTGTCCGACTCCCCTTAATCCCCCACTGTCATCGCCTCCTCCTTTGAAGTTGTAGGTCGATCATGAAAGAACACACCAACAAGGGACGCACCCGCGGCCGGAGTCGAACCAAGCAGGCAGTTGTCATGAAGGCAGTTTTGAGCTCTATTAGTAACACAGACAGTCCCTCAAATGGATTACAAGCACCTGTTCGCCACCACTACCTGTAGCCTATAATCTGTGTACTCTTTATCTTTGCCCCGATCTTTGTCGTATTTCAAACTCGCCCTATCTCTTCACTTTCAGTTCATTTCCTGACTATTCAATCTCAGAGAATCAGACCTTATCAAATTCAGCGCTAACCCTTCCCGTATATACTTACGCTCAAAACTTATAAAGTATTTATTACCTGGATACAGCCCCACTGTTCTTATCTTTGCAAAACAAGAGCTGTTCCCCAGTACGTTTCGCTATGCTGTACCCAGCTGTTTGGAACGCCGGATTAATATTGCTCCTCAGGTAAACGGTCACATGTCTGTCCTGAATAAAAACGCCCACAAGTGTACAATATATGCCATGGGGTACATTGTGAGCTGTGTTTATTCTTTAATAGCTGGGTCAAGTAGCATGAATTTAAATTTTGACCACACGGGGGAGTCACTTGCGGTCGATCGTCTTGTTCTTAGGCCGGGGACTGTAGCAAAGTTGCTCTTGAACTGCAAGCAAGCGCTTGTCTGGACATCGGGTCAGGACACAGATTAACTACAAGTAGTGCTTCATTAACACTACACGATCTAAGCACGTGCAGAACCCTCTCTCCTGTGCTATCGTTGCAGTGGCGGATCTAGGATACCATAAGGGGGGTCAACATGTTGCCTCGGGGAATTGAGCAAAGCGCGATGGCATGTGTCATGTGCACATGCGGCCTGAAATGCGGGGTCTGGATGTGGACCTTCTGTTGAGAAAACCTATCGGTGCCCCCCCCCCTATCCGCTACCAGTTCTAGTTGCTGAACTCAATATTTCCTCACGCTTCAAGCTATTGCTGTTTCATTTTGCTTGCGGCAGCCAAGGGGGGGGGGGCCTAAATCCTAAATCTGCCTATGCTTTGGCCACTATACGAAAGTACTGTCTGTAATTAACGTGCGTGATTTACACACGGCGCTTTCCCTATGCAGAACGTAAGTAAATGAGTAAGTTAGCAAGCAAGTAAGTAAGTAAGTAAGTAAGTAAGTAAGTAAGTAAGTAAGTAAGTAAGTAAGTAAGCAAGTAAGCAAGCAAGCAAGCAAGTAAGAAACTCATAGTAAGTAAGTAAGTAAAATGTAAATTTTACATTGGTACAGGAAACTGCAAAACAAGAAATACATTAGCACAAGTGCTAATCACCGATAGGCATGGTGACATTGCGTGGGCCTAAATGCATACATATATTAGCACATTTCATTGTACAAAACCTCTGACTCGTGTATAAAACAAACGCATGGATAACCAAATACCAAGATATATTGGGTGCAAGAGAATGTTAACAAGAATATTCGAAAATATTTGAGTAACGTTGGATGACGTTTTACTTTGAATTTATGGTGTTTTTCATACTTCAGGAGCCACATTATTTGAAGTGCGTCGAAACTGGAAAAAGTGCCTCAACTTGTTGCTGTTGGAGAGAACAAAAATTTCGCACCAAACACAACCAGTTGTGCAGCTCCATGGCGCCAAGATTTTGGTGCTTTTTCAACACAGCTGATGCGTTTCTCTTCAGTGAGAATCAGCAGTGGCATTTTTCCTGACTTCAGTGCCTTGCAAAAGAAACTTTGAGATCGCGGGAGAATAAAAAGCACCATTAGTTACTTGAATATTTCAGAGTATTTTGCTACTATTTTGTGACATCGTTACGTATATAAAAGTCGTGCAATAACACCAAATGACAACTGAGATAGTACTTTCTGATGATTGTTTTTTATGTATAAAATACACGAATCTTCTCGCTTGCTTCCAAGATTTTCATCAATGTATACGTTTATGAATAAATCACTTGATAGAATAATCACTTACAAATAGTAACTTCAATACTACAATTTTTAGGAAAGAAAACAAGGAAAATGTCTTTAGTGACTTTACTAACGCAGGTTTTTCGTATACCTGCAGAGCGAGCGACCGGAAATTGCATTTTTGGTACCAAAACCAGAGTCCACATCTACGACCATGCGTATCAATAACATAACTGGCGCTTTTTGGAAAAAATGCCGGGATATCCTTTCTCCTCAGTGCTCCCTACCGCTTGTTTAAAGTAACTATTACCTGCTTTCACGAATTCGCCAATTAATATGCTCGAAAACGAGGTGTTGTGTCCAAACGTTCTGCACATTTAGATCACGCGCACTTTCACATTTGCGTTATAAATGCTAAAACGAGGCATTGTGTCCTAAAGAACAATGCACAAAAATCATTTTTGCAACGCCATCAAAGTTTGTAAGTACACAATAGGTGTATCCAGCCTTGTGTTCACTAAGGAAAGTGCTTCGAAGCGCTTGCCTTATTGAACGCAAGGATAGTCGACTTAAGCAACGTCATTGCGTTCTAATCCTTTGTTTGATTTGAAAATGGTTGCAATAAAATGCCTACAATTTCCTTGCATGGCTGCCTTCCTCACCACTTCGGCGGCTGAATCTAACCCACCGTGACTAGCAACCAAACGCCGGAGCCTGGTTTGAGGCAATAACCAACTTTTTATTCTTCTGAAGTCTAAAAATCGTTTCTAAGGAACAAAAGGAGGTATATTTTACGATAAGTTGCCTACATACAGAGAGTACCTGATTGAATTCTCCGGTTCCACCATGTCAATCGGCTAAGACATCCGATTGGTTTTCGGTGGCGACTTCCGGCTTTTAACCCAATCAGGTGCCTTAGCCGGTTGACCGGACTAACCAGCGAACTCAGTCACAACTATTGTGTTTGGGCAAAAGGCGCGGGTTTAATAAACGACTGGAAGAGCTCAGCTCAGTGAGATT
>NMRA01000004.1:166711-313500 GCA_002633005.1 Phoronis australis | reverse complement strand
TTTTTTTCCAATGCAATGTTACGACATTTACTGAATTAAGGCTTATTCATGTTAATTCGATAACTGAGCTGGTAGTCCTGGGGGTGGGGTCCACGATAAAATAAGGAAACTCACTCATCTAGAGAATTTTATTGGAAACAGCATAGTTTTGAAGAGAAACTGCTGTGAAAAAGTCACTCTTGACTTCTGTGCATCAAGTATCATACACCTCTTATTTTGGGAACACTCCCACCCAGGACAATATGAATATGTGTTGCTAGCCTACCCGGCATCGGGTGAGTTTCCAAAAAAGAAACACTTAGTTCCACTCAATAAACTGTTATTCAGTGGGTTAACTGGTGGGAATAACATCACCGAACGATGTTGATAGAAACTGATTGCTAAAAACTTACCAAGTAATGTTGTGTAGTCTCCGAATGGAACTGCATAGAGCACACACAGGGCTTCAGCATCCACACACTTTTTGTCAGTTAGTTGACCCTGTTGACTGCAATTGTCCACGAATATAGTAACCTTAGGTCTTTTGGGAATTTGTGGCCACCTGTCGAAGACTTGCACCAGGGAACTTAGCAGTAATAAGGCTTAGCGCGACGACGTATTTTGATAAAAATTGCATATTTTACCAGTTGTTTACATACAGACGCATGCGCAATTCAATCACCACTAGTGCAGCAGCGACACCGCGAGGACAATTCTCCGAATAGCCCCATTTAAATAGGCTAGGCGTTGAAATAATAAGACCAAGACATTTTAGGTATGACGTTCTCGTTACAGCGTTGAGCTAACCTAGCCCACTGCAAAAGAATTCCCAAGAGTCTCGCTGAACGAATTTCTAAAGACTTATACAGTTGTTTACTGTTTATCAGATACCGTCCTGTTTATCACAAATTATAACATGCTAGTGAATCTAAAGAGAGTGAGATAGAGAATAAGGTCATTTTAAGATGGCCGTCAACGTCTTAGGTCTTGTGTCCATTATCGTGTTCTACGTTCTTATTCTTGCCGTTGGAATATGGGCGGGCAGGAAGTCCAAGTCAACAGAAAGCAAAGCCGACAGCGAGGAAGTAATGCTTGCTGGGAGAAACATTGGAATGGTAGTCGGATGTTTCACCATGACGGGTACAGTTATTGAGCATACTAATAATAAGAGATTAATGCAATATTGCTCAGTTTTAGTTGTCATTTAAGCTTATTACCGCGTTATGCTAAGAAAACAGAGCGATTAACAAAATTTGAATTTGACATGTAAAACACACTATGTTGCTATTAAAGCTGCAGTTTGAAGTTTAGTGAATAAGAGTGTTAAAATTCAAATTAAAGTGTACGTTGCATATCTGAACAAATCATGATTATTGATCAGAATATCAATAATGCCTAAAACCGCCTGTCCTTTCATTTTCTAACAATAGGCGCGGGAAATTTGAATTGGTGTCCATAGAAACGTGTTCGCGAAAATTTCAAAACTTTGTGAAAACTTGTAAAATCCTGTCTAGTTTCGATTCCAAGTATATTAAAGCCCATCAATGGTCCACAAACAAGGATTCGGATTCAAACATTTCATAGATTAATTGCGCAGTACTACTTATGCAGGCCTCACAATATTTTGCAAAAGCAATATTAAAGCAACACTGGTTTGGGTTTAGTCACTGCAGCTGGTTATCACCCCTTTAGAACTTGCCATTACGTCGGGTGCATGAAATGGCATGATTCAACACCACCAAGTTCTTGACACAGGGTCTAATATCCCAAATCTGACTCGACTCAGACTCAAATCCGAAAATAATCAATGATGCTGCTTGATTCGAGTACATAACAAGTTAACTCGAAGGCCTAAAATGCAGTTATTCAAATTTCGAGTCAAGTTTTGAGTATAGCGGAGATCAGGCCAGGGCTCTGCTGTGAATGGCCTCGCTGAGGTTTTCGAAAAGAAAAGACAAAAGGACTCTTTTGGTTAAGATGTTTTTATTAAAAAAACACCGAACAATATTGTTGCAGAGTGAAACAGGTTAAGTCCGTGCTCAGCTTCGCTTACACTAGTGAACTAGGACCACGAGTTAGGGTCCTTTCGTTCTGCATAACTGCATTCTCTAGGATAACCTGCATTGACGTCTAGCTGTTTACAGTTTGTGCACGATACTTTCCAGAGCGCTGAAAATTCAATATTTGCTCCAAGCATAGATAAGATATTACACCTGTTAGATTTATCTTCAGCCTTTTCTGCAGTTGATCGAACTGACAACTATTTCATTACAGTATGTGCTTGGAATTCTGAAATATTATCTGATAGGCCACAGTCCCGGTCTTCATATCTTTCACGTCCGTGGTTATTTCTGGGGGCAATGGGAACTTGAGATTAAATCGTTCTCCAGATATTCAAAAGTAAATTTTAACAAAGTTCCCAAAATAACATCTGCACATTTAGTAAGAAAAAACATCCTTCAAACACTTTGTTAGCCACTAGATATTAGTGCAGTATAAGCAGAGCAGCCAATTAAACGAGAGGAAAATATTGTGTCCGTGCTATTCCCAAGATGTCTGCTTCCTGAATCGTTTTGTGCTTCTCAAACAAACAGGGGTTTTGTGCCAGCTGTGACACTGCTGACGGTGAATTATTGTATGAGTGTATGAATTGTTGACACAGAAATATACTGACAAGATTCTACCCCTTGTTACATTCACGTCTCATATTCTGCTCACAATTTACCTATCGCCTACATTATGACCTACGGCTTAACTGACCAATCACAACACAGCATTCTTGACACACCTTCGTCACGTCTGCGTTTCCAAGCCGCGCCATTTTACCCAACAAACAACACGTGCTCGGTAAAGCTTATTTTAGTCTATAGCAAAAAAAATATGCGATGATAATGGTGCAGTGATGTTGATATAGCGTGTGACAGCCGTTATACAACTCGAGAAGAATATCCCGTTACTTTTTCGGTATTCCCCTAAGCCGAAAAGTGATGCCGACTGTGTAAACGATGGATAGTCAAACTGTGTGGATGGCTAAACTTGACAATGTTGCTGGATTACTCGAAGGTTAAACAAAAATATATTTGTTCCAAGATACATACTTTTCAGTATGGTGGCTATAGTGTAGGCCTATCTGATTTTGACTCCGGAGTTTCAAGTCAAACATTACAAGAGAAATATGTGATTTCACTAGCTTTCACTTGCGTAGACGGACCGAGATGAGCTGTGTGTCTTAAGTGAAATTTGCCTCGGAACTTTGTTACCCGAACACAGCGAAGAAAACGCTTACTTTTCCGACTGTAGGCCTATGCTTCGTTAGTAATCAACAGCGCAAATGTAGTAGGGCCTACTCACGGTTACAGTGACCCAGCCGGAGAAATTTGTTGCCGTCAGGTGGTACAAGAAATATTTTCACTGGCTACCAAAAGTAATCGGCGAAGCACTTAGCTCACATCGTCAGCATGCTGTGAGGATTTACGTTTGCCAAGTGAAAGAAGTCCAACAAGTGAGACATTCGCCTCACGAGGCAAAATCCTCACGGGTCCTTTTGCCGCAGACGTGCAGTATCAGCTAAGCTCATTTGCATTAAAGGCGTGTATGTTCCCTTGTGGAAATGTGTTATACTCAATCTTCTTCCTGGGCCCAAAATACAATATCCATCTTAGAGTCTTATCTTCATTTTAGTTTTGATTACTTCTCTTCACTGTAGTATGAATATGTTTTTTTATTTTGTGCACTAGTGCATTATGTCTTATGCAGATGCGCAAACAGTGTGTATGATTGAACACAATTATTTGTGTTGCAGCTGAACTAAGGGTAAGGATACTGTAAATTTATTAGATTTATAAGTAAAATGTCTGGGTAGATAGAAAAGTAAACGTTGAAACTTTTAAAAATGGTTGTTCCTGTTTTAGTCTAATTAGTTTGACAAAAGTGTCGAGAACTTAGTCAATAGGTTTTCAAACAACGAGCTACGATTTACACGCGTGTTACCTACCTAAGCTTGACCATGAATTGTTTCCGTTGTTACATTTGAAAATCAGAATCATGACATTCTGTGTACCCAAGAGGCGGAAACTTATGTCGCTTTATCATTGGGACCAACACTTCCTTGTTTTACTTTTGTGGAGTTTCAGTTAGTGGGAAAGCGTAACCACCTGATTTAAATAACCGCGACAACTCCTCTCAATATTGGTACTTTAAGTAACTCCACTCCAACGGGAGTAATCGCTACAAGTCGTAACATTCAACACAGATAATCAGAAATACGCCTCAAGTGCAAGTCTTGATCCCCGGGATTGGATTTTAGTAACCGCAGAAGGAGTGTTTGCGATGCGTATGCGGAATTTTCGGTGTGCGGATTTTGACATTTGTACTGCAGAGTTGGGGGTCTGGCGTGACTGGGGCTTAATAGTCGCAATTGTAACTGGAATTTAGAGACACGATCAATGCCGGATTAAACATCATACGTCCGGGGACACTCGGAAATCTCGGGTAACTTATGTAGGCCTACACTGGTGTTTTGAACCAGGATGCTTTCCGTAGACCAAATTTCTAGCGAGAAATGGGAGATCACACACATTCACGTGGTATAGAATTCTGTAACGAATGCTTAATATCGACAAATAATGTCCACTGAATGTTTTAACTCGATCTTTCAGCCACATGGGTGGGAGGAGGCTATATAAATGGGACAGCTGAAGTCATTTTCACACCTGGTTCCGGCATGGTGTGGTGCTTGGCGCCATTTGGATACGCTCTTAGTCTTGCTGTGGGTAAGTATTGGCTTCACCCGATTGTTTAAGGGATACAAAAACAGTTTACTGGTGGAAAAACGCATTTTGGAGTTATTTTTTTGGAAGTATGGACTTCTTGAGGTTGTTAGTTTGGCTCTTTATTTCTCGACGGCTTTGATCAGCACTAAACGCCGCCCTTGTAGGTCTCGGTGTCCACCTAGTAGCAATCATCACTTTCCCAAGTCACCGCCTTGATAGACTTCAATTAACTTTGACTGGAAGTTTTTGTTGGAACTGGTGATTTATAATAAAATCAAAAAAAGACAACAGATTTTGTTTTATAGCTCTTGTTAATAGCTTCAAGAAGTCGATCCTTTCCAATAATAACCTCCAAAATGCGTTTCTTTCGGCCGTAAAACCAATTGTGCCCTTTTAAGACCTATCGCAGACTAGAGCGCATGCTAAGCTGACTTGCGAGGCATCACTCTGCATATAATTCCCAGCAAGTATCTTCGTCAACGGTAAGTTTTAACATTTAAACTATTTTACTATGAACCCGTCTGTAACCACCCGTTGTGAAACTAGTCTCAACTTCGTCTTCACCAGATTACAAATGACTTTTGGTTTTGGGAATTGGGGCCATGCTCGGACCAACCGTGTCAAGCCAACTTATTACCTTCGTCTCAAGCAATAAGAACGGTTAATTCATGAAAACTCAGGTTTGTATTTCTTCAAAATCAAAGTCCTTGCTATTTCAGGTGGGTTATTCTTTGCGAAGAAGATGAGAGAGCAAGGTTACGTAACTATGTTGGATCCATTCCAACAAAAATTTGGCGGAAGAATGGGCGGTTTACTTTTCATACCGGCTTTGATGGGTGAGGTGTTCTGGTCGGCGTCCATTCTGTCAGCTCTAGGTAAGATCAGTGCCAGGTGAACAATCTGTAAGACTTCTGTCATAGACTAAATACTGTATAGTATTTAATGTGCGTTTATATCGTGCGTGTTCATGCACCTGAAAAGTAATATCTCACAAGGGTTTCCCCAATAAGCCCGCTACCGTACAATCCTACAAACAAAATGATTGCCACTGAAAGAGATTGGTCGGCAAAACCGAAATTTTAAATGATGTGAGAAACCTTTAAGTCCCTATTGCTGCTACAGAACGTTTCTCGCCACAAGTGTGTCCCGATTGACTAACTTTACCGAACGTGCATCACATCTTCATTCATGCATAGCTACCCCGACACTCTGAATTTAAAGCGCTTAAAATCACAGTTCACATTGTTTTGACCTGTGTCGACATTGTCAGAATCATTAAATCTTCCTTTATAACACTGTACATCACAATTGAGAAAGCAACACCAAAAAACGAGAAAATATAGTTTCTTGTGCAATTTTGCGCCATATTGGCGCTTCTGAAGTACCGATGCAAAGTGAAAAGAGCAAAAGCGTTGTCACATACAGTTGTTACAACCACCACAAACGCAACGCCTCGCCCTTCTTCATTATTTATACCATAAATACGGGATACGGTGAGCACCAGTATCTGGCGACATTTGAGCACTAAACACAATGAAGGATGATTTATACTGTCAATACTCCTAACTCGTGATCAGCTAATTCACACATCGTCAGATAGTGTACAGTAGTCTCAAAGACTCCGAAGGTGCGCATATAGCCTATTGGTGTCCGGACAAAGGGACTGGGTGCTCTCATATTGCGCACAGTTAAAAATGACACCAACGTTCGGTATTTACGAAATCATACGAGGGTCCAGAGTCACTTTTGCATTGATGTGGAGGAGGAATCTCAAGCACTCCTTGTGTGTTTCCATTGTCGCATCCACTGGACAAAATACGTGATCCGCGACTGCGTAAGGAAAACAGAAAATTTAAAGAGGCAAAAATATCTTTTAAACAATTCCTGACGAAAGTACTACCTCGCAACGTCTAGCGCAGGTCAATTCATTTTCCCCTTCGAGGACATTTCCAGAAAAAAATCACAAAATTCACGATTTTTGAAATACGCGCGAAGGAAAAACTCTGTGGTTACCACAGAGTTTCTAATCTCCCTGCCACTTGTGATAAATGCGCGCATGCCCTCACAGTCAGTTGCTCGAAGTCTTTCCATACCAAATATGGGGACACGCTTTGCCTTATAGGAGAAAAATCGACGAAGTGGAGAGCAGTTGATAGACAGGTTTTGAAATTTGAAACAAAGAAAATACTTTGATATCAACATAAACTAAAAATCTTTACAAACAAACCCTAACAATACCTGGTGAGCAGTTTGAATTCTGTTTCAGTGGCAGAGAGCCACTTTCAATATTACAATTTATTCAGTTTACAGCGTTCCAGGCCTCTTTAAACCAGGACATAAACAGGGCTCCAGTCCGTAGACACAAGGCACTCATGTGTGATCACGTGCTTCGCTTTTCAAGGTGTAGCGGTATCTCGCGAACACTTGCGTGATCTTGCGTTTTCGCGAGTTCCTTGCGTCTACGGAACGCACGCCCGGGCACAGAAATAGCTACATGAGACAACGGCATTAAAATTATTTGTCCTTGGATTTTTAGCTTCACAGATATACTGGAGAACTAACGTGTACATCGGCAACAGTTGTCCCCGAAAGACGTCCAATAAAGAGATTTGTTGAGCTAAATAATATCTTATTTATTTATTCACACACGAGCTAGGCCACGGGTCCAAGTACAAACTGATAATCAAGTGCAGTGACTCAACAATCACAGCGCAATGTTCTAGTTGTGCTAGAAGGAGCTGTGTTGCGCAAACAATTATCCACTTAACACATTTGTTTGAATTATTCTAGGTGCCACTCTTTCCGTCATCGTCGACATTGACAACATTACCTCAATAGTGGTCTCAGCTTGCATTGCCGTGGTTTATACGTTGTTCGGGGGACTGTACTCTGTAGCCTATACTGACGTCATACAACTCATTTGCATATTTGTCGGCTTGGTAAGTTCTTGTCAAAGTGCTGAAAGGGACACTATCAGTTTTACGGATTATTCTTGGATGGGACAGACGTGATGTGCGTTTGTGGTTTTAATACAAATTGCCAATTATCGTCGCTGTGTACGCTTAAAACACTTTCATTGTCATTTATGGAGTGTTGTTTTGCTCCGACGGCAGAGCGTTCAAATGCGACCGATGGGAGTTGCAGGCTCGATTCCGCACTGAAGTGGATCTCAGAAAATTACTTTTCTCGCCGATCGTGTCATTGCAATCTAGCAATCATAGGTATCAACAGCCAGTTTCCGATCTAACAACGACGGCGACATGTAAGAAATTCTCCTCGTCGCTATATGGTGATAAATTAGTTGGGCGTTTGAGGCGTTCTTGGATCGGGATTTAACGAAGTAAGATTTCCCAGCTTTTTTAAAAATTCGCTACGCCCGTCACCTCGTCACAGTGCAGCTATTGTGCTGCACAGTGCAGTCACATGATTCAGATAAACATGGCAACCGTCTCAAAATGCCCGTGAAAGAAATTGCGTTTCGTCCCGGCCAACACTATCCTACGTCGGTCTTACTTGCGGCACGCGCCCAGAATGACATTGGGTCATGCGTCCGTTATATTGAATTTCAGGAAATGTTTTTTCTTTTCATGTTACATGCATTGTGTTGTTTGAAGTCTACATTCATTCAATAAATAAATAAATAAATAAATAAATAACCATTCTGACCACCAAAAGCATTTGTTTCGAATGTTGCGAAAGTATTTTTGTGGGTCCAATAAAATTTCGATCGCACAATCATCGAAAATTGACTCACTCATTACTAATTTAGTTCTTCGTTGTTTAGTTAAACGTGCGGGACGTGTTCATAGTTTAGAACTTTATGCCAAACTACTTTACCGCCAACAGCGCAGTTGCTTTGTGAAATTACACTATATAGAAGAGCTAAATTCCCGGCCATCGCAACTCCTGTGCAACTTACTTCGGTGGAAAACGTTAACTCCACTTCAACTGGAGTAATCGCTAGAGGTCGCGACACCAATCACGCGAAACTCAACGAATATTAGATGATGAAACCATGACAATATAAAGACTCTAAATAGAGCGTGCTTTCATTAGCTGGTGAAACCATGACAATATACAGCTCTGAAGAGTGCATGGTTTCATTAGCTGATTAAATCATGACAATATACAGTCTCAGAAGAGTGCGTGGTTTCATTAGCTGATGAAACCATGACAATATACAGCTCTGAAGAGTGCATGGTTTCATTAGCTGATTAAATCATGACAATATACAGTCTCAGAAGAGTGCGTGGTTGCATTAGCAGATGGTGCCATGACAATATATAGTCTATTACCACGTTTTCATTAGATAATGAATAGCTGCATAGCACAAAACAGACTAAGAACGCAGAAGCTATGGAGCACAGATTTGATACTTCACCTGTCGATTCCGATGATTGTTTTTTACAACTAGTATTGATTTCAATCCTCGACCTCAGTTTATCATAATGTTTTTGAAGTCATAGAAGGGCTCCCAAGGTAATCTAAAGTGTCTCTTGTAGGGATCAATGTTCATAGATCTTACTCCTTTTGTTTTTATCTTTCTACTCTGAGAATAACACTGATCAGTCTGGCATTATTCATCGTAAATAGCGGGTAGTGTTTATTAATCTCGAATCCATTAGTTCGAGAGCATGGTTCAAATACGTCACTTGGTGTTTTCAAAAGTCATAGAGCTAAGGGTAGAGCTCCGATGTCGCCAGTCAATTAGAAAGGTAAGTGGAGTTGCGGTGAGTTTACAGTAGACCGGAGTTCCCTGTTACGGTGTTGGTGAAAAAGGAAAATTAAAAGCGATGCTCTTGATGAACTGATCGTTGCAGTTGTGACATTAAGCAAGTGCAAAAGATTGGGGTCGACACCAAGTTCACATATTGTTCTAATAGCTCAAACATAACTTTTATCGATCTCCTCTCTGGGGAATAAAACCATGAATTTTGTTCTGTGAAAAATTTGTGAGTTATTTGAAGAGTACGTGAAATTTCTTCGACTTTGCTCTCTCTGCGCCTTTACCGTGTTTACATACGTCGAATATCCAACTCTTCTTAGATTTTCCTTGCATTCTAAAATGGCAACTGTGTCGATTTTTTAGTTAATTTTCCAGGCACTTGGCCATTTTTTAGGTCATCCCGATGTGTCCCATGTTCTATGTGTCCCGGGTTCTGTGTGTCCTGTTTTATATATGTATCAGGGTTCTATGTGTCCTGAGTTCTGTATGTCCTGTTTTAAACACATCAGGGTTCTATGTGTCCCGGGTTCTGTGTGTCCCGGTGTGGTAGTTGTGATTGTCTCCCTGTAGAGAATGTCTTAGCTGCATGTGTTTGAATGCCAACATACGGGCGCGTGATTCAGTGGATTCCCCGGGTGTTTCGTTCAAATACACGCAAGTTGGACAATTTGTCCAGTGGGACAATGATTACTTTCACACTGCATTCTATGTGTCCCTTGTCAGCGCTCGACCAGCCAAGAAAATCAACCTAAGATCCCCCTTGCGACCTAGCCAAAATCTCGCAAACTAAAGGCGCATTTTCAAATCCCATTGAGCATTGCTTGATCTGGCAACGGCCAGGTTCTGATGACGATGAATAAAAACAACACATTACTCTATTACTTGCCGACTTTTTTGCCAATCTGAAGTAACACATGTTACTCTGTCGTGTATTTTTGTATTTCGCTCTCTACAGGTCGCATCTTAGTCGGATCTTTAATAAATTTACAAACAACATGTATCTTCTTTATATCCATAGTTTTCGTCGAGTTCAGATATACGAGTGCAATTTCGCGCACTGAAAATTTATGATCATTTCAGCATCGGTGTCTTTGTGATACTATCTAGATTGCAATACTTCTAAATTGCTGATTTACTTGACAGAATCTCATGTGAATTATTTTGCCTTTTATCAGGTTGAAAAGGCCAACTCAAAATGGTCATTTGGACTAAGTATGGCAATTTCTTATGAAACCTGCACATACTGCCTGTAGTTTGAAAGTTATATACGTTTTTGGCGTTTTTTTAATTGTCACGTGATCCTGACCTTGATTGACCTCATGTGTCAAAAATTAAATGGGCGCCCTGGTGAACATAAGAATCAACCCAAAGATCCTGAAAAGTGGTTCCAAAGATATACCTGCATATAATTTATGCTATTAGGCCATATTTTGACCTAATTATGCATGCAAATCAGGGTTAATGAGGTCAAATTTTCCCTATCTTTTATCAGCATCGAAAAAGCACCTCAAAATCATCATGTGGACCTAAAATGGCTATTGTAGGTAAAACTTGCACACTGTTCCGCTTACGCAAAAGACTGGGACAAATAGATCCCGGAACACATAGAACCCGGGACACACAGAACCCGAAGTCCATAAAACGGGACACATAGAACCTGAGACACACAGAACCGTCCCGTAACACAAAGAACCCAGGACGCATAGAACCCGGGACACAATGGTACGCTCTCTTTTTTCACGCCAGAACAGCACTCAATTATAACTACGAGGAATTTATCATATAGTGATACTTGATTTACGTTGAAATTTGGCGTCAACAAAGGCCAAAATTATTAGATGATTTTTAATCAGACATATTTGTTGAGCACTATCAAATGGGACACATTTGTTAAGACATCCAATAGGAGATTTTCGGTAATCCTCTAGTGCTTCAAATCCTACAAAATGCTTATTTGTTGGGTTAAAATTTATGAAAAACATGAATTGTGGTATTTCCACACAACAAATCAAAAAAGCACGAAACCCTTACGCTCAGTTTTGCTGCAACAACCTTTTTATAGAGTTCCTAGTTCATAAAATAACGAAAACTTTCATGATGAATTTAAGCGTAAAAGTTCCCCTTTCGCAGTGAAACAGGTCCTGAAAGAACTACCCACGGCACATAAGTAGGTCTATGTTCGGATACGCCTTTGGTGATCACCAACGTTTCACCTTACGGTTCTACTAAATTCTCTTACACGTTTGAACTATGTAGGGAGTTTTTCTCAACGATATTCATTTCAAAATATCCTAGATTCACGTGGAACGAAAAAGAGTGCATGTCGATATTGAACTTTATAGGCATGCTTCACACATATCGTTCGGCCAAAATCCTTTTAGGGCGTTACATTATGGAATTTTCGGAAAGAAGGTGAAGAGAAAACGCATTTCCTTAAAATGTGCTTTTGAAGAAAGCAATCAGTAACATGTAAACAAATGTCAATTTTGCCGTTGCTGATTTTTCACTTGCAACGCCAACTCTTTCAGTGGATATCTATTCCCTTCGGTTTGACAAACCCTGCCGTGAACAACATTGGCGACACGGCCTCGGAATGGCTGGGCACGTTCGAGACTCACAGGACAGGCGTTTGGATTGACACGGTCCTTCAGCTCATCTTTGGAGGCCTCCCATGGCAGGTATATTAATAGGAGAAGTTTGTATATACCAGATATCCCGGAAATGCCTCTATCGCATTCCAGGAACCCCAAAGTGTCTAATTTGCAACGCAAGTTAGTGAAACGACGGCATTTGACTCTAATTGTCGAAAAACGACAACAGACATTTTCAGGTTTTCCATAGCTAACTTTTCCACGGACTATTGCATGCTCCACCCAATGAGCATCCATTCAACTACTGCATCCTTCGTTCCAGTCGAACCCACGGCAGAAAACATACATTTCGTTTATAGTCGTTCTCTACCTTTCACTTATCTGCACTGAAACTGCACAGCTGGCTGCGTTAGGTATTAAAACTGTTTTCGGCAGCAAGAGTCAAACATGGTAGTTTCTCTAACCTTTACGTTCTCCAAAGAAACTTAAGGGCGTCTGGAATTCGAACCGTTCTGGTGTCCCAGTTAGTTCCCAGCAAAACGATATCTTCGTACTCATTTGTTATAATTCTTTTGTTACCATTTTGGGATGGTATGTATACATTCGACATTGTTACAGTGCGTTTTGAATGACAGCAACTAGATTATCTTTGAAACTCACCATCACTATCTATTTTGCATCAAGTTTGAGTGGTAAAATTTTCTACAACCCAGTAAAATATTCTTAGATATGAAATGGAAACCAAAGCGTATTTTTTGGGGGTTGATCGTACAGCCCGAACTTGTAGAACCGCAAATGGTTCCTGCGAAAATTTTGGCGTCTTTTCATGGAACTGAAAGCTGCCAACGCAGACACAAATACACGTCGAATTATTGTCCTAATCTTTATTCTTCGAGTTTTTGTACATTACGTGTTGTACAACTTGCATGCTATTAATTAGGGTATGAGGTAGTTCGTGATAATTTTTCGAGAGGCTAAAGTCTCATGGGACTTGCCGTGGAGATAAAGCACGTCTGATTTTTTCTGATGTTCTTTCAACTCATGAGATTATCGGCCAGTCACTGAGGAGTGATATGTTTGACATGAAACCAAATGAAATGACCTGAATGGATCAGATGACGTGTCAACAATAAGTGGCCCCAAATGCTATTCACCAATACTCCCATTCACCAACGTCACAGTTCTCCCGTAATAGCATAGATATATATGAAGTCTGCGACAATGGGGATGTGCAGACGGAGTAGTTGTATTTGCAAGCTGACACCGGTCTTCCCACTCTATAAACGTATCCTGTTTCGCAGGTCTACTTCCAAAGAGTACTTTCCTCTAAGACCGCCGGGACAGCGCAAGTTCTGTCGTACGTTGCCGCCGCTGGCTGTTTCGTTTCCGCGCTTCCAGCTGTTCTCATTGGCGCAATAGGAGTTTCTACGGGTAAGTTGTTCGACGATTCACTATATATGTCCCTTGACAAATTCTTAACTTCAGTATAGGTCGACGTTCCAACATTAGATGTCTTTAATTATCTGAACACCGGAAAAACTTAAAACATCCTCCGGCACCCTTGGATCGCGATGGAAGCATTTTGTTTTTAAATATTCGCGATCGAGACATCTCGCGTTGAAATTTCCAACGTCCGTCAGCCAATGGTACCACATAAATACGCAGAGGTGTTGCTGCTCAACATTCGAATCAAACCAGTAGGTTTCAGTTCGTGGCCTGTTTTCAAAAATGTCACTTGTGCAGTTATTTAGTATTTTCAAAATATAAATTCAACATTAAATGTTGTTCTTACTGGATGCAAGACACGATCCAGGGGCTACCAGTACGTAATTTTTCAAAATACCCTGGGTCGATTTTAGAATTCGCAAAGCCACAAGAATAAAGAGCAAATGCATACTTATATATGCAGGGATCTTAACGTTTTACCGACGAAAGAGTTTTCATTAAAATGTCCGTATGTACGCACGTGAGCTAAACAAAATGCATAGCAATTGTCTTTAGTTCAATTGAATTTTGATACAAAGGGTCATTTCTTCATTTAATGTTGCTGAAAGCATTAATCACACTTTTGGTTCACCTGATAATGCGCTCCCGTCGCAGTCTAAATAAAACAGTCACAACTCAAGTCCTAAAAATGGCCGACGACATTCAGTGGCGATTCAAAATTCGGTCTATAGTTGACGTAAGGCGTAAGAGAGAGAAAAACCATAAATTTGTGGGGGTTTGTTTATGCTCAGTGGAACATACAGTCACCTTAGGTCAACGGAGTATAATACAAGAAGCAAATAAATTTGTTTACAATCTTTGCAGCACAGTAGCGTGGAGAGGTTGGCGATGCCTGGAGCGGTTTTTATGGGATGCCCCTTTCTCTACTCAAATAAACGGACCATAGTACTAAGAAGAGTAAAGAATATCAAACATAAACTAGAAACTTTGTTTAATTTAACTACTAATATCAGTCATTTTTTCAATGCTGATTGAAACCGGGTTGGCCAGTTGCTCATGTGACATGAACGACCTGAGATGGGGTTTAATTAGAAAGACTAGGTTTTTTTCTGCTAGAAATAATTATACCTCGACAATCCGTTCCCTAGGCTTTCCATCTTTCAACTTCAGCTGGCACTTGTTGTTGAGATTAGGTCAACATCTGTGGTAGTCGAACTTCGAAGTTGAGGTAATCAAGCTCTATGACACGGGCTTTTCTCGTGGATTCTACTTAACTTTTTTTAAATGCAGAAGCCTTCTTCACTGGTAAATTTTGACATGGATGACAGCTGCTCATTTGAGAAAAAAAACAAACAAGCAAAACAGTAGGCAAAACATGTTTCACCAATTCTCCGTTCGTGGAAACCTCTTCAATCCACTGTTTGGAAAGGATGTCCTTTCCTTCTCCACAAAAGGTTCTCTTGTAATTTGATAACTTTCTGGACCCTGTTGTACGAATGTCATCTTCAAGTCGTCTTTAATAGGTGTCGTCAAATAGCCAAAGTCGTTTCTTTTCATATCTGGGCTAAAATCGTTCTCTTCTTCACATGAATGATAATCGCCACCATCTTGACAATGAGACTGAGAAAAGACAATATTATATTCTGACTGAGTTGACCCCACACTAGAAGAAGCCACTGCTGAATCACACCAACGTCACGTATTACTTTCCCCCCTCTTTCTTTCCCTTTTCCATCATTTGATGCAAGCAATCAATACGCCTCTCTTATTGGACACTTCTTCGTCCCTGTCCCTCTTTTCCTGTTCTGTGCCCCCCTCCATTGTCCTTTCACCATCTGTAGAAAAGGAATATTATGCACAACGTGCTTACAAATTTCAAAATCAAAAACGAATTAAAGGGACACCCCTTAAAAGTGTACGAATTTCATGATTTTTCTATCCATACGTTTCAATATTTAACATATTTTTCACTCAACACTGGCGTAAACACGCAGTGTTCTCTTTCGTTGAGAGACTAAATTTTGCTCTACGAGCAAAGATTTGGAAATAAATTTCTGCTGTTCATTATAAAGAATGTAGGAGTAAATAGGGCAGCGTAGACTGATGAGCCGCGATATGCCAAAGAAGTTTCGATTCGGACATATTTGCTGTATGAGTAGAATTCACTTACCATGGACAAAATACGATTCTGAAGTGGTGATAAGCAAAGCTGCACATCTCAAGGATGACCGTAATGAAGTGTCGCATTCCGTCTGATTGTCTGCAAAGGAGTAAGCCACGCGCACTGACGCCTGGGTCAATTGGGCCCTCTTTGGCAATTTGAACTAAAATACACGAACAAGCTGAGGGTACTTTGCTTAACATTTCCAATATGCTACAGCGAGTTAAAACGGAAAATGATATCTAGCTTTACAAATTCTTTCTGTTGTTAGAATGTGGAGGTTTTTAAAAAGAATGTTAATGAGTGAGGTCGTGCAACGAACTTGATACAATTTCAAATATCAAAAAGTAAATATTTAGTGATAGTGGTTGGACNCCCCCCCCCCCCCCCCGATGAGGATGCTACTGTTGCAGCATCATTTTGATTATGAGAGAGAATATCCTTTTACAGATTGGAACAGCACGTCGTATCCGGGGGAGGTGCCTATACCGGCAGAAGATGCCAAATTAGTCCTTCCATTAGTGCTTCAATACCTTTGTCCGGAAGCAGTTGCGTTCATAGGACTTGGGGCCATATCTGCTGCAGTGATGTCGTCTGCCGACTCTTCCGTATTGTCTGCTAGTTCGATGTTCGCGCGCAATATCTACAAGTTGGTTATCAGACCGAAGGCGTCCGAGCGAGAAATCGTTTGGGTCATGAGGGTTGCTATTTTTGTTGTTGGGGCTCTTGCATGCGTTATGGGGATAACCATTAAATCAATTTATGATTTATTTCACCTGTGCTCAGACTTAGTTTATGTTGTGTTATTTCCACAACTCGTCTGCGTTGTTTATTGTAAGTTTTCCAACACATATGGATCTTTAGCTGGCTTCATTACTGGCACTACATTCAGAGTACTTGGTGGAGAACCCATTATCGGCTTGCCAGCCGTGATTAAGTATCCTTATTTTGATGAAGAGAGTGGTGTGCAGTTGTTCCCCTTTAAAAGTTTTTGTATGTTAATTTCTTTGGTCACTGTAATTCTTGTATCTATATTGGCCGATTGGTTGTTCCTTACCGAAAGATTGCCATTGAAGTATGACATCTTCAAGTGCACGAACCTAGAAGAGGAATCTTGTGACTTCAAGGATGAGAAAAAACGGGAAATTTCAGAAAAAGACAGCGCGGGAATTAGTAGCATCGACACAGGTATTACGACTACTACGGAATTTTAGAATTCAACTGGTATATTTTACATACGTGTGTCTTGTATCAAAACAATAGTGTATTGTTGGAATACGTGATGTAACAATGAAGTTATCAAGAAGAATGCACGTAGACTTCTGTTTCCGTAACTGTTGTAGGCCTACCCTGTAATAGTATTGCTGTTTTCACTGAACTACATTTACCTTATATGCCACATTTAATTAGAATGATTGTTACATAACTCGTGCTAAACAATTCTATGAAATGCGATGCTTATGCATGTGGTCTTGGGTCTTGACAAAAGAACATGTCCTTGCACTAGTTAGTCTGTCCGCAATAAAGTATAGTGTTCGAGTAAAGACGTCTTCCTCACTCCTTCCTCCACACAGCATTGCATACACTGAGTCCTAGAGGATTTCTCCAAAAGTTTAGTTATCTCGTCCATCTATCCAGTCATGACATACAGTCTTCCTAAGTCATCATGAGTTATCTACTAAATGTAACACTGAATAAATAAGAGGTTTATGACACCGCTCCTCTAAATTTCCGAAGACCTTTGCAGTTCACGCATTTTTATTTTCTATGACGAAGACATTTTGATCATGCCGCTCTAATTGAATCAACAGGTTCAGCTGGATGGTTGATGAAGTGAAATAATAACTAACATGGGCGGCGCACCATAAGGGCTGGGGGGCTGTAGACCCACTACTTTTTTCGGTGCTACGCTGCACATGGTCTATAGGCGGTGCATCAGAGAGGGCTTTAGCCGCCCCCCTCTTTTTTCGGTGCTGCGCCGCCCATGACTAATAATTACCTTTTATAAGTAATGTCTTAATCATGATTTGTATTTAGTGGGTACTGGGATGTTTTGTCTACATCGACATTAGGTAATCTTTCGCCACCTTCCTCAGTCAGAAAATGGTTTTTGTTTTTTAAAAATACAAAACACCAAAAAATACCGTACCGTGTGAAAGCAATCTTCACATTCACAACGGAAAATTTTTAGCACAAATTAAAGTCTCATCTTATTCTTCAGTGACAAAAACTTGGAATGGAACGGTGGGGTGAGCACTTGTGCTTACGTTGCGTTTTAAATATGGTGTGTTCCGCGGAAACGTTTCAAAATCTGAATAGTTTTATCCTACATGTATCTAAATTCCATTTATTAACTGAGGTCACTATTGTTGGCAAGCATGTACGACCTAGTTTGCAGGAAAACAGGGACGTGGTTTGCTTTATTTATTATGCAGAGAGAATCTACATAGCTGTACTGCAGGGCCCGGGCCTAATCTTTGTACTCGGAACTCGACTCGAAAACTGACCATGGTTGGAGTAAAGTTACAAATTTCTGGCCTGATTGGTTCAATTTCGAGCCTGAGTCTGGGTCGAAGATTAATTCCTGGGCCCAGGTACAATCTTGTTCGTCGCACACGTCACGAATTATTCACGGCAATCAACAAGAGGACCATAGTCGCAGTCACATTTCTTGGTGTTGAACCAAGACGTTGCGGGGCAATTCCGTATTACTGGCGGAACATTTGCATTGAAGAGCGCTTCGTGTTTGTATTCGGCACAATTGGTTCCCGGGACTGGAGTGTAGCGGTTGACGTCATCATTAACGGGCCACACTCGTTCACAACATGCCGGATTCAAGCCGTCGTGAGGGTCAGCACAAGGATCTAAAATCAGTCATAAATAAAGGAACTGGAGCAATGATTTTTAATACCATTTGACAAAGTAAATAAGCCTATTACGTTTTTTTTTATCTCAGTATTGAACTGAGACGGAATAAGTTACACATTGGGAGTCAACTGGGGTCTTATTTCTACCACGAATATGCCCAAACACATCAAGGAAAGCAAACAATATTCTTTGTCTACGTGCCTACCTGTGCCCCGTTGCATGAAACAGTACCAAATAGGGACTCAACTAAGTTCCCTAAATCTATTTGTGGGCTTGTAAAAATACTTATTGTCCTTTCTAATGCTTTGGGGAATCATTACTACGTCAATTTTATCCCTAATTACTTTGATTAAATTAAGGGGTCAGTTTTTAGTTATATTATTAGAAAATGTCATAAGAGCTAAAAAATAAAGATAAAATGGTAGAAAAAGATTACAACTTTCAGTAAAGAACGAAACAAAAACGCAAGAGATTTAGGGAAGGCTTAGTTGTCTCATGTAACCGGCCACAGGCCCTTAGAACTTTCTAGTCTGAATATCTTCATCGACTTGATTACCTGGAGGGGGAGACGACTGGTCACGGCAGGTCACGTTCGCGGCATCATCACAGTCACATTTTCTTGTGTTGAAAAGCTTTCCAGATGGACACGGTTTGTTTCTGGCTGGGACGTTGGCGTTTCCAAGAGCCTCGTGATGGTACATCTTGCAGCCACTCCCAGTTACTATAGTGTATCTGTTGACGTCCGAGTTCACGGGCCAAACTCTCTCGCAACATAGGGGGTCTAGTCCGTCGTGAGGGTCAACACAACCTAAATGACAGGTAAATAGATTGAATTGATAACGGCATATTAAAATCCCGCTCTCATGTGATTTAAAAGTCGCTTGATATGTCACGGTGGTGGCTGAGGGTTTTGCAAATCATCCAGCACCTTTTAAGATTTCAAGCTGACACACTCGGTGGCAAGCAATCATAAAGTAATATCAAGAAACAACAAACGGGGAAGTCAAAGACTCGATATACGTTTTTCTGGAAAGTCTGGAATGAAAAACTGGGAGGTGGACAAGTCCACTCCCACCTTCCGCCTCCACCATCACCGTAGTTTACATCGCCGGTGTGTGCTCGTTAAGTCGCATTTACACGGGAGACAGTTGTCACGGAGCAACTTAAGTCCCGTTTAGACATCAACTTTTGATCCAGCGCAACTGACACGGAGCAACTTCATCGGAGTCAAGTTGCCGTTTGACACACGCGATTTCATTAACTGTGGCAAGACGGAAGTTGTACCGGCTGAAGAGTGAAATGCACATGCGCAGGTTTTCAAATAGCGGGAGTTGCAGAGACAGAGAGCCCGTATGTAGGTCATTGCACAAGCGCAGTAGAGATGATCCTTTCCGCCTTGCCCTAGTTTCGCGTTTATGGCGTATAAATTGACACGGAGCAATATGTTCGAGCGCAAATTGCCCCACCTCACAAACGGGTGGCAAAAGTTGTCACCGCTGTGTCAATTTGCTCCGTGTCAGTGCCGTTTACATACTGGAACATTTCGCTCCGTGTCAGCTGATCCGTGTCAACTTTTGGAGTGTAAACGGCACTTAACATGGAACAGCTGATCGGGAACAAGTGCGTGTGTAAACGCGACTGGCACGGAGCGAGTTGACACCGCGGCGGTCATTTTTGACACCGGTTTGAGGTAAAGCGAGTTGCACTCGATTAGTTGCTTCAGTGTAAACTACACGTCTGAACACAACTGGGCGGGGGTAGGGCGGAAAGGGATTATCTTTCCAATGGGGTTGCACAATAACGTATATACCGGGTGATCCGCTTGCATTCCACAGAGTTTGGACGGTCGCTATTGTTTATGCTGGCATAGGCAGACAGTCTTTGTGTAAATGACTCATGCCGATCCAGATTGTGATCTAATGTCGTGTAAATGCGACTTAAGTGGAGCACGTCGCACAGCCGTGACAACTCGCACCGTGACAATTGTTCCTCGTGTAAAAACAGCTTAAGTAGGGGAGATAGTGAGTGTTTGAACCGTAGGGCCTTCGACATATAAAGCAAGTAAACAATTCCTATTTTACTACAACCAGGAAGCTGGCAACACAAAACCCCGCAGTTATCTTCCCCTTAAAATTGTTGTTTTGATGAAAATATTAACATAAAAGCTATGCTGTTTCTTTACCCCGACTCAGTTTGAAGCTTGCTCTCAGGGACTAAAGAAGCCTGCCCCCATCAATTTCAGCCAAGGTCTCGTGTTTCTTTTTGCTGACGAGCTGCACAAAGACGCGTACCATTTTTGCTGGCCTTCAGGTGGTTTTTCAATTTTGAAAAGGTGATCAACTGAAAAAGCACTGCACCACCGACTTGATAAAAAAACAGAGACAAGAACCATGTGTGCTCATTTGACCTAATCTGTGCATTGCAATTTTTGGATTTGTGCAGTGCCTGTTTGCAAGTGCATGTATGCGATCAAGCACGTGATTAAACATTAGAGCCGAGGGACCCATAATAAAAGCTCTCTGAGTCCCCAAAGCGTAAATCAAACTTTCTGAAATTACTTGTAGCACATGGATCTGTTTGACAGGCTACAGTTCGACTTGACGGGCCTTGGCAATATTTTCCACCACCAGATGGCTGTGGATTGTCACAGGCACGAGTCTGTTCCATGTACCCTGTGCTGCCACATTGTCCGATACAACTTGTCTTTGTCATCCACTGTCCCCAACCGCCAGCACCACCTGAAATATCATTTTTCAAACAATTAGTAGTCAGTTCGCGCCTTTCTTTAAGAAATGGTAAACTCAAGTTTAGTTTAAGCAACCCAGAGTTAAGTAATAAATCGAAAGGTTAGACAGATTACAAAACACTGAACGTCGTGTTCCCTCATTGGATGCGTCAAGTCCATCGTGGCACATTGATTTGGAATTTACAGCAGTTGCTGCCAAATTCACTAGAACAAAGCTTTGAGTAAATGCCATTCAAATATTTAGAATGTGCTTGAAATCTAAATCGAGCATTCCGGCAGGTGTCTTTAGCTTTCGAATGCAGGGTATGCAATTGAGTGGCACGTACGCATACACTTGAAACAATAGTTCGGAGCTCAATGCAGATTTGTGCGTTGCGGGAAGCAGATTCATTATTTCCAAAACTGATACTCAAAAAGCAGTTCGGAAAGCGGGGTGGTCGTCTCTCGTGGATCCGGCATCATTCAGACTTGCTTTCGTTCAGCTTGCTCTCAGAAACGTCGGCTTAAATGAAAAGCTTTGACTCACCTGTTGAATGACAATTAACATCCTTTGGTAGTTCGCATCGACAGGTTCTTGTGCTAAATAGATGAAGTAAAGGACACTGGTGTATTCCTGGTGCGTAACCAGGAGCTGTCTGCTTGAATCGCCTGCATTCATCTATTGGCGTGTAGGTATTGACTATTCCATACGTTTTCTGACAGCATGGGGGGTCGGGTTGACCAGCTACGGGTTGAGGACAACTACAGTACGCCACGCCTGCGATTGATAATAGAAATATCCTGAAACCCCGTGTTTATCATTCGTAACTCTCGTTCAAGGTAGCGTTTTAAGTTATTCAACCCCAAGATGAACATTTCAGCAAATACCATGTCAACTTTCTCCAGTGTAAAAATTAATCAACTAAACGGCTAAGCGATCCGTTCAGCAACTGATGTTGACAAAAACAGGACGTTAGAAGTCCTGGTTTCAAACATTGTTGGAAGTTATTGTCCTCTTTCCTTCGTTTGAAAAGTAACCACAAATTTCCCCAATTAATACCCTTAAGGAATTTTGGGTATTTATTAGCATATAGTTGTAAACTTATAGACTTTCATGCAGCTAGTTTCATAATGTCGAATAACACTTGTGTAGAATGACCTTCAATGTATCATTTGTTCTGGTAAATAAATTGAATTACGAAAACCATTCTTGGCAAAAAGTGGCCGTTTGGAGTTCCTGGGGGTCTGTTTTCTAGCCATCGTGAATATTTCCACTTACTCAAAGAGCAGACGAAAACCGTAAGTGCCTTTGTGTCTAGCCACGCCATGTTTGAGCTCAAGTACGCCCTAAAAAGAAACAATGAGAAAGTGTTTCCAAAATGAAACAATCTCCTCTTTCTTCTCAAACAGTGACTTTTAAACTGAACAACACATTTTGGATCGAATGTAACCTTTGTATTCACTACAAGTATATACATTCCTAAGCAAATGAAGTCGATCAGACAACAAAAATGGTATCTTAAATTTGGATTTTCACATCCAAGAGTTGTTTCGGAAATTTAACTTTATTGCAAAAAAACATGTCTCTGGCAATTTAACAAAAAAAAACAAACCAAATACCAACCTTATCAAAGATAACACTCGCGTCTGAACTCTGAAATGATATGATCGTTAAGATTAAAGTGAAGGTATATATGGTAGTAACAGATGATGAAAACAGGTGGAATTTATTATCTTATTTTGTGACAGTGTATCGTTTTACGAGCATTTGAGGTTAATAATGTCTCTCATGATAACTTTTTGCATGATTTATCATGTCATTGCCAGTGAGAGCTATCCGTGACGCTTGTCCTAGAAAACTAATCGGGCATTTAACAATAATAAATTTAAATGATTTCCAAAATTCAGCAACATTATACACTTATAAAAGATTTAATAACAGATGGTATCATTTTCAGGCAAACTAAGCCGGTTTCGGATTTTGATAATAAAAAGTTACCTCGTGTTTTCTCCAAGTAAGTGTGACTATCTAAGCAACACGTGCTTCCAAGTTTGAATAATTGTCAAAAAGACAATCTGAATTTGTCGATTTCCCTACAAACACCGCACGTCTGGCACTACTTCATCACTTTAATAGAGGAGCGTTATGACTGAACTTTGAAATTCATAACTTGCTTTCAAGCACCAGCCTCAAGTTCGTCCACTCATCAAACCCACAGGACCACAACAATGTTGAATGCCGTTAGATAGAGATAGTAAGTTATTTTCCTTCCAATTGCTTCTATGAAATTGAATTAGACGTCAGTATAAAAGCTGCTATTTTTAGGCATCTTCGTGGAAATTGGCAATCTCCATGCAATCAAATGTATTTTTCCTTTCAAAATAAAAAGCGATCCGTGAAACGCTCCTCACGTCACCGGTTGTGTCACAACACGCAATAGCACGCAGAGGTTTGGTGGTGCCGGGGCGATTTTTTCTCGGATGCCCCTCGGCTCTCTACTCAAATGCATGGATCCTAGTACTAACAAAAGTAAAAAAGATGAAACGCAAAATAGAAACTTTATTCAGTTTTTAACCACGAATCAATCACAACCTAAAAAGGTTTGTTCATTGTGAATGGATGCCCCTCGATTTGGATGCCTGCTGTCTAAGGTCGGCCCCCATCCCTCTCCCCCCAAACCCCTCCTGCACGCTACTGACAACACGCAATGCACGTTCTTATTTGATATCTTGATCCCGGGTCTTTACTCCTAGGTGAATGAAAATGTGACATCTTTGAGCATACGACTAAAGGAACTACCGCCAGTTCTAAGCTTTTACTGAAGATACAACATTAATAAGAACGCATGGGCGCATATATCATCTGAGGGAGGTGAGTTTGAAACTGGGCTCGGGAGAAAAAGTTTTTTGTGCGTTTTTCAAAACTGGAGACCTTGCCAGAAAGTTCATCACAAATCCAGGTGTAACGAAGAGGCACTGTTGTTTGCAATTGGTTGAAAGGTAAACTTGGTGAGTTTTCACGAACTTTCTTGTTGTTCATGTAAGCCTATACGATGATAGATAGTGCGTTAATTCTGGGGCACGCTATCCGTTAAAGGAGAAAGTAACCTTTTTCAATTTTGTAAAAGTATGGTTCGTTGATTATTCCAGACATATTTTTCAGTTAATAACGACTTCCCGTAGTTTTATTAATTAGTCTTGCCTTACTCCGGAAGTGACGTTTAGGGGTTTAAGACTTTTTCCTCCATTTTGTTTTCTGTATGAGCTATCGAGACAGTCATTATTTTACCCCGGTTGTGATAAGTTCAGTCGCCGTTTGCGTTTGTTTACCAGTCAGTCAACATGCCGCACGGTTGCTGTGTACCGGGGTGTACTCGTCATCGTCTCACGCGCACTTTGGGTATGCCAGTACACTGCTTTCCGAAAGATGACACGCTACGCCGTACTTGGCTCGTTTGAGTGAAGAACGCAGCGTTACCGTCTACGCAACGCGCAAAGCAGTGGAGAATTACCGAGTGTGTGACAAGCATTTCCTGCCTGTTGAATTACGAAAGAATTACACGGAATCAGTGAAGGTTCCTGCAAAACAACCCCTGAAGAAGGGTGCCATACTTTCGCTGTTGATTCCCGGCAGTGCCTCGTCGCCACCTCCGAGAAATGCATTTTTCAAGCGAGTGGTCTCGCGAGCTGTGGCCTCTATCAGTGACTGGAGGCGCTTCATCTACTATCACCCGTGCCTCCGAACGTACCCCAGAGCGTGCAATTCTAGGAACTAGCAGTTATTTGCCCTGTGCTGGTGTTGTTTCCAGCCCAGAGACTCTAAGCAGCCCTGCAGCGATGTTGAGTAATACTAGTGAATACAGGCCAACTTCGACATCCAGTGTTGGGGGAGGACAGTTCCGTCGTCCAGTGGTCAGGCCGATGAGCCAAACTGTGATAAATTTATTGTGGACTTGACTGAAGTATTGGAGCTACTTAGAAGCGGCCTGGTGTGTAGCGAGGGAGTCACACCGCGGCTGGATGTAAGCGGTTTGGGTGCTCAGGTCACCATCCAGTTGGAACAGCATAGGTATTCCATTGAGGTCGGCATAAAGAACAGTGCACACCTTGCATTTGCGCCAAGACGTCCCACCATGTCTGTCCTCAGTCTCTGCCCCATCCCTCTCAGCAGCTGTCTGTATTCTGCCTCACTATACTCGTGCTAAAACATATATCCACCCACTGCTATTACAAACTAAAAGATTCCAACGTAATTCAGTTCTTTGACAACCTAACTTGTCGTAGAATACTCGTCGATGGGAAGTGGTGACGACAATTTTAGGAGACCAGCACAAAAACAACAGTAGAACAGATCCCCACAGTAACTCGAACGCACTAGAAACGAAATAGCGGGAAATTCTTAACCCCCTAAACGTCACTTCCGGAGTAGTGCACAACTAATTAATAAAATTACGGGGAGCCGTTAATAACTGAAGCATATGTCCAGGATAATCGGCGAACCGTATTTTTACTAAAAATGGCAAGAGAAAGGTTGTCTTCCCCTTTAAGACCTGCAGCGAAGAATGTCTCAAGTTTCCCCTGCTCCGGCTTGCAATCAGACTCAAAATGAAGTTTCCCATTTTTAAACTGCACCGCTTAGAACTTCCAGATTTTGAATTTGAAAGGTTAAAAGGAGGACTGTAACTGTAACGCCACTATGATTTAAACGTACTATTTTTAAAAGATTAATGGTGCATAAAAAATTTGCCCTATAATGTCAAAGGGTAATGGTGTTGGTGTGTAAAATACAAACTAGAGCGTACTTTTTGTCAACCTAATGGGCAAAGTTTTATTCAGGAACAGGTTGTGGAATTTGGACCACTAATGGGGTTTGGTGGAACGTAGTTGAAATTAAGAGAGGTGATTACACTCTTTCACTGTGCTACGAAAGTATAAGTGGCGCTGTGTCAGACGGTAGAGAGGTGACTTAAACACGAAAATTGAATTTCATTTAAATCAGTCTCGTGAGATTCCTCAAAAAAAAATTTAAAGTTGCTGAATTCTAGTGTTTTGGCATTTTATGTAAGTTTTGAATTATTTGAAAGAAACTAGAAAATATATTACGAGTTTTCACAAAGTTTTGAATTTTTATCGTAAATGCTTATCCGATATCTAATTTCTTTCTTCTACATTTGCAACCACAGTTGTGGTTTTTAAAGTCAGCTTAAAATGACAAATTTCATATCATAAACACCTGAAACAACCCCACTAGTCCGACCAGCTGTCAAATAAGAACACCCGCAAACACTATCTGACGATATGTTAATTATTAGATACGAGAAATCGGGACAACCACAAGAAAGTCATCCTCAATAGTGTTTAGTGGGAAAAGTCGTCAGATATTGCAGTTCATTTTTCCGAGGTTTATGTCATGATAAAGAATGTCGAGGCGGTCCGATGGTAGCGGTTGTGACAACTTAGTAATTGACCTCGCTGCGACTCTTCACTTCCTCGAGACACCGGAGAAGCGCAGATGTGGCACATATTTGTACAAGAAACCTCGCGTGTTGATGGACATTACACGTTGACGCTGACGTTCATGCGTCACACTCATGTCTGTGGAGCTAAGAAACTTTCAACTGAAGTGGCTTTACTTCCATTTTCTCCTTTTTGGGATATTGAATTCAGGGTTGTTACATGCAGTGTTATAAGGGGATGTTTCATGATGCTGACAATTTTAAGCACATTAAAATTACCCTGCTCGGTGATTCTTAAAATCACTGACACGGTGATTTCAAGGAACGAGGTCGCCGGTAATTCCAGAATCAACGCGGTGATTCTTCTCACAGATATAAAATATCTTGTACGATTTCGCTATTATGAAATTAATGACTTCCCCGGCATACTTATTGTAGATCACTACGAAGACCTTTCAGTTGTTAGTGTTAGAAACGATGTCTGAGAAAGTTCGATGACCGCCTTGCCCGGCCAATGGAAATTGTGAAAGAAAAATTATATTGCAGATTCATGCTTAGCTGTAGCGGGTGGAATGAAAAGTTTATTGTCATTAGCTGGAAAATGTGAAAAGGGTAAAAAAAACAAGTGAATTGCGTTTCGCCCAGTTTAGTATGCTAAAAAACGAAAAAAATCAAATTCGGCCTTTTAGTCTTATCAAATGGGTCCCGTGCAGTGTAAAAATGGTCAGTTGCAGATTTAGGCAACTGAACGAAGGACTGCTTGAAAAAGAGTTTGATTACGGAAATATCTGTTCGAGTTGGAAGGACGGCCTCCTAAGGCCCTCTATGCGCAAAAGGTACTTAACACAGCGCGACTTTGATGCCAGTGTGGAGGCATAACTCGCCGCGTGGAAAAGCTTCCGGCGTATGAAGCTCCTAGGAGCTCCTATAGGAGCTCACCGTTTCTACTGGGGACAGCCAGAGCCAGCGGTCACAGTCTATATTAGTTGCGGACTCGTCAATTTTTTTAGTTTTTTATTGTCGTAGTAATACCTTACAAAGAGTTTGCTATTGTACTAGTACTGAGGCATCCGTTGCTAAGGAGTTGGTCAATCCCAACAAACTCCGAAATGTGTTCTTGAGTCGTGGACGGTTTCGTCTTTTTAGAAACGGAAATAAACTCCCTTCACTGTAGGGATTGCTGTGAGTCCGATTTGGAAGTAATCTTCGTTTTTAGCAACTAAGCAATGCGCAGGCTGTAATGCAGCTTCAAGTTTAGACAATAGAGCGCAGCACTTTTAAGTACTGTAGCGTATTTCCCGCAAGAGAGCGTGCAGTCGACAAAATTTGGCAAGTTTGTAAGTTAGCAGACAAGTTACGTGCCTGGCTTTGTTCCCTGAGAAATTCGTGCAACCTCATCATGTTCCTGACTTTTTAAGTAAACCTTTCTTTACATCTTGATGCCATCATTGTTGTAGTAAAGCCTTGGGTAACAACATAACTGTTGACGTCCTGCTCTAGTTTCTTTATGTTGCAGCTCTCGCCATGCCACTGTTTTCAAACGGCTACGAACCACCGAAAGTTTCACCGGGACTGAATATGCAGCATGGTTTCATCCGTCTTATACAGAAGCACCAGGAAAATCGATTGCATAATGACAGTTGGCAAGAACTAAACAGCAGTGCTGATAGTGATGGTTCAAAGAGCTCAAACAACACTGCCGCTGCTGCACTGGATGAGAAAAGGCGTTTTGAGTTGCCAGGTTCATGGTGTTCAATCCCAGTGGCGGATTTAGAGGGGGGCCAAGGGGGCCATGCCCCCCCCTAAAATTCTCCAAGATTCCATGGGGCAGTTCGGGAGTGCCTTTATCTGACAGGCAAAATCCTGGCTAATACTCTGCCCTGGCCCCCTTACTCAAAATCCTGGATCCGCCCATGAATCCTCTCTATGCTTTGACTATAATATCAAGTAACTATGTTCTCTAAGTTACCAGCTGTTCACTTATTGATATTGACACTCTGCACTTGTCTGAAGTTTTCCAGTAAGTTCATAACATTATTGATTGTCGTGATGGACCGTCCGGAGTTGGCAAAGGCCTGCAGTGACACTGGAGGCCTACGAAAAGGAGAAGTTGCAATTGAGATTCTGATTGAGATTCTGTTGAAATTCAATAGAAAATTGAATTTCTATTGAATATGTGTACTGAATGAAAATTCAATTTGCATTGCCCTCCAGAACCTGGTTATGCAGTCAATTGAATGGCCATTGAATGGCAATTGAATTTCAGCACTTAGAGAATTTCTAGCTGTTCTGTATTGAATAGCTATTGAATCTCAGGAATTTCTGGATGGTTTGATTTTAAACAAGACAGTTTTGCCCATCATAGCAGGCATGCTTTTGAAAAAATTGCACCAGATCATATATGCATACGGAGATTTTGCTCGATGAGTCAGTTATTAAGAAGTCGCTAGCAACTGTAGTTTTGATTCTTTGTTTTTCTATTAAATCCTAAAGGTTATGATAATTGGAGGGTCTTCACACGAGAGTGTGACTTTGTCCCGAAAACTGAATAGCAAAACCTGCCAGTTGTTACTGCATGATAACAAAGTAAAATTTCACCTGTCCACAAATATTGTCTCCTAAACTGGTGATATTTTATGTACATTAATTGAACTCTGCATGCCCACAAGCCTTTGGATGTATAATGTTTATTTTATACTAGTCCAGCTGAACTGCCTGGGAGCGTTACCAGCAAACTGTCTTGAAATGTTTATTTTAAACACGTGAACCTGCATAGATTAATTGGTGAATTTTGATTTCAACATTGTATTTATGTCAATTTGATTGTTAAGTAACATTAAGTTAAATGAATGAGTGGCTTTAGTCTTCCAAACGAAATGGAAGTGTTTTTTTTTCGGATTCAGCTGATCAAGGTTGTGAAAGCATAGACTATATGAGTATCTATGATGGAAGTTAATTAGTGGCACAGATATCAAAATGATTTGGGTTACTGTGCACGTAGTTGCCAAAACAACTATCAGTTAATCATGTTTTGACCTAACATTTCGTTTACTTAAATTACTTGAGACTTAAAAACACGCTTCTATGATTGTGTCTTGAAATTCTGACATCAGATCATGCATGTGCATGTTTGATTGAGGGAAGTGAAATTTTATTTTGGCTTCATGAACTTGAAGAGCTTCACAACAATACATCTTAGTTTTGAAGGAGTTAATTTTGTATAGAAAATACTTGAAATTCGATTTATTCTTTGTAGTTAGAAAAAATGAATGGCCTTTGAACGGCTATTGAATTGTTATATGAAATTCAACTGATTCTGTACTGCATAGAGAATTGAATGGCTATTGAATGGCTATTGAATTCTGGTTGATTGGTTATTGAATATGCTAATGAATTGAATCAATTCATTTACATGGGAAAAAAACTTCAATTGAATCTAAATTGAATCTCCAGTTGAGCTTCAATGGAGTTTCAATTCCTGTGCCAGCTGAAAGTCCCAACCCCCCCATCAGAAAACTACAAGTTCTTCTGCTCAAATACTCTTTATTGTACTTTAATCTGACAGTATTAGGATAAGAGTTGCCTGAAGAATTAAGATGTTTGATTTCATTTTCCACCCTTTTGGTGGACAGAAGCAGAGCCAGTGATAATAGTATGTCCGGTGTATATTCCCTGAATCCCCTAAGTTTGTTTCACAGTCAAAATAGTGTTATGTACTGTATGCTGTAGCTTCATCAGTGACACTGGATGGCCTGTAGGGGCTACCCATTGGTGGGCAATAGTCACTCTACAGGGGTCGGTTATTCCGTGGTGAATACTGGTTATCAAAATTCAGGACACTTGTATGTGACCGTTATCCTTGTATGTGACCATTATACCCGTCATTGCGACATAGGCACGATATAGGGGCAAAGTGCAAACTTTATCGTGCCATATTATCTCACTCAATGTTATTCACTGAGTAATGAAATAAGTAACATTTAATGAGAAACTATTACTACCTTTGGTTAGGCCACACCAGAGGTGGTGCAACGAATAGGTGTCAATGTACTTGGCTCACTACCTTTTAGGTTGCGCTTAGCAGGAACTCAAACTCAGATCCCCATTTTCTATAGAATTTTAACAATTAAAATGGTTCAATAATTGGAGGACAACTGTGAAAAAAATTACCTGAGAAGAGTTTTCCCTAATATAACCCTTTTCTAGTTGTTTCAAACCTTGAAATGTGCTTATTTTATGTGCTGAGTAAAATTGATCAAACAAATCTTTGGACAGTCATTTCAACCCAACAAACTTGAATCCGTTATGAAACCCTTCTGTAGAATTGTATTGCAAAATGGATCAATGTGTAGTTTTTAACATGCATTGAATCTTTGGATAGGATTCAAACAGAATGTTCCCTTCATATGGAAACTGGTCATTGGAAATGAACCCAGCTGAGCAGCACAAGATGTCGTGTGGAAATTTTAGAAATAACAAAATATTCTATTGCTTGCCATTGTTCGATCAAGATAGAACAAATGTGTTTCAAATAAAGACTGGAAACTTTTATTGCAAGTTGAATTTAAAGGTGAAACAATGCTGCTCTCTGTTTTTCAAAGTAATTGTTATTTGTCACTAATTTTTTTGAATAAGCCCTTACAAACGTGTTCAGTGTTTGAACCATGGGTAAAGTTTCCTATACCATTCTTGTACTTTCTAAATTCTGTTTCATGTTCATGTTAAAATTAAATACCATAAATACAGTTACCTTGCATAAAATATTTCTATTCTACTCAATTAGGGCGTGGCAAGCAGCTGTTCTGTGTAGATAAACGAGAGAAAAAGAGCGTGATGGAGAAGACCATGACGTCACAAGAACCAGGGTCACGTCTAGATGATGAGGTTGATCTGACTATGCAAGATGTCAATCTTGAGAATTACTTGGTTGAAGCCCAGCCTTTCATCAAGGATGCATTAGAAAGTATGAATTGTGGCTTTGAGGCAGCTATGAAGCCATCTTCTTGTTAAAAGCACTGATTTTAATTTAGACTAGTGATAAAACTGGTCTCAACTTTTTCCACTGACTCTGATTAAACAGATTTCTGTGAAGAACGGAGAACGTGTTATTCCTTGAAGTCATGCTTGGTGCCGTTGTTAATTGAGTTGTCTGAAACAGACCAAGTTACTGAGTCTGGCCTTCAGCAATAATGATCTGTAACTTCTACCGAGCACACAAATCAATTCTAATCCAAGTGTTCACATTATTGAGGTCTGAAATCCAACGTATTGACCTTTACCAAGATCAATGTGTTGGATTTCAGACCATAATTGTATAATAAAATAGGAAAACCTGGGGCTGGGGTGTTAAATCTTAATAATAACAACAACAACAACAACAACAATAATAATAACAGTAGTAGTAGCAATAATAATAATAATAATAATAATAATAATAACGATAATAACAATAGTAATGATAATAATAATAAACATTTTCCGTGTCACTCAAATATGAACTCAAAACAAGTGCTTATTTACTGTGCTCGAGTACATTATGTGTGTAGCTCATGTTTGCGCTTGACGACACCCAGACTCAAGGTTTAAACTCAAGTAAAAACTTAAGACTTCAAGTTCAGACTCGAATTTAAACAGGGCTCAACACTTACTATAATGTCAAACTTGTCAAGTACCAATGACCTCGCAAATTCCCATCTTGCCAAATGAGAAATGAGCTTGTCAAAACAAGGAAACCGTACATGTTGGGGGTACGCTGGTCCTGGCCTGCAGACAACGAAACAGTCTAGAATGAAAAATCGGAACACCTCAATGAAAAATTTGTGACAACTGGACAAATGCCAGCTGAAACACTCAAAAATACTCGAGTGGCCTTTTTAGTCTAACGGAAAATTAGGGGTGTATCGTCTGCTCACGTAATAAGGTAACAGCTTTATTCAAAGGTGCATTAATCTGCTTGATCTGTCAAATAACACTTACTGTTATTAAATCAACCCGATATTTTTTCTGGCGTAGATTAAACATTATAGCGTTTTCCCTGTTGCTCCCAACTTGTTCTATTCTGTAGCCCAACAACAAGAGGGGACGAACACCTCTGTAGCCAATATCTTACACGACTGATTAACTCCATTCTGGAATTTATGGTTGGAGGGCCAGCTCTCTTTTGTTCAATAATTGCTCTAATCTCCAATAAGATGGTATCTAGCCTGACTGGGCTGTGCTGTTAAAAATAAAAGTTAAGTTATAACATATTTGATATTTGAGCATAATTTAAACCAATATCGTTTCTGAAATCCTCGTGAAATGGTACGTGATCATGTTTAGTTTTTGAATTGCCAAAATCGCCCAACTGCAACCGAAGTTACCACAAACTATTCTTTCCAAACACACCAATTTGCTGTGGGTTTGCCAGTGTTCACACATGGTCTGTAATAAGCCTGGTAGATAATTGGCGTGCCTCTGTTGTCATACCAGACAAAAAGACAGTGCTTGGCAGTTAACAAAGAAGCTGGATGTCATCACACGCTCACAACCCTCTATGTCTGGTAAAGTCACTAACTGGTAAACACTGTCATGAAAGGTTTTCTTGAAATAATTACTTCGTTATTGGCTCATACCTGGCTCATCATGTTTGCTTGGACTGGCAAGTAAGTTTCAGTTGCAGAACTGCTGTAACCTTCATGGGAATTCCAGGCGTTTTATCGTTTTATTGTACCAGCCAACTTTAATTGAAACAATTGGTAAGAATGCAATGACGTTGCTTTGAAAGGAGGAAATGTGCCTTTGAAGATAATTGTTTTATTGACGTTTGCCATAAGACTTTCTTCTAGTCCATTTGTGTTAACATCATTGGGGCATTCTCCAGTTCAGTGACTTTACCAGACAGAGTGGTTGTGAGCCTTTGATAACATCTAGCTCCTTTGTTAACTGCTGAGCACAGTCTTGTCTGGTATGACAACATGCAGGCCAATTATCTAAGCACGCTTATTACCTATTACCTACCACATGTGAACACAGTCCAACCCAGTTTGGTATATTTGGACAGAATAGATTGTCTTAACTTCGGTTGTAATTGGCCGATTTTGGTGATTCAAAAACTAAACGTGATCAGCATTTGTCCAGTAATTCAGAAATGTTATTGATTTATGTTCAAACATTTTATAACTTAACTTTTATTTTTAACAGCACAGCTCAGTCAAGCCATATAGGATCATATTGGAGATTGAAGGCAATTATCGAACAAAAGAGAGCTGACCCTCCAACCTTAAATGCCAGTCCTGTAAGAGATTGGCTACAGTGGTCATGGGCCCAACTTGTTGTTGTACGTGTTATACTACCGAATAAGTTGGACTCAAGGGGAGAATGCTGTAATGTGATGAACAAAAACCATCGCTGACAGTGTAGTTCTGTAGAGATTTCTCCAGTTGCTAGAAACATAATTCAATTTGTGTGAATTTTGTGTTTGAAGGTCCCTCAAGTATATCTGGCCGACAGCTTCAAATGGTTGCCGAGGTCATCATAAACAGGGCTTGGGAGGACAGGTGTTACTATGATACGGCTGCTAAAATGTGTCAAGTTATATTCAAGGTAAATCTTGGAATAGTGTACAATAATGATAGTTTATAGTTTGTTTTGAAAACTACTCAAAACTTAGTACTCCTTATTTAATAAATGCATTATTTTCAATGATAACATATATGTCTTTGAGTGATGTATTTTAAGATAATGTATCTCTTAATTTTATCCTCAATAAATATCGCTTACATCATGTTATAATACCATTTTGGAGTGAAACTGGTGTGTGCCACAAGGGGATTATCTTCTGTGGAAACGGACATTAACTGTAGTGACAGGCGTGTAACACTTGGGAAAGCTTGATCCACTGCAGTAAACATGTGTACCACAGTTAAGTTTTCACGTATGTTTGATGAGAGTTCATGTGAGTGAGACCAGGTGTTTACTGCAATTGCTACTCGTGAAATTCGGTGAAAGTGTTGTCAGTTTTATGCAAAAGCTTATTTTAATTATCTAAGAAATGTAGCACCACTCTTTTACTCTGATTTGATCAGTGGGAAACCAGCTTTATATCTATTTCAAAACAACCATACCGTTTTTTTATTGCCAGCCAGTGGATGTTTGGTGGTAATTAACAATTAAATGAGGCAGATGCTTAAGCCGTTGCTAGCATAATAACTCTCAGGGTAGATCTCTACTATGACTACATTAAGGAATTCTAAAACTGAATATCTAATCGAAAATTATATCTTCAGAAAGAAAACCAGCTGGAGGCCAATGACATCATTCCGGCAAACAATTTCCGTAATGGCGTCACCACCACATGTTCACTCCTGATGAAGAAACAGGAAGTATTCCGTAAACATTCTCTGGAGGGATTCATGTCCTTTGTCAAGTTTCTCGCCAAGGCTTACACCTATCTGATATGTGGTAGTGGGGGGTTGCAAATGCTGAATTGGAATCTCTATGATGCCTTACACATTCTCTGTACTCCTGAGTGCCTTGGTAGCTTTGATATGGTGAGTGAAAAGAAAACACTGGTTTTAAGTCGACTTGACATGTTTCGGTGTCATTTATTCAAACACCATCATCAGAAGAGAGAATGCAGTGGCACACCACAGGTTGTCATTGTTGGTCTAGTTCATTGTCACTCCCTGTAACTGACTGCAGTGTATCTGTGCTTCATTACTTGTTGCTGGGCCTAGCTAGGTGGCCACTGTATTCTCTTTTCTGATTATGGTGTTTGAATAAATGACACCGAAACATGTCAAGTCGACTTAAAACTATTGTTGTTTTCTTTAATATTTGCTGCTACTTGCTATCATGGAGTGTTAGAATTGCATTTCATCATGTAACAAGCTCCTAACAATGTTCACAAATATTTTGTTGAATGGGCAGCAACAAGATGAAATGGATGATCCATCAACTGTCTGGAGTACTCCTCCTGTCATCCTCTAGATTTCTGGGCGTCACTCCGTTTGAAATAAGAACAGTAAAATTTCTCCAGTTTGGGACAGTGAGAAAATTAATTATTTTGCTCAAGGTCAGCACTTGTTCCAAGTTTTAGAAGTAGGCAATATTGGCCATCCCAAATTTAAGAATAATGATCAGTGATAAACGATCATTCACTTTGATGCTAGACACTTACTCGTGAGAACTTCGGATACCTCGCTCTTAAAATTTGTCTGCCCTGCTCTTAAGAGTCACAATTTACTACCCAGGTTGTAACGCACCCGACAAATGTACTATCTCGTATATGTTATACTGTGGGCCTATGGCCATATGTGAGTATTTCAATAAAGAAACTATTTTTGACAATTTAATGAACTGTCGAGTCTATTTTTTCAGACTCTGTTGATACAAAAATGCGGTGTCGGAAATTTGAGAAATATGGTGAATGCCAGAATTGACAATGTGCCAATCTTCAGTATCACGGAAAGTGAATTTCTGCTTGAATTCATGTATACTAAATTTTACAGACTGTTCCACTCTGGAGAATATTTGCTGCCGTGCTTGACGGTTAGGTTATGGCCAACTGGCCAAATGAGGCTTATTGAAATTCCCATGAAAACTGAAATAGCCAAAAGGTCAGTGGTTGCTGACCAAAAAAAGAAAAAAATCATGCCGTTGTCAACATCACTAAATAATTCCGCATTTCCCTCACGTAAATAATTAAGAATTAACCTCAAATAGCATGACATTTTGATGCACCGATGAGAGTGCGTGTTAGTGCTCTAAACCATTATTCCTAAATGTTTTGTCATTCACAGGTGTTGTGGGTGATTTAGACGGATTTTCACAATTAACCTAATTAGAAATAGAAATATGACAGCGTTTTCCGGTTCAGTGACTTTACCAGATGAAGGGGGTTCTGAGCGTGTGATGGCATCTCGCTTCTTTGTTAACTGCCAAGCAAAGTCTTTTGTCTGTTATGACAACAGGCACACCAATTATCTGGCTTATTACAGACCACGTGTGAACACCGTCAAACCCAGAGCGAATTGGTTTATTAAGAAAGAATAGGTTATCATAACTTCGGTTGCAGTTGGGCGATTTTGGCGATTCAAAAACTAAACATGATCACCATTAGACGAGGATGTCAGAAATGCTATTGGTTTATGTTCAAATATGTTATAACTAAGATTTTATTTTTAACAGCACAGCCCAGTCAGGCTAGATAGGATCTTTTTGAAGATTAGAGCAATTATCGAGCAAAAGAGAGCTGGCACTCCAACCACGAATGCCAGAAGATATTGGCTGCAGGGGTAAACTTCCCAACTTGTTTGATTCTATAGCCCAACAACAAGTTGCTGCAATGAATGAATAACTGCACTTAGTTATTAAGAGTGAAACAAAACACTGGATAATAATAAAAGCGCTTACAAAAGTCAATTAGCAGACAAAATCCCTATTGGAATATATATTTATGTTTTAAATTACCTGATCTTTTGGCATAAGCCTTCATCGATGGTGTCTCAACACAAATTTCTACTTACAACAAGTGTAGGTGCCATAACTAATACATTATGCGGCAACTGTATTAGACTGAGTGTGTAATTACTAATACATTATGCGGTAACTGTATTAGACCGAGTGTGTAATTACTAATACATTATGCGGTAACTGTATTAGACCGAGTGTGTAATTACTAATACATTATGCGGTAACTGTATTAGACCGAGTGTGTAATTACTAATACATTATGCAGTAACTGTATTAGACCGAGTGTGTAATTACTAATACATTATGCGGTAACTGTATTAGACCGAGTGTGTAATTAAGAAACTTTATTGGTAGATTGTACTGCAACATTCCCACTACTGACATAAGCTGTTCATACGTTGTAATTTTAGGTTGAGCTGCTACATTCTACACTACAGGACGTTGGACCGATGCTTGAAAACGAAAACTCCAACAAAATGATGGAACTGGTGAATAAGATTCGTGATGCTTTACTGGACCCTAGTATTGATGAATTTTCAAGAGGTGCTCTGATGGAAATCCTTGAATTACGCGCATCCAAGTGGAAACTGCCTGTGCAAGTAGCCTCCTACTACATAGAGTGCACTGCTGAGGTCTGGTTTGAATAGCAAGCCATTCTGAGTTACTGATACTGATAATTTGAGCGACTTTAGTCATGGTTGTTTGCTTCAAGAATTCAATATCATTCACATCTGCTCTCTGAATTTGTATCTATGAAGGTATCTGAATAGGTCAGGAAGTGCTGAAAGAAAACCGTTTTTCTGGTCTGCTTAACAATTTTCAAATGGAACCTTGTGTCAGATGTGTGATCCATTTGGAAAGGGATGAAAGTCGAGGAGTTTTGAGTGAATTTATATATGGATGTTTCAAAAATTAGTGTTCACATGTGTGGCCTTCTTCAGAAAGGTTTCCTGCTATATTTGTCAAGTTCATCACATACAATTTGAAGTATGACCAAAAACCATAGTTTGTTCTGTTCTTTTTTTTGAAAATCAAGAGGATGGTGTGCCAGTTTTCAGTTGCTCACTTTTTCAAAAAAGAAAATCCACCCAAAATAAAAGCAAAAATGATGTGGGAGTTGTTTTTTAGGTATCTCTAAGGCAACTCATGACATTTTGAACCTTGCCTATTCTTGCTTATGCGCCTTTGTACAATTTTTTAAAAAGAATTCCGAGACCTTGGCCAACGTTCTTTTTTCATTTAGTCAGTGAGCGCTGTTCTCAAAATGAGTCATGTAAGACCAGAACCAACTTATGTTGTTTTTTTGGCATTATCAAAATGGTGGTCTCTGAAACACTGAAACTTTGTGTCAGGTTTTTAAAATTGAATACATCTGGTAATAGTAAAACATGGGCGTGCACCATAAGGGGCCCCCCACTTATTTCAGTGCTGCGCTGCCCATGGTCTACGGTGCAACACAAGGGGGCTGGGGGCTATAGTCCCCACTTTTTCAGTGCTGGGATGCCTATGGTAATACCAATGATAATTGTTGTGATGTGCTAAGGTTCTTTGTTTCACAGGCATCTTATTCAATGGTGTTATTTACATTTACTGTCAAGAGATCTCTTATTAGTCCAGCCAGTCGCAATTGGCCTCCAGGCACTTTTTATACTCAGTTTCCATTGAATTTTCTGTTGGAGATAAATGTTTAGCAATCTTATTTTGTTTTAGGGACTCTTAGTTATGTTTGAAGAAAGAAATTATTTTTTGCATTAATAAATAATGTGATTTTCAATTCAGGTGGAGTCCTGATACTTGGCTGTGTTTGATCTTCACTGAGAATGAACAGAGCATTGACTGCATGTAGTCAGAGGTTTATGGCTTGCAGCAGACTTTTCAAGTATAGTCCTGATGTGACCCAAACCTGAATAGATTTACATAAATTTTCAAAGGACACACTGCTGTTGTGACAGTGCCTGACATTATTAAAAATGCAGTCTGATAAAATCTTTCAAATTTAGGAGGGAACTCACTGACCTGGACAAGTGACATTTCACCTTGTAACTTGATTTCATGGGAAATAAGTAATATTTCCAAATTATGTGCTGTATCTCCCGCCAAACAATATTTTGACTAATTGTGGACATTGACAAAGTGCGAATGCCCTCTGAAAATTAACCCAGTAAAAATTGACCAGGTGACCAGCACTGAGTTCACAGGTCGTATTTTTAAGTTTGAAACTAAAGGGAAAATGCTTTTACATCATGTGACAGGAATTTAAAAACTTTACGAACAAACCCAAAAAATACATGATGAACATTTTCATTGTGTTTTAAGTGAGTGACAGAAAACCATTTGAATAATGGAATTTACTTTTCGCGTTCTTTGCCTCTTCAAATGCCCCCGGCCGTGCCGTGCGTTTACTGGTTCAAAACTCTCAAGGACAGGCACTTGGTCGTGTTCATACATCACACTTAATGCTGCTGTGTGTTCCCTCAAGAAGAAAGATGGTATTGCTGTTTTGTACTGAAGTGTGTGTAGTAGGTGGGGCCAACTCCAGCAGGAGCTTTGTTTTCCAGGTCACGCGGAGAAAAACAAGTTTTGACTTGGGGAAAATGTTGGCGCAATATCTCGAGAAGGGACTGAGCTTGAAATTACTCGCGTTATTTCGTATCCGAAGTGTAGATACCGGTAGTACAATTCCAGGCGCTACTCGATTTGGTGTGATCTTAACATAATGAAATGTGTCACCGAGAAAATCGTGTTTTGACTTAGGGGAATTTCACAGAAACGTGATATTCATGGAAGGAGATTTACATGTTGCCATGCTTTACACCGACTAGGTGGGCAACTCCACGCGCCAGACGATCTTGGTGACCTTGACTCCATCAACTCTAGATGCTGTTCATATTTGGTACCAAGATTTATGACGTCGGGCGTCTGCAGACCGTGCAGTCGAGTTTTGGCAATCTTGACATTCGTTTTCAAAGTGACGTACCGAGTTGAAGGTGGCTCAACTGCCCGTGTCCCAACCAGTTGGCGGCACTGTTCAAGAGCCAGTGTGTCCCGTGTTCCGCCACGTCCGGCTTTTTGGCACACGAGGAATTTAATTCATATTATATATGATATACTGTGATTTTCCACCGACACGACGGAGGCCTGGTTTCTGTTCAGTCGACGCGGCGCTCAAAAAACGCTTTTGGGAAGTTTCAAGTTACTAGGGTGTTTCTGCACTCTCGACCAAACAAGAAAAAAGGTGGGCGTTTTCCAGTGTTAAGGCGAACATTTCATCCTTGCGTTTTTGTACAGACCCCAGTGGCCTGTTGCATGAAACAGTCAAACAGGGAATCGACCAACTTCCCTAAAGCGTTTCATTCTTTAATCACACTTATGTATTTTTTATCTTTATTACGAGCTCCTCTTTGACTAATGACATTTCCTAATAATAATAATACTAAAAACTGAGCCCTTAATTCAATCAGAATAATCGAGGACTTAGTCCTTAAATTAAGGGCGTTGCATAAAAAGATCAATACTTATTTTCAATATTATTGAGAATTCAACGTAGAGTTCACTTTTGATTTGTGTCAAAGCCAAGAGTTGACTATATATACTCAACCAGCATAAGAATGGACAATCAGTGATTTCATAAGCCCACAAACACGCACTGTAGTTTTTGGGAATTCAGTTGTGTCCCTTAATTAGGACTGTTTCATGTAACCTGGCACTGATGTTGCACGTTTATATTCGCATGTTCCAGGTGTGCCGTTTTTCCATTATATCAAAAATCACTGTGTTTCAAGACTGCTATACGTTGTAGTAGTAAAATTAGAGGTAAGTATACGCCGAAAGCCCACCGTATCACCTTGAGCACCCAATTTTAAAAGTGCATTGAATTCTCAAAACATCACAACCATGTAAGGCCTATTTTTTACTCACGAGTGTGTATTTACTTCAAATATATATGCAGTGTCGAATTTTGGATGTCGCAACAACAATTTTTTTTATAGAGTGGCAAAGGTCCGCGTGCATTTCAAGCGGTCTCTGAAGGGGGCCCAAACACAATTATAACGGAAAATAGGCGCGGTAACGCCCAGAAACGACATGCTGGCGGCGTTTAAAGTCGCCCATGGGGTGTGTACTCGGGGGCCCCTTCGATCGTTTGTTGACCATCTGATTCATTTCGCTGAATCCTCGTTCACATTCAGTTGCACTGTAAGGAAGAGACGTAATGCACAATGAAAAAGATGATCGGCTGCGCCTACGCCCCACTATAACGTAACTTACGGTGCGTAGGGGCTACGTTCAAATGCTATGAAAGGTGGTTGGCTGCGCCCTAATGCAGCGCTGCTGCCATTCAACTACCTAATGTGACAAAAAGTCATTACATTTGCGTNAGAGCCAGTGTGTCCCGTGTTCCGCCACGTCCGGCTTTTTGGCACACGAGGAATTTAATTCATATTATATATGATATACTGTGATTTTCCACCGACACGACGGAGGCCTGGTTTCTGTTCAGTCGACGCGGCGCTCAAAAAACGCTTTTGGGAAGTTTAAAGTTACTAGGGTGTTTCTGCACTCTCGGCCAAACAAGAAAAAAGGTGGGCGTTTTCCAGTGTTAAGGCGAACATTTCATCCTTGCGTTTTTGTACAGACCCCAGTGGCCTGTTGCATGAAACAGTCAAACAGGGAATTGACCAACTTCCCTAAAGCGTTTCATTCTTTAATCACACTTATGTATTTTTATCTTTATTACGAGCTCCTCTTTGACTAATGACATTTCCTAATAATAATAATACTAAAAACTGAGCCCTTAATTCAATCAGAATAATCGAGGACTTAGTCCTTAAATTAAGGGCGTTGCATAAAAAGATCAATACTTATTTTCAATATTATTGAGAATTCAACGTAGAGTTCACCTTTGATTTGTGTCAAAGCCAAGAGTTGACTATATATACTCAACCAGCATAAGAATGGACAATCAATGATTTCATAAGCCCACAAACACGCACTGTAGTTTTTGGGAATTCAGTTGTGTCCCTTAATTAGGACTGTTTCATGTAACCTGGCACTGATGTTGCACGTTTATATTCGCATGTTCCAGGTGTGTCGTTTTTCCATTATATCAAAAATCACTGTGTTTCAAGACTGCAAAACGTTGTTGTAGTAAAATTAGAGGTAAGTATACGCCGAAAGCCCACCGTATCACCTTGAGCACCGAATTTTAAAAGTGCATTGAATTCTCAAAACATCACAACCATGTAAGGCCTATTTTTGACTCACGAGTGTGTATTTACTTCAAATATACATGCAGTATCGAATTTAGGATGTAGCAACCACCAATTTTTTTATAGAATGGCAAAGGTCCGCGTGCATTTCAAGCGGTCTCTGAAGGGGGCCCAAACACAATTATAAAGGAAAATAGGCGCGGTAACGCCCAGAAACGACATGCTGGCGGCGTTTAAAGTCGCCCATGGGGTGTATACTCGGGGAGCCCTTCGATCGTTTGTTGACTATCTGATTCATTTCGCTGAATCCTCGTTCACATTCAGTTGCACTGCAAGGAAGAGACGTAATGCATAATGAAAAAGATGATCAGCTGCGCCTACACCCCACTATAACGTAACTTACGGTGCGCAGGGGCTACGTTCAAATGCTATGAAAGGTGGTTGGCTGCGCCCTAATGCAGCGCTGCTGCCATTCAACTACCTAATGTGACAAAAGGTCATTACATTTGCGTATCTTATCCCGAGGCGGCTCATTTTTGTATTTTACTATATTGCTGTGGCAATAACGGAAAAATGATAGAAAGTGTTAAGACCGATTTCCGTGGTGATAAGTCGAGTCTGGTTTTATTTTAAATTTTCGGACAGCAAAGCAAAAACAAGCGTAATTTTAATAGTTAAGATTGAATAAGTATGTTAACGCATACAGAGCGAAACAGTATGACGAGGAAAGGACAAACTATCAAATACACTGAGTGCAAGAGTATGGTGGTACACCGTTGCGCGTGATCTGAGGACAGTGAGCGCACAGGTACAGTCTTTTGAAGTTCTGTGGTGTAAAGTTAGTTGTCATAATCATTGGCAGATCTACGTTAGTAGGGGGGGGGATCTTGTTTATAGCATGCTCTGCCATTTATAGTGTGGTGTTTTGCTTGTCAACAGAGCATCAGGGGGGGGTTAGGGGTTAGGATTCGAGCGAATCCGAGTCGCCTCCCGCCGAGGGGAAGGAAGGTCGGGAGCCGAAGGGTTCTCCTCCTCCCGTTTTTCTTGCGATTTTTNNNTTGAACCCCTGAACCCCCCTCCTATAGATTATTGATATGTAGACTTACATTCCTGCAGCTTAAGAAAAAGTTTTTAATCTGCCGCCTGCCAGTGGATAGGACACCAGCCAGAGTCCCCATCGTTCCCCCGTCGCTATACAGTCCCAAATGGTTTCAAGATTCAGTGGCGGATTTAGAGAGAGGCCAAGGGAGTCATGCCCTCCTAAAATTCTCACAGATTCCATTAGGCAGTTCAGAGGTGCGAATGTCTGTCAGATTACAACTAAAATGTTCACCCGTTCACGGTGAGGTCCGTCGAGAGGGTAAACTAGTACATGTCAGTCCTAATACCCTCGGTCCTCCTCCGGCCGATCCGCCCCCACTACCCCGCTGTAAAGACTTATAGTAGGCTGCTGTCATAGAACTCTGGCTACTGTGTAGTCGTCTCGTTTATGTTTACTGTGTAATATAAACCTGACGCATTTATTACCGCGTTTTAACATATTTTAATATTAAATACCTTACAAGTTATGAACATAAAGCTAATTATTTATGCCCATAAGAAAACACTTTGCGAGTGATGCATGCTTGTCGGTTGTTATGCAGTAAAAGACATTGTGCCCATAAGAAAACACGGGTTCAACGTACAGCAATTATAGTAAACGAGTTGTAGTCTTGTGCTCTTCTGAAGTGAAGACTATTTTAGACAGGAAGTGATATCACGGCTTTGTTGCTACTAACGACGATAAAAGCAGAAGGAAAACCGAAGCGCTACGCGACAATTTAGTGCACAAGGGTTTGTTCCAATAATTTGCATATTACTTCATAAATGGTTCGTATAAAGTTTGAATAAAACACAATATTTAAATCTAAATGTAATAAAGAGTAATTTAAATATATTACATCATGACAATCTAATCCAGTAACAAAATTGTGACACGCGGAATAATATTTATGTAGTTCGTCTTACCACAACAATCGCCGAACAAACCATGGTGGGTCGAGTAGCTGCGAGGGAGACCGCGTACAGATAAGTTCTTTTTGAATGTTTGTACTATTTGTTTTAGTTGAAAATTGACACACACAGTCACCAAGATGCCAGCCGCCGTTTCACTGAGCCAGATGGTCGATCTGGCTTTGGGAACTCCAGAAGTAGGAGCTGTAAATTTCAATGTTTTACACACGTTGCTCCACGCCATGTTGAGCAAGCTTGAAATCAAAGATCATACAGGAACTCTAGATGAAGCGGATAGAGATTTTCTTTCCACTAATCGTGCCGGACCAGCTGTGCCGGAAAAAGGTGAAATTCCCGAGAAAAAGAGCTCAGATGGTTCAACTGCTGGTGGAAAAATTGCCCCCTACCACAAGTTGCTCGATCGAATGCAGAAACTGGAACTCCAGTTGGAGAACTTGAATGACTTGCCCAGCAATGCTGACTTGTTTGGCCGGGCTAAGAAGAAAGATGATTTACAGGATATGTCTGGGACATCATCTGCACCACTTCAAGATATGTGGCAGTTACTGCAAGTACAGAAGAGAGTCGATGCAAACGAAATAGGAATTAACAAAGTGAGTTCATTAATTTGTATCAATCTTGTTCGTATGACTTGTGTTGCGCAAAAGATAACTACTTGGGGGTCATGTATTTAATTGATATCATGGTAATATCCTTGAATTTTGCTGCAGCACTTAATTTTAGGAACCATTCCACTCTTAGAGCTACAGTTCTGCGATTACCGTAAACGTAAGGTTTGGCTCTCAGTATCCAAGGCTTATATTTGACGGTGACAATTACAGATAACCCTTGTTTTGAACACACCACCTGTTAGCTGGTTTTCCAATAGTACCAGAACATAGGTGACGAGAATTTCATGTTTACATACTCAACTTCCTCAAAATCGTTAAAGAAGGATCATTTAAATTTTAAACCCTCAACATTTATGTTTCAAATTAATGGATGTCATTCAAATCTTCAGTCACCAATGCACTTCATAAATTACCCAAGGGTGGCATACCTTTGGCCTTATTTTAGCCACCCGTATTAAACATCAAAATTTCCAAGGAATAGGGGTGCAACAGACCAGACCAGANTCCCTCCCTCCCTCTCTCTCTATTGACCACACTTAAAATGTCCTGCTTCAGTGAGTTTGCACCAAATTTGCGTTGAAACGTCTAGTGCCCCCACCATCCCACCGTCACATGTGAAGGACGGTTGTGGGCACCCATTCAGCTCTAGCCTTGTTCCAGCCACCTTCATGCAAGCCAATAACACAGCCAAATTCTTGACTATATTGTCTTCTTTATTTGGAAAGTCATGTGAGTTGACTCGCCTTAGAGATGTTGTTACTTTGCATCATACCTAACATATTGGTTTGCCACATGAGGGCGCTGTGAAGGAATATATTGTTACTTTCGCATGTAAAGACTGTATTGCCATTACTCAGTATCTAATGAATTATTCTAAGTATGTTATGAACAGTACAATACGAAGATAAAGTGAATGGTCTGTTATACAACTGGTTTGAAACGGGTAACCCCAGTGCATTATACGGTACACAGAGACTTAGTTTATAAAGGAGTTATCACCACAAGGTGAACATCAATGAAGTAAAATAATTAGTTTGGACCTGACTCTATTGCTAAGTTTCTCAATGTCATTTTTGTTGCCAATTATAGGCCAGAATAGATTGGAACCTTCTAATCTCCAGGTACTTCTGTGAAATCTTGCTAATTTGGTGAACTTGGTAACGTTTAACCGTAGTCTAATTAAGTAACTTCTCCTACATACCCGTTAAACAGGTGGTGATTAATTTGAATTACTTAAAATGTTTTTATAATTTAATTTTCATGTAGACATTGTATTTCAAGGTCTTCATCAGGATTCGCATTCAGCTAGTGTTTAGATAAAATACCGTGAAATACCTGACTGTTAGTCCCATCCTCAACACAGCTTACTGCATGAGTGATTTCAAAATCTTTTTGTATACACAGTAAACACTTTCAGTTTGTGTGATTGAAATCTCTAGGAGATTTCTTTGCGACCTGAATGTGACAAACAAATCAATAGTTTGTTCATGTTTTTAACAATCTGCAATATTTTTTAAATGTTGGGTTGCATGCATGATTGTATGGTTATTAATATTTTATTTCTTTTTTGTCACTTGAATTTGTCTTATAAAGTTGATTTGTTTTTGTTTTTTGCTTTAACTTAAGGGTGTAGTCCTAGGTGTGGTTCTTTATTGACCTAAATTTTCCGATTCAGTTCAGCAGATAATTAGTTCTTTGTATGATTACTATCTAATAATAGTTAAGTGAAAACTCAATCTTCCCCATAATGTGCTGTGTGAAAGTGTGTCACATATCATAGAGGCAGGTTGTTGTTGACTAGCTGTTTGTCTTTGAGTGAAGAAGTCAACTTTAACTAGATGTTTTGTTATAAAATTTCTTAAATGGCTATAAACCATGTCATGTGTCAAATTTTTTTTTTCACCAGCACATTTCCTGTTCAAAACAGCATCCTTGTATTCTTAATGTTATCATTTTGCTTGAATTGAAATGAAAACACCCCGATTTTCTCTAGTAACGATAATGGCATTTGATCTAACCACTCCTTACATAAAAGCAAACTTCATGTGTCTTGTCTGAAGCAGTGACAAACTGTTAGTTGCTCTGATGATAGAACTAAAGTATTAACTTGACGAGCTACATTTCTTTTATGAAAAAGTGAGGAAATCAAATTTCACTTGTCCGCCATTGGTGAGATTTTACTGTAGTCGTTTTAAATTAAATTTTTCTTGACAGAACTCATGGGTTGTTGTTTAGTGAGAATTGGTACCTTTTCTGGTAGAAATATCCTACATGGTTGCTGTAGTGACAGGTGCAAAATTTTGTCCTTCCAATCAAGTGTATGCTTGGCCGCCTTTACATTGCAATGAACTTCTTGTTGTATTTAGCTGGAGTAATCAATAGTAAGACTAAATGAGAGTAATTTAGTACCTGTGACAACATTGTTTAGGCCCTTATCTAGTAATGTCCAGGTACCTCTTGTGGTTGATGGGAAAAGACCTAAATGCTGTTTATTATTTACCTATGACAACACATTAAATATTACCTTAAATATTACCTTATATACCTATTGCCAACCACTGTGTTATGCATACACTGTTTAACTTGCCCAAGATCACCAGTTATGGTGTTTACTGCTTCATTATCCATCAGTTAGAAGTGGTCTATATCCAATTACATGTCTGTGAGTGAAAATGAGTGTCATTCTTGTCATTGTTCGGGGATTACCCCTTGCCAGACAGCATCAAGACAAACCAACTGACAAGGTGCTCTGCTCCCCATTTCCCAATATTCAAGGACAGTTGACTACGGCACTTAATTAATTTCTATCTATTAGGGGGGGGGGGCAGTGTTTTTTTTTCGGCTTTTTGGAAATACGGGTTTATCTGGTTTTGTCACTCTGGTACAAGTTTGCAAACATGAATGTGCTATTTACGGTATATGTTTTTATAAAATACCTTTGTAAATGTGAAGTTCTCAGATTTAAGTTAGGTTATCTATTATGGAATCTCCGATTTCCAGGATATGTAATTTGTTTATTTGTTTTCGTGTATTTATCCTTCTCAAACGAAAATTTCAAGCTCTCAGTTTGAACTGATGTTTGAAATACTCTTAATCAATGATTTATTACTCCTTTATAAACAATCTGTTATTTGCGATACACCGCTAACGATGCATCATTCATAAGCAATTCAGGTTTTATTTACCGGATTGGTTTTGCACAATTTCTCTCTATAGTAACTGCAGACCGACACTCACCAAAAATCGATAGCCTTGCTATTTGTACCGTTAACTTCTTGCAAGCAGGTCTCTTTATGTCTCACCAAATTTGGCCAAAAACAATTGCCAAACGTGACTCGTTTCATTTTCAGAATTGGCGTAAATGCCCAACATTTGTCTAACTATTGTTTGATGGAAGCTAGGGCACAAAATTTGAACATGCCGTGACATTTCTTTTATGACAAAAACGAGGAAATAAAATTTCAACTGTCCACCACCTTGTGCCCTAAATTGGTGAGACTTTGTCTATGTAATTTGCCAGCAATCTAGTAATGTTTGACTACATCATCTTCAAGGTCCTCGTTTTGATGGCAAGTTTTATCATTTTTTATGACAAAGACCTATGTTGTTGAACTCCTTTATGGTGTGTCTAGACCCTGTCAAGTGTTTCCTCCTGTTGAAGCTTTGGGTCATAAATATTATACAAAAATTTTAAGACGTTCTTTGAACGAAACTTTCTGATGTTTGGCAGGCAATTAAAAAGGTGTTAATTTTGTTTATGTACATTTTAAATGTGTACTGGTTGCTTTTATGTATTGGGCAAGCAATGGCATTTGAAATATTTTATAGCACTCCACGTAATGGAACCTCAGGTATATAAATGGAACCTCAATATATACTAAATGGAACCTCAATATATACGAAACATTTGGAAGATTATTTTGTGAAGGCTTAAATCTTTTACCATACATAGCATATTTGTCTGAAATGAAGCTCTTGGTACACTGTCAGTTTAACGGCAAAAAATACATTTTTGTGATTATTGCCGGATTTTGAAGAACTTTTTTTAACTTTGACCAGAGCTATAAAACATCAAGTTTTGTTATTGTGAATTCATTTCAAATCGCCAGTTGTTGTTGATGTCTGTCATACATACTGAAGTTAAGGCTGATGACTTCACTTGTTCAATACGGCAATTTATTGAGTGAGGTTGAGCTTGTGAATGAATAGAAGGTTTGGTTACGTAGGGAAAGGCTACAGTTTTGAATCAGTGCTGAGGTTGATTTCTGAAGATCACATTTCTTGTTGTTAATGTCACTTAAAAGGCAATGTTACTACAATTATGAATTTTTAATCACTGTACTTTATGTTAATGTCACTCTGTCTTAAAGAATTACTTTCTTGAGCTGGTTTTCTGTTTACATGGTATAACTTTATTTCAGCAGTTTGATGTTCCATCCACCTTCATGCCGTGATTTTTGTTAGTATAGTCAATGACGTTGTTTGCTTGTATGGCAACATATAAACTAACTATATAAGGCTACACTATTCAAATAGCAGCACTGAATTCTTTTTTTGCTGTGCTGAACTGAATGTTTGAACAATACACTATTCCTGGTGTATTAACCCTTTCTTATTCTCACCAGAAGTGGTCACATCTATTGTGTGTTGTGATTTAGTAAATGTAATTATGTTAAATGGTAACTGCCGTACATTTAACGATAGTAAACAGAAAAGAATTGGTAAATGGTGGGTCAAAAAAGTCCAGTTAGTTTTTTAATATTTCAAAGACTAAAACTTCGTGATGACATTCCTCCAGAGTTTTACACTAAGAGCCTGTTTGGATTTGTTCTTTCTAAAATAATAAAGAGTTGGAATTTTGTAAAATTTATAGGTTCATTATTGGTCACCCTGAACGTATGATATGGAAAATGACAACCATGTTTTGATATTAGTTAAAGACGGTACTTCTGTAGTGGTCAAAGGTAATAGTCATTTACATCGGTCCTACATTTTTGGACTAGCTTTAACAGGCGTTAAACCGGTTTTTGAAATGTGACTATTGCCTTGGTCAAATACTAGCAGAACGACAGACAGAGAGTTGATGTTTTCAAAACGAGTTACCCGTAATTATATTTGTTCAGTGGACATTCAAGAGTTGTTTATACTGCACTTTTGAATACGTAGTCAGGGTTTCTTTTGAAATCACAACAGATTTAACTCTATTACAATGTCACTTTGAGCAGAAGTAGTCGTTCAAGCTTTTAGACAGGATTAGTAGTATTTCAATTTAGAGCTCTGCACACAGCACTTTCATTTATGGTAATAATTCAGGCTGCCTTATGCTGAAACCAAACTCCTGTCATTCAAGGAATTTGAAAATTGCATGTCTTTTCTTTTTTTGAAATAGAATTATAGTGATTTCAAGAAAATTTATTACTTACCTATAATCCTTCAACGTATATCTTTTGTTCAAATAAAATGTCAAAACAAGTGTTTTCTGCTTGAAGACATTGTGGAAACATTCAGACGAAGATCTGTTTACCCATACTAAATAGTAAATACCGATATCTTCAGTTTATTTGGTAATATTTAAAGCTTTACGGACCAAAATGTTACCAATATTACATCTTGTTTGTTACCCTGGAAATCAAGCAATATTCGTCAAGAATTATTTTTGTATATTACCACATAATTCTATTTACTGTCTCCCAGGCGATGACAGTGACTGTCCATATAATTTATTCCGATTTTCAAAGTTGAGTTTTGAGATAAGGCACAACCCACATGAGGCTGCTTTAATATGTCTTGTTGTTAATGGTATTTATTTGGCAGATGGATTAGCAGGCTCTAATGAAATAGGCTCTGGAATTTCTTATTTGATAAGACTGTCTTGGGTGAATAGGGTGGTTCAAATTTGAGTGTGTTTGCTAAGTGCAGTTGATGGCTTAGAGATTTATCTGTGTTTTCAAGACTGAACTCTTATGATCTGAAAAGGGTGATAATATATCTTTTTGTAAGCTAAGGTCTGTAGTAAGAAGCTAGAAATTGATTCTTTTTTGTCACGGGTCCATTTTTGCGATGTATTCTAATGACCTCTTTTCAGTGACTACCCAATGAAATTCATGTTTCAAAATTTTAATTTCAAAAAACAATCTTTAGTTTGATACACTCACTTCATGTGAACTAGATACCTCCTGGCATATATAAATGATGTGTACTTCACATTTTTAAATATTGCAAGGGAGGACAGTGTTCTCCACAATTCAAAATCCAAAGCCTTCGGAAAGGCGTAACTGGATTCGACCTGGCAGCCATTCTTTGTTATCAGCAAAAACAAAGCCCGTATGTTGCAGTGCAGGTTACCCAAACCTGATAGGAACATCAGCAAACCTGTCAAAGCGACAGGTTGAAACTGGTCGTGGGAAACACTGGAGGAGATCTATACCTGAGATGAACTTCTTTTCCTAGTGTTTGGTCATCTGTATAAAAATAAGAGGGGGTATTTGCTAGAAACTAATTTTCACTACTTTTATTTAAATCACAGACTACCATAAATGCCACACTGACGATCAGTAAGTGCTGGCAGCCAAGTTTTTAGCAAAATACCTCCCTGTCCTGTGACATCAGTGTGACCTCATATGGAGTCACCACATATGGCAAGTGTCAATCTCACGAATTTAGACGCCCACTTTTCAAATCCTAGATGAGTCCCTGCTTGCGAAGAACTAAGAAATTGGTATTGCTTCAAACCACGTGCATTTTAAAACTTTTTGAACCTGGCCTGACCAACATCTTAAAAGCTGCATATCTGATAGCCAACATCAAAGGTGTAAATTCTATTATTCCTAAGGGAAAAAACAAGAGAGCATCTTGCCAACTGGCATCCCATCTTCCTATTAAATACGAGCTACAAGATTCTCTCGGGCTGTCTCGCCTAACGTATTAATAAACTAATAAGCAACGATCAATCGGGATTTATAAAGGGAAAATTTATTGGAAAAAATTGAACAATATACGACCTACTTCATTTCACAGATAAACATAGTATCCCAGGTTCCTTAGTAACGGTAGACTTTGAAAAAGCTTTTGATTCTGTCTCATGGAAATTTAACACGTAAGGTTTTTTCAATTTTGGGAAAAAATTCATAAATTGGGTTCACCTTCTGAACAAAGGTGCAAAACTTTGTATTATTCAACATGGCTTCACGTCACAGTTTTTTGAAATTGGTCGCTACTGCAGTCAAGAAGACCCTCACTCTTCCTATCTGTTCATAATTTGTGCTGAGGTTATGGCCATAATGTTTGGCCAAAATAATAAAATAAAAGATATCAATATAGCCTCACTGCAGTTAAAAATTTTGCAGTATGCTGATGATACAGTTCTTTGTTCGGATGGCTCCAACGAATCACTAAAACATTCTATGAAGTTGTTGTACCAGTTTTACAAGTTCTATGGTTTGAAACCCACCTTAGGAAAAACTCATTGTGTATGGATTGGTTCAGTGAAACAGTGCATTATGTTTGTATCCTGAATTTGATCTATTCTGGCGCAGAGATTCATTTACTGCTCTTGGTATCAAATTTCATATTAATTTATGACAAATGTTAACTAATAACTATGATGAGAAAATTCATGAAATCTGATCGACGTTAACAAGATGGTCCAAAAGGTCGCTAACACTTTTTGGCAAAATAACTGTCATTAAATCTTTTGCCCTGCCAAAATTTGTTCCATCTCTTGACAACATTGCCCTTACCGTCAAATGACACAATTGAATTTATAAGCAATATATGTCCCGAGTAATAGATAAATGATATGTGCATCGCAAGTTCGTTGAATTGCTTGAAAAGCTATTTTACAGTTTCATCTAGCACAATAAACCCGACAAAATTAAGAGAACTACCTTGATTCAAGATTTTTCGCTGGGAGGGTGCAAAGTGGTTCAGCCGAAGTCATTCATCAAATCTCTTCAAATTTCGTGGTTCAGAAGATTGATGTTTAGTGAGGAGAGGGCCTAGAAGAAAATTTTAATTACTACAAATCACTTACTTTCACGCAACGTGTTTCATTTTGGTAAGGCCATTGTTCTCTTGTGGCTTTGATTAAGAATCAGTTTTGGGATAAAGAGTTTTTTCGAAATGTTAGAGAATTGAGTGGAATTTTCACTGTTAGCAAGGCAATGAGTCGCTACGAGCCAATTTGGTTTAATCCCAAAATCTCAGTTGACAAGAAATACATATTTTATGAAGGTTGGTATGCCAAGGGCATTGTATATATTTACGATATGTTAGATTCTAATTGTATTTTGATGTCTTATGAAGACTTTTGTAATTATTATGGATTTTCTTGACCATTCACTGTATTCACGTGCATGCGATGTGTTGTTCGTAACTTACTTTAACGTGCGGATTTGTCAAAAATCATTCTTCCTCATCACCCAGAGTTTATTACCACTTTACTTAACACATGTAAAAACGAGAACATTTTGTATAAGTTTGTTACTTGCTTATACAAAAAAGCCAAAATTTCAAAATAAGTGGGAAGACTTATTAGAGAACTTTCTGGTGAATGGTGGAGAACTGACAGAATGTTAAACGGTTTCAAATTAGACTTAATCACAGAATTCTTAGAACAAATTGTTTCATTCAAAATAGGTACAAACATGTAGTTAACTCACCACCCTGTACATTCAGTGGAAAAGAGCCCGAAAATCTCTACCATGTTTTTTGGGAGTGTGAAGTTATTCGGAATTTTTGGAAGTTGGTGAACAACTGGTTTACAGCCCAAATAGGGTTCATTATTAGCTTGAGTTTGACAGATGTTATCTTAGGGAAAGTGGGGAAAGTGCGATTAATCTCCTTATTAGCTTTGTAAAACCTACGTCATATATACAGAGAAAGGTGAAATTCCAGACCTCTCTGCTTGCAATGGCTGAAAATGGAATGTTTGAATATTATAACATAAAAAAGGTAATTTATTATAAGAGCTTGAATTAGGAACATTTTAGAAAAAGATGGATCCCTATAGGACTTTTTGTCTAACAATTTAATAATTACACGTGTGACTATAGTCGATTGCGGTGTAAATGGGGTGTGTATGTTCTTTATTAAAATACGCTTGTGCATTTAAACCCAGGTGCAGAGGTAATATTTATATTGTTTCTTCTGTATGTTATGGTTGTAAATACAATAAACGTATCTTAAAAGTTGTGGTCAGGGCAGGTTCAAAAAGTTTTGTCACCAAGGCAGTATAGATTTTCAGATGATTTATTGTAACCAACATCAATTTAAACATAAGATAAGATCACGATGATCATGACTTAATGCTTTGACAAGGCAAAAAATATGCCTGTGAAGAGAATTGATGTTTTCAACACCTGAATATATGGCTTATAATTAACTTTAATCGAAATGTAGTTGTTTTCATAACTGACTAGTATTATGAAGCTGGTTACAGCATTCAAAACATGGAAAGCTAAAGGTTACGTGCGAAACTTGAGATTTATGAATATTCATCCCAAGTGATTTTGCATCAGAGAATGACCTTGTGATAATCGGTGAATATTTGGTGATAAGAGACAGTGAAAATTTACAGCCTGCTCATGAGAGAAGCTCATTTTCATTTTATCTCGCATGTTACTTAGGAACATTGTATACACCAAGTTTTTAGATTTTACTTCATTTTAGCTTGACTTAATTAGCACTGCGAGGGACTAAAGCTAAGCTATAATTCCTGAAACCAAGTAAACTACGTTGGTGCAACATGGCGATAATTCTTGATTCATATGTTAGTGTGCAGACAGAGGTGGATGGAGGAAATGAAGCTCTTTGATGTATTGGTTCTCATTCTCATGAACATAATGTGTTTGTACAAATTTGGGCAATGGTCAAATATAACGTGCCCATAATTTGAGAACCAGTCTGACGCCCATTATTTAGTGGAGAAAACTGGTTCTCAAAATGCGAGCACGTTATATCCAACCATTCAAATTTGTGTATTTCTAAATTTTTAGTTTTCCATAATGCCTCATCGCTGCACTCATGTTAAGATATTTTCTACCTTTTATAATGCATATTTGGTCTCTTGTGCCTAAGTGTGGAGCTATATCTGAACTTAGGTGCACATACATTACTAAATGAAAGTAAGAAGCAGTTAGTTAAAAAGCGAGTAACTCAAAGGTTGAGTTGTCCATCTCATTAGTTGTTGAAATTTAAGAGTTTAAAAAGTATTGTCTTAAAACACATAGTAAACTGCACTTTAAGAGATGCACCTATATTTGAAACACTGGCTTGCCTAATGGTGAATATTAGCCTGTGCACATGCTCTGTGGAACACTTGACCAAAAGTTAGCTTTCGAAAAATTCATTCAGGTGTAGGCATATGTCGCAAAATACGTGCATGTGAGGTGTGAACTTAATGACTGAATTCAGAAAGTTTTTGAAAGTAGCTACACCAGTTAACTATAACATAATATTTTTTATTCCAGTTAATGTCGCTGGTTGGTGACCTGATGAAAGAAATGCAGCTTCTGAAAGACAAAAATGAAGAATTGGAAAACAAGCTTTCTACGGTATGTCTTAACTTAGTACAACAAAACGCATCCTGTCAGTCATGTTGTTGCGGAATTCATGTTAATTTTTATATTGTCTTCTTGTTTTTCTTTCCATTCTGTCTATTTTGCTGCATTCTGTCTCAGCTACTCCCAAACACTAGATTGAATTTAATGTGTAACATTTTTAAAAATGTTTGGTTTTATAAAAGAGGGTGTGGGTTTTGAAAGGTACCGGTATGTGATTTTTTTCGCTCTACAGGCAACCAGACATCATTTGTTCAAGGCCAGTTTGATGCTTACCGCCGAAACTTAATAAGAAATGGAAATTTTTGGTTTGTGATTCGACAAAAAATAATCAGCCATGTACCTTATAGATAACAAGATACTGTATGAATATGGAATAGCCTGTAGTGTTACTCAGTCCTGGGAGCTATTTTTATGAAAAGTAATTGTTAAAGTCAGAAACGCGGTCTTATTCTCCACACAACTGTTTCTAAAAAACAACTAAATTTCACTCTGAAAAAAATTGTATAGACTCTGAAAATATTCCTATTATTGTTAGTTACTGAAATGATTTTGCATCAAGTATTTCTGGGCTGGGATGAGCTTATGACAAGACTAAACTTTTATTCAGTATTGTGAAGTACGAGCATAAGACTTAGGCCACGTTTTGGGAAACAGACGCTTGCTGAGGCAACCAGTTGCTTTTCCACTCGAGTGTAAATGGGACTGTTCTGGTGAGCAAGACACTCGAGTGTAAATGGGACTGTTCTGGTGAGCAAGACACTCGAGTGTAAATGGGACTGTTCTGGTGAGCAAGACACTCGAGTGTAAATGGGACTGTTCTGGTGAGCAAGACACTCGAGTGTAAATGGGACTGTTTTGGTGAGCAAGACACTCGAGTGTAAATGGGACTGTTCTGGTGAGCAAGACACTCGAGTGTAAATGGGACTGTTTTGGTGAGCAAGACACTCGCCGGTGAGAACTGGCGTAATCACTCGCGTGATCAGATTGCTTTTTCTCGCAAGGAACTTGCTCTATGGAATGCTGCCTGTATGAAGAGTTTGTTCAAATTTTATCGCTTGAAATTGTCTCATGTTAGGCTGTACGAAGTCAGTCTGACCTGGCCACTGTTGTTGACGATCTGTCAAAAAAATCCGACCGCCGTCTCAGTAAAGAACAGGAAAAGGTAGAGTTGACTCGCCATGTTCCGCCATTTTTGTTTTAAGTAAGACTGACATATGTATGATCACTGCATGCCCACCCACACTGTTCCACCTTTGATGCTACCCAAGTATTGTCACAGTTGTAGAAAAAGTAGAAAAATGTTGGGTGTTCCGTTACAAATTACGTACATAAAAGGAGTTGATATTCACTAGATTGTACCACTTTTTAACATCTGAATTAAGATTGAACACTGCCTGCACTTCATCATCAATGTGGGGGTGTTTCTAGGATAGGGGTCCCACGTGATCATCTAATTGTAGATAGTTCTGTTGGCAAGTCTGTGCCTTGATAGTGCTGTAATTAGTGAATTTCGAGTTAAACTTTGAGTGTGTTCAGTTACACTGCCAGGGAAGCTGGTGCTTTAGTAGTAATTAGTGTCAATATACTGTGAAGACTTTTAATATTGATCTTGACTAACAGTTTACTCTGTTATTGATACAAGATAATTATTCACTTATGTCAGAATTGAAAACTCCTTATGATCTATTGACCACACTTCTTACAGATTGAGCGTCAGTTTGATAAAACTGATTTGGCTGGTCCTCAAAGTGTGAGTAAAACATAGATTACATTCCCTTTAAGGAGTAACAAGTACACCCAGAATATCGACAAGCATGTCTGATATCAACTGTTTTACCTTTATGAAATACAATCAAAGTGGCTTTAAATTACCAGCATTTCGACAGAGAAATCAAATTTTCATTTAGCTCCACTTATTGCTCCAAAACTGGTCTCAACCTTATTCTTACTCAGATTAGAAGGCTAAAAGAATTGACATTTCATTATTGCTTGACACCAAATGTTCAGTTCAGAAACTGATCCACCATGACGAGCCACTGAATCTGAGAAGCACACCAATTTATTCCTGGTTGCCTGAATGTGACATTAAAAGATAAGTTTTGCACAATTTACGATCTCTGAAATGAAAAATTGCCTGTTCAGAGAAACACGATTCAAGTTAGAAATTAAAAATTGCAAAGTGCCAATTTTGGGCCATCTAGGATGGCAAACTACCAACTTTTGAATAAGACGATTTACTGCTTTAAAAATGACCTGGAGTTATTCATCAAAGTTTGAGCGGATTTTTTGGCTTTGAAAGAATTAGCAGTTCATAGACCTATTCTGTAACTTTGTGTAGGGTGCCGTGACAGCATTCATGAACTGTACTTTACATAGGTTTTCGCAACTGGTTCCCTGCTCTGTCTCAACTGGTTCCTTGCCCTTTCACAACTGGTTCCCTGCCCTGTCACCCCGTCATTAGGAGATTCTTTCATTTTTTGTGCCTTTAAGTCATTTGTTTCATCAACACTGCAACAAGTGTGCAATGATAGTTACTGTTGCAATGTAATCTGGAAAACTTTTAAAATGCAAGTTTATTAAAGACCACCCAAACTGAAAGCTTAGATTGTGAACTTCTAACTTTCAGATACAAAAAGTGTTGTATTGTTAATTGCTAGCACTTCCCAGCGAAATGTTTATATTTTGCAAATGAAATGGGATCTCACAAACATTTTTACGTAACACTTGCACTCCAATGAAATAGTCTAGAGATACTCAATGTACCTTCTCATGAAGGGTCATTTTTCGGTATTCATCACACTTCCAATTCTTACAGAGTGAACCGCTTGTTAGAAAATCATCAAAAATGAAGAAACCTGTAAGTCAGTGATGCTGATAAGATTGCATGATTAGTATGTCTTTTTTCTTCTGGTGCAATGTCAATGCAAACTTGTTAAAAGACGCAAGATTGTCATATGTTAAGTCAGTACTTAGAAAGTCGTGATTATCTTATTTATTGGCCATTTCTGTCCTTGAGGTGTAGAAATTTAGAGTTGGTCATGGAATTTTTCCTCTAGCAATGCACTTGACCTCTACTGATTTGTTACACATCCGATGAGCACTGGTTGCATTCCTAATGCACCCCTGACCTTTCTCAATTTTTCTGCTACAAAACACTAACTCTTGAATTGAACCCCCTACTGTTATAATGACATGTCACTTACAGGGGTCTCGGATTTTGAGCACTGGTTTGTTACTTACCTTGTAAGACCCTATTACCGCTATAACACTGGTCTTCACTCATACCATACTCAGAAGTGACAGTTGACAAATCATCAACCCTGAAGACCTCAGAGGACAGAAACTGGAATTGATGCGTAAATCGTTTGATTGGTAGGAAGCAGTGATCAGAATTAAGCTGGTTTCGTTTCCAAATGATTCTTGAAACAGATTACAGTCTCCTAATCATTCATTGGGATTTAAGCCTTAACAAGTGAATGTGTACCTTTTTCAGGAGGATAAATCTGTGACAAAGCCCTTACCTAAGAAAGAATCGTTTCAAGTGAGAAGTCAACTTGTGTTTTAATTAAACATCTAAAATTATTTATGAACAGTTCAGGTCTTTCTAGCTGTCATTAGGTTAAAATGTGCGAATGAGGCACTGGGGATTAAATGCTTGTATGAATTGTACACAAACTTAGATTTGTGAAATATGTATGGCTGCAGGCTTATGATTCTTGCAATTTTAACCTGCGGGAACCCTCAGTGTTCAGCAAAGTGACTACTGTAATTCGTATTTGCAGCTGTGGCACTTATAATTTTTTAAAATTATACATACTCTATTACATTTGGGATCATGGCTATAATCTTTATTCCTTGATGGCCAGTGGTGTTATTGAATTGCAGAGAAAACCTGTGCAAGAAGTAAAAGAAAAAGATTCTGTGAGTCAATATCTTGTTTTATGATAAATAAAGTTTGCCAAAATGAAGACACCTGTTAGAGACTTTAGTAAAGTTTTAATTTGCCTTAAAACTAGCTTTGAAACATTATTTTTGATTTTGTTACTGTCAACACCATTTTTAAAGATATTGGTCCATAAAAGGTCTCAGTGATTCCTCTGTTTACAATGAACACATGGTTGTGAATCACTGATATGAATTGTTGAGTACCAGGTAATTTGTTAAGGTAATTGGCTGCCTTTGTTACAAAGTATCAATTAAATAACTTTTTCAGAATTGATTATATGTAGATCTGTAAAACTGTAAACCTTGATCATAGAATTTCATTAATGTACGTTTTTTCTAAAACATTTTGATTTTTTCACAGAAATCACTATAATTTTTTCCTATGTCAATTTTTCACTTGAAAATTTTAAATTCTGTTTCTTTATTCTATTTGCTACAAAAGCTTGCTTGGGATTTTTATTTTTAGACCTGTTAGCCTTGAGAATGCCACTGTCAAAAATGAATTTTGCCCATTTTGTCAATGTTTCTCCAAACAGTTCTGAAGTATTTTTGTATCAATCAGGACAGAACCTTGCAGAAGTGACAAAGTTCAGGATAACATCTATTTGGTCAACATGTGTTACAAAAACATCCAACAAGAACATTTCAGAAGATGTCCAGACAGCAAGTCCATCACAATAGCAAGTTCTGTGCGTGCTTTGTACAGTGGCATCTCAACAATCATCAACAGTATTTTAAAATATATCATTTACATAAACAAAGTAAGATAAGAAAGGAAATTATAGTTCTACTTTATTTTTTCATATTCTCCTTTTTATTATTACGTCATGCCACCTGTTGTAACTCAGAAAATCTGATGTTGTAGACAATTTGTGAATCATCCATGCCAAGACCTTCCTGTCAGGATGCAGTAAGTTCTGTTGATGACGATTAATATCGATCCCTTCTTCTCCAGCAACCCAAACATCTTTACATTTAACCCGTGGCTGAGTGTTCTAGAATTGAAAATGTAAAGTAATAAATTGTTTCCCATTCTAAGATCCCTATTATTTGGCCACACCATAGCTTTCTATTTGAAGAACTCCCTGTCAAATTACAACTTGCTCAGTGGTTAGTCTTTGATTAACAATACCATAAACTAGAAAAAAGTAGCTGCTAATACAATACCATAAACTAGAAAAAAGTAGCTGCTAATACTAACAAAAGACACTGTTGACACATTTTTGAAGTTTAATGTGCATTGTAAGCAAATATCTGTTTTCAGTTAGATTTTCTGTCATTAATGTACAAACAATCCGAATCTGTCAAAGCACGTTTTACGTGCAATTCAACTTGACTAAGGGATGTCTTGTTTAAGGAACATCCCGACTGATAGACATCCTGACTGAAGAGATATCCTGATTGAGGGACGTCCTGACTTAAAGGGATGTCCTGATCGATGGACATCCTGACTTAAAGGGATGTCCTGACTAAGGGATGTTCTGATTAAGGGACGTCAGGGAAGGTCAGGGGTCTTGGCATATTTGCACCTGGGAGTCGGACAGTCTTTTAGCAAAAGTAATATTACGATTCACCAATGCTCAGTTTAAAACCATTAACGCATCAAATCTGCTTGACAAGATATGTCCATCTGATGATATACCATTTAAGCAATCCATTCTATTCTAAAAATTTATATGATATATTCAATTTCTTTTGTGTTTGCACTCATTGTCAGGTGTTAAAACCCCGTTGATTGATTTGACATGTCCTTATTAGGTAATGAATGGGTAAGTTCTGGGTGCTGCTATGGTAACTGCGTGGGCATTTAGATTTGAGTTGCTGATCTTCTTTTGACGAGTTCAATTAATAGTGAATTATTAATTTTGTTGACTCTTAGGAATAATTGAGTGAATTGATTTCAATCTCATGGATGTGTATAAGTGACAGTGAACAAATAATTTGTCCTTTAAGATGAATTGTGCGTTTTGTCTCGTACGCATAAAAAATTTACAAGGTAAGCTAATGAACTCATGAGACAGTTTGCTGAAGATGTAATGACTGGGTGCAAATAATCTCGACATTCTTGCATCACAAGGCAATGATCGCATCACCCTGTGGGTACTATATTTTTGACTTTAGCAGGAAAATTGGAATACCCACCCAAAATAGAGATTGGACTAAAAGGGACCCATTTTTAGGGAACTTCCATGAAAAAGTCACCTTTTCTTACTGTTCAGTTTTGAACACCATTTTTTAAAAATTACAGAAACATTTTTGTGGCAATTCTTCAGGGCTAAGCTGTTTTTTTTAACCTTTTTGTATAGAATTTTGTTGGAAAGGGTGGCCTTTGTAGGGAAGCTAATGGTGAAAAGGTCACCCATTTGAGCATCATCTCCTGTGTATTTCTTCTGTGGGAGTCACCCAGGCTCTTGCAAATATCAACTTTAAGATATCTTTTTCCTCACGAAGTCAGCTTGTAGCTGTAAGTGACTGTTGTGAACTTAATGTTGAGCATCTCAGCTTTAAAACATAAAGCATTCACACGTGATATGATGGAACATTCCAGCCGGGACTTCTGAATTAATTATAATGAAGAATACTGAAAATTATGCCCATTATATAATTATTAAATTGCATCATTATTAAGTTAATAATTTAGATAAACTTGCTTTACTTACCTAATACGCTAATTGTGTTCCTCGCCATCGAGGGGAGTGATTATTTGTTATTGCAGCAACTCATGAGTCTTGTGTATTTTCGTGTACGTCATCTTCAAAACTTTCTGACGAGAACATTGTGAGGGGAGTTAGCTGACTTTACATTGTGGGGTGATTGGATACCTGATTCTATCCACAGATGTCACCTCATTCAAGAGCTAAACACTTACCGNTTGAAATCTTTCCGTGAGTTGTGAGATTTCTTCAAAATACGAGAGCTTCCCACCTTAAGAGAATTTGGAGGGTTGGCAAAACCATTGTCACATTTGTCTGGCCTGATTTTTTCGAATATATATTTTATCTAGTGCACTGCAGACCGAAACTCAGTGCGGCAGACAAAGTCGCTGAAAGCGGAGGTTTTGACGCCAGCGGCGTTCTTAAGCTTTGTAAACATGGGAAGAAAATAAAGTGACAAAAACGTTCAAGTATTATATTTTGAAGTGAGTCCATGGCCCAAGACAATAACTCCTTACTTGTATTGTAATTCACATTGCTAGACCACCGTCTTGAAGGCCCGGCGTTGTTACGCTCATTGTGATCATCGATCTTTTTGTAAAAGTCGGGGAATCACCATTTCCTTAGCACTGGGCGCTAAATCTTCATTCTTTAAAAGTCCGGGATGGGCGCTTAACCGAGAGGTGGGCGCTTAACTGGAAATCTTCAAAAATCGTAGGGGGGCGCTTAACTGAGCAGTGGGCGGTTAAATCGAAAATCCACCTAAAGTAGGGGGTGGGCGGTTAACTGAGCATGAGCGTTAACCCGAACGATTACGGTAATTCCTTTACTAGTAAAGGTTACCCAAGCAATTGAAAGTTTCATTTTACAGATAAAGAATGAGACAGATCTAAAACTGGGAATCTCTTTCTTATGTTGTCCTTTCCTCTTTCTCACAAAATACTTCTATAATGAATGTATACTTTCAACTGGTTCGTCATTTTCTTACTTGTCATAAACACAAAGTTGAGTAATATCAAATGAATTTTGTTTTATTTTCAGCATCTCGTGCAACTTATAACGTCATGAACAACTGCATGCCTCAAGTGTTATTGCAAAAGTGTTCTATTGTGTAATTCTATGGATTGTGTTTCAGCTGGATCTTGGTGCTCTGAATGAAAGAATGAAGCAGCTTGATGATCAGTTGGTATGAAACAATTTAAAAAGTTTATCATACTAAATTGAAATATGGCCATTTTAACTAATTTTTGTTTTTGATTCACAACTTGCACATTTACTTTCTTACTGAAAGAATTGTTAAAGGTTTGTTAACTAGGTGCAAAAAGCACAAGTGTTTGCTTTATAAATGTTTTGCTATATAAAGTTTGTGATAGTCTGAAGATTTTTGATTTTAATGAATTTTAGAGTAAATTGTGTGCTCATCTTGGCTTAGGTTTATTGCCCCATAGTTGACTCAGTCACCAGTACAGCCATCAGTTGATGATTGTTATCATTTAGTCATGGCGATGTTATAGTATTGGCACGTTGATGTTATAGTTACATTTTGCGTGTTCATTTCAGAATACCATGAACGAATTGCTCATTCAGTACCCCTTGCCTGAAGAGGTCGTCACTTGGGAGGGTCTTGAGAAGTCTCTGGCTGGCATTCGAGAAGATATTGGACGGTCGCAGGAGCGAATCGTGGTCGAGTTCTCAACGCAGACAGAAAAACCAGAGATGGTAGGGGTGTTGTTTGTGTGAGCGTAGCTGAGTCTGTTAATTTAGCTGCATGTCTGGAGGAATTTGTGATGGCTTTGAAAGGTGGAGTAAATGGGTTTTTATGAAATGCATTCTTTGTCAGAAGCTGTGGTTACAGGGTGATTGTATGTGGAATGCTGAGAGAGAGAGAGCCTTTTCAAATTTTCTGCCATAATGCAATCTATGAGATTAACTGCAGTAATTTCAGAAAATCTTTGTTTCTAATTTTCAAATTTGTAGTTTAATTCCTCATCATTGTGAGGGCTTTTATAATTTTTCCCCACAGGCAGAATTGTGAACAAATTTAACCTTGAAGTGAATAATTTTGGACTAAGATTAATTCAAAGGAAATGCAAGCTTTGTTTCAAAGACAGCGCAAAAAGGAAATTTGATTTCAAAATATGCTATAGAGTTTGCCATAGTGTTTTACTGCAGATAAACCAAGATTGCAATTTGTGTACTCTTGGGGCACTTTGCCAGAGGCTGAGGACACCCATACTCTCTAAATTGCCGAATTTTTGCAATCTTTCTGAGATTGTTGCCAAATACACTGTCAGATAGAAGGGATGACCCTGTTATCTTCCAATCATACTCTATAGTCTCTGGTGAACACCCCTCTTCTCCTCTGTTGCTGTGCTCCTTTATTCTTCTCTTAGTTCTTGTCTTCTGTGCTTTCAAACTCTACTCTGTTGACGTCGACAGCGGAAGAAGCGACCACCCAAACCGAAACCAGCATCATCATCGACTAGCGACCAAGATCCACAGACCACTGTACGTGTCTTTTCTCTGTTATTAGTATACACTACCGATGGTAGGTTGTATGCTGTTGTCTTTTGTTTTTGCGTTATTTTGTAGCTAAGGTTTTTGGCTGGTGCTACCTTTCCAGCACTGCCCAAGTGATGTCTAAAACTTGTAAACTAATGTACAAAATGAGATAAGTAAAACATTTTGTAGCAGTGATTGCTCAAGATATATCGTTGAAAATAACACATGATATATAATTATGGGCTTACTGCTCATGCTCTCATTGCTATTAACTTCTCAGCAAATAAAAATAACACACTGTAAAGCTCATTATAGTTCTTGTTAGCAACACTAGATGTAGCTGATTTTAATGTTGATGTGTAATAGTCTTCACTGAGATGATAAACTTCATTGAAATTTAGTCCAACCTTTGTCGAAAACTTTGTCTTGAATGTCTCAGAAGACACGTGGCAAACCGAAGCGTGGCAGTTCCCTTAGGTTGACGGAATCAGCCGAGATGGCAGGAGATGAAGCGGAAGACGGGGATGATGCCACAGAAGTAGGCTGTTTTTGTGATTACCTATAAGTTTTACATATGTGACAAAGTCTATGGTTAATATGACCCATTTTATGCTAGAGCATGCAATATTTTTGGGTTTTGCCCTCTACTTAAACAGCAGGACTTCCCTTAAAGTTTCACGCCTCACGGTAAAATGGACTAGTTCCAAATTTGAGTTTGGATGGATAACATCACGCTCAACTTGTTATTGCTTGTGAAAACCTACATGGTCATATTTCGACATGCGTGTGTGCACATTTTACTTGTAGTTCGCGAGTTTTCCTGTCATGTGGATTTCTTGGTCGTATGATCTAGTCTATCAAATTTCAGCTAAAAGAAGTATTAGTTGAGGGTTAGAAAACTTCATGAAAATAATTCTTATTAAATAAATGCCTTTTGTTTAGTGCAAAATGCATAAGAACATCTAAAAACGATTCAACGAATCCCGCATAGTAATGGCATGTATCTCGTCCACTTTGACAATATGGAGCACTCGGGCAAAATAGTATAATATTCAACAGCTAAGCCTGTTTGGAGTTCTATTAATAGTTTTGACCAAAGAGCAAAAAAAGTTTAAGTAGCTATTCATTGTTCACATTACAATATGTTCATATTATTTAGTATCAGAAGCGAAAGCGTAGACAACCTCCTGAACTGTCGTCAGAATCTCCCACTGGCCAGGAGGAAGAGAGGCAAAAAGTATGGGCTTTTGATTGAGTGTTGATAGTGTAGTGATCGTACAGGTTCAGTTGCAGTTGACCCATGGACCAAGAATGAGTGACATCAAAATTTTTACTTTTACAGGGTTTTTCAGAGTAGAAATTTTGAATGCAGTCTTATTATATTCTGGCAACATCATCATGCTCAAATGGTTTTATAGTTGTCACACTGTAATGTATGTAGCGCTATGGGCCTTACTGATGCTATTGAGATGGTAGTCCATAGTTGCGGTCATTAAGCAATTTCAAATAGTTTCCCTGAAACTTTTGGAGTATGTCAAATGATTTTGCAGTTCGACTTTATAGATATCTATTATAAAATACTGTTAATGATATGCAGTTATTTGGACACTTGTTTAGCAATGTACCAGTGTTATGGTTGATATCTAGTCAGGTTACTCTAAAATCGCAACCATTTTTGGTACATTTCTTTAAAGTGGAAGAAAATTTGTGAACTGTGCATTGATGTTATTTTAACATTTAGAAATGATTTTTCTGATTAGCAAAATCTAAGTCATTGAAACCTTAAGACGAATGGTTCAAAATGCCATTGTGTACCATCTTGTCTATGATATGACTGTTAGAAAAACAATTTAGCACATTTAAGTGGCTGTGTCAGGCTTATGTTTACGCATAATTGCTTTATATCAGAAGAAGAAAAGATCGGCTGAGAAGGTTGTGTCATTTGGTGAAACAGTAATTCCAGAGACAGTTCACGAAGACAAGTCTGGTAAAGGGCCAGTATGTAGTATTGTTTACATTATGAACTGGTTTAGTTACATTTGCTGTGCCCAACTGGGTAGATGGTCATGTTGTTACGTCGGTTTCCGATGTTTGAATTCCGATGCACTATGCTTAAATCATAGTAATATATTATGTGTAGTCAGGGTGTAATCTGTTAAGTTTATGCACCAGTAATAATTTTTTATACGCTCACGTATCGTTTTTGCCCAAGACATAAATTTCACTCCAGGCTTGCACAATATACAGGCACTTCGTTTAAATGTATGTGTGAGTGTTCTAATAAGATTTTGCTCCAAATATATGACGACTGTTGTACAAATGCTGTATCTTTATTTATTGTTGTTAGCCTAAATTGAGTAAGACTGGCGAGCCTCGCGCACAAGAGGGAGCCGATTATGAAGAAGATCAAGAAAAAGTATGTGTGTTTTAGATTTTTGAATGACTGCTATACTGTTGTGGTGACTCCCACAGAATAAATTACATCATGAGTAATAATACTCCTTGAAAGTCAAATTATTAACTTTTTAAACTTGTTACACTGTTTGAAGTTAGTATTATCTTTGCACAAATGAAAGATTATTCCACACTGAAGTGGATTACAAAATGAATTGTAGCTTCGCATTCTGCACTTGCTAGTGGTATGCAAACATATCCATTTGTTTTCAAGGCAATGCAAACCTAGCTAAAGGTTGGATGTGAAACCTCTGAGTGATGACTGAATATTGTGAACTAGAAGAGATGAAGGACAGAATTATTTTGCACAAAGTTCTTCATCATATATTGAGCCTAATATAAAATTTAATAAATTTTGACACTGAGGTCATGCACAGGCATTGTATGGCCAAATCTCATCAATTTCAGTAAAATTTGAACCTTTTTCAGTGTTCAAAAGCTTTTCTATAAAGTGCATTGTTGTGCATGGCCACAGTTTGTCTGGTGGCAGCAATTATGTATCACTTTGAAATGATAAAGCATTATTTGATGTAACTTATCTTTTGTAAAAACGTGTCCTCCACTTTGTGGGAGTTTGCCGTAGCATTTATTCTGGACATACGTAATGTTAAGTGCATGAGATTATTTTATTCTCAAGATGTTTTGTTCAAGGCAGTCAAAATGAGTGGCATTTGTTCATGTGTAACCTCTATGATCCTAATTTGTTTTTGGGCTAAGACTTAGGAATACCATGGGAAATGCATAGTTCACTTTTAATTTCCTACTTGTTGGCCGAGATGTCACAAACCTCTTGAAAAAGTCGCTCATCAACGTGATGACTATGATGAAGAAGATGCTGAGGGCAGAGTATGTTGTACAACATTTGTTGTCGTGCGCTGAATGTTGAAGCATTGAGATGTTAACAAAATTTAACATAAAAATTATTCACTGCAAACATCTGGAATGATTCACTTACACTAAATGCACTATTAGTGAATGTTGTTACTTCATAAAGAAGTTTCTGTCCATGTTGTCAAAATGAGTACTTTTAAAGGTAACGTCTCTTCTGTTTACTTACTACATTTACCAGTCAAGTCTTAGAAATGTTTTGCAAAGTTCAGTTTCAATTTCCTATTCGTTAGCCTAGGCATTGCAAACCCAGCAAAAGCGTTGAATCTCAACTTGGTGGCTATGAATATGAAGAAGAGGCTGTGGACAGCTTATGTTGTACAAAACTCTGTGTTGTTATCTATTGACCATGAAATGACAGACAGCTTAATTTAACATTAAAATTTAACTTATTTACTGGATAATTTGCAATGAGAGATCAGACAAGATGCCAAGTGCTTAGGATTAATTCTTTATCATTACACAATTTTTGCTTGCCATCCAGACAAGGAACTATGCAACTATGTGTTATAACTCTTAGTTCATTTGCTGCTCACTGTTTGATAGCCAAGGCGACGCAAACCTCGCAGTAGGGTTGAACCTGATGACGAGGATTATGAAGAAGACACTGGGGATAGAGTATGTTGTCTAAGAGTTCTTTACCATGTAATGATAACCAAATGACTGAGTGCTTAACTAATTGTAAAAACTAAATTATTTACCGGCAAATTTTTCACGACAGAATATGAGATGATGTTAAATACTGAGGGGTTAATTCTGTGAGATGATAATTGCTTAATTCTTGCATGCTATCAGAATGGGAAACTGAATTAAAATAAGTTAAATTCGCTTGACATATTCTAGTACTTTATGTGTGACACGTCTTGGCATAGCTCAATTTTTGTTTGCTGTCTCATAGCCAAGACAACGCAAACCTCGTAGAAGGGTTGAACCTGATGACTATGAATATGAAGAAGACATTGAGGACAGAGTATGTTGCCTAAGATTTTACTGTCTTCTAATGAACATCAAATGATTTAGAGCTTAACAAAGGTTATCATGAAAGTTATTTTCCAGCAAATTTACCATGATGGTATACGAGATGATGTCAAGTAATAGGAGTTAATTCTTTGAGATGATAATTATATAATTCTTTCATGGTATCAAAATAAAGAACTTCCTTTGGGGTCTCTTTCATGGAAAGTGATTTAAGACTCAAGACAGAAATTAGGTCTTATGCTGCACGTAACAGTTTCGGAAAAATAATTTTATTCACGCAGAATTACTAAACTAAATCTTTAGTCAGCAATTTTGAAGTGGGAGGGTAAGACCAAATTTCTGTCTTAAGTCTGAAGTCACTTTGGTGAAGCGGACCCTTGGAATATTTTAATGCTTATGTGTGGCATAGGTCAATTTTTGTTTACTGTCTGATAGCCAAGACAACGCAAACCTCGTAGGAGGGTTGAACCTGATGACTATAAATATGAAGAAGACACTGAGGACAGAGTATGAGATTTTTTTACTAGCTATCATCTCATGAGCATCAAGTGACTGAGAGCTTAACAAAGATTAACATGAAAGTTATTTACTTGCTGATTTACCATGACGGTATATGAGATAATGTCAAGTACTAGATTTATTATTTGAGATGATAAATTCAAAATTCTTTAATGCTATCAAAACAAAGAACTACGATGAATGGCATAACTCATTTCTGTTTACTGTTTGATAGCCTAGACAACGCAAACCTCGTAGAAGGGTTGAACCTGATGACTATGAATATGAAGAGGACCCTGAAGACAGAGTATGTTGCCTAAGGTTTTTTCTATCTATCTTCTGGTGAGCATCATTGAGCATTGAGAGCTTAACAAAGTTAAACATGAACATTATTTTCTGGCAAATTTACTACGACAGTATATGAAATGATGACAAGTACTAGAGGTTAATTCTTTGATATGAAAATTCTTGCATGTAGTCGAAAAGAAATTATCTCGGATATGTTTTAGTTCATATACGTGTCACAAGTTTTAGAAAAGACCGAGTTCAATTTCTGTTTACTGTTTGGTAGCCAAGACGCCGCAAACCTCGTAGAAGGGTTGAACCTGATGACTATGAATATGAAGATGATACTGAGGATAGAGTATGTTAACTATTTTTTGAACTTTTAAATGACCGAACATTTTTCAAGGTGTCACATCACCAGCAAACTTTCAATGACTTTAGACCTAAAATCAGTTCTTGAGCAATTGTCTATATTCAAGTTTGGAAGTATCACAACAAATGTGAAATAAAATATCTTGTGTTGTTCAACTAGCAGTTTTCAAAAATGTTAATAAAATTTCTTCTCATCAAAAATGCAAACTAAAATTAGGCTAATTGTGTAACTAATTCTCATATGCTAAAATTTTATTTTTCATCTGGTTTAACATTTGCGAAAACTGCTTGAACCATTTATGCAATGTTAATTCTCCAGAGGTGTTTGATTGATTGCAGTTTTCACTCTGTAATAATGTAAGCCTTCTTAGACAGGTCTTTATTGCTCATGTTTTGGAAATTATATTTACTTAATCAGTATTCAAAACATTGAAGATCTTTTTGGCCTGGATAAAAGGGTTTCACATTTCAATTAACTGAATGTTAGCTTCCGAAATGAGGAAAGATATTCAGAAATACTAGTCAACAAACCTTAATTTATGTCATTGAAAAGGTAAAAGATCTGGTAGTGTGTAATTCACTTCCTATCTGTGTGCATTACAATTAAATTTAACATTGTTAGCCAAGTCGACGCAAGCCACGACAACGAAAGAGTGATACTCCACCTGATGATTATCGAGAAGAAACTGATGAAAGAGTAGGTTTTACAAATTTTATTAGCTATTTTATTACACGAAAAGCCAACACTGCTAGTTCACAAGATGAATAGAATGACTGAAATGCTGGTAATCATTTCTCAATTTTTCCACTTTGTACAGCGCTAGCGTTACATTTGTGCACAACTTTATGTTCCCTTTTTCTTTGACACATTTATTATGTATACGCATGTGCGTGCACATCAATAATATCGCAGACAAAACTGATCTTGGTCATAGTAATGGATTGGGGAGACGTACTGACAAGTGTGTAGGACTAATCCCGCATTTCTAAATTTCCCAGCAAGAGCCACGTGAACATCGTGAGCGCCAAGATGAAAATGGTGACAGAGAGTATGATGATCAGGTATGTGTTAAGTATTTGATGAAACAGGTACATTGATATAAAACACACTTAATATAACTTACTTAATATATTAACATTGTCTAGTTTTTGTGACTAATTCAGTTGTGCACAAAAAATATTCACAAAATTGATAGTACTTTCTTTCATAAGTTTACCAGATGCTATTTAATGACACCTGTGTGGTAGGGGCATGCTGAGGGTGGAATAAATCTTCAGATGGTTATTTTTATTCAGAATGTTTGACAAAATAGAAGATCACGTTGTTCTTCAAGCTCCATATTTTGTGATAAATCCTCAAAGAATCTCCGTACTGTCAGTTTTATTGATGAAGTAACTATCAACTGATGATCATCAAAGTTGTCTCGATCAGAAAACTCATCTTTGAGTGTTATTATTCGCAACTAATCGCCAAAGCAATAGTATTTTTTGAAATTCATTAGTTATTTTAATGGCACTTGCCCTGATGGCATATATGTTTCCCATTATTTAGTCAAAACGGCGAGAACTGTCTGGAAAGGCTGACTATCAGTCTGATGATGAGTCACGTGAAGTTTATACTGGAGTAAAAGTAGGTGTCATTTGTTTGTAACATTAAACATATCTTGATGGTCATAAGTAACCTTCAGTTAACATTTAGTCTGAATTAAATGGAAATACACCATGCCAAGAATCGTACCATGACACTTAGCCTACCTCAAAATCCAAGGCTCCCTGCTGGTTTGGCAATGGGCCTATATGTTGCACACCCCACAGAATTAATGAGGCACAGAATACTGGCTGGACTACATGCGCGTGCTCTGTGGGCAACATTTAGTTAAAATTTACAGGCTAAAATTAACATTTCTTATCCAATTTTAAAAATTCAAAAATCAAACAACATCTACTTTTCATGATCAATTCAAATATGCTATTGAAAATCTTTCAAATTGAAAAATTAAAAAGAAATTCGTCAACCCCAGTGTGTTTGTGGTGAGTCTGATTATCTAAAAACGATAACATCAGCAGCTTGAGGCAATTTAACTAACCACAACAGCATGAGGTCTTTGATCTGAACTGGCAATTCCTGAGGTAGGCAAACTGATCGAGTTGCCCAGTCTCGACCGTTTTGGGTGTCCACGTAGGATTCTTGTCATGACTTGTTCATGTAACCAGACTGTGTGGTCAGCTACATCATTGTGTGTCTCCAGATGCAGGTAACAACAGGAGCACACAAGCATACTGTTGGGTGTTTATTTAGGAAGTAATTGTTGGGGGGGGGGCATTGAGTATATTAGTGTCATCTTGTTATTGCTTGGGTATATTCATTAAATATTGGGTGTATGTCTCATTCCGAAATTTTGTGTTATGATTGCCTCATGATAACTAGTAAATGGTAATAAAATTGTAGTCTTTAAGTTATTTTCCTTCATACTTTGAAATACTTTGCAAAGTGATGATGTTTTATTGCTGTTTTTATTTGAAGAAAAAACTTTGCCTGGCTGAAAGCCTTTTATAACATTTCATGACTTTCAAATAGAAACATGGCAACAGGTCATGTGGGACTGGATACTTGTGACCTCTGGAGGATAAGGAGGCAATTTCACTTTTGTTTTAAGGGCACCATGTCTCATCGTATGCATTGTATACTGGCCTTTTCACCTGCAGCAAAGAAGCGGTACCTCCTGGTACAGCTAGGTGGCGATACGAGTTGCCGATCTCGTGATCAGTTCCCATTGTTTCCTGAAAGTCTCCCATTGAGGTCAAATGTACTCGCACATCATTTATCTTAAATGTTCCTCTGATCTCTGCAGTCCAGTTCCAGTAAAGCAGATGATTTTTACTCTGACGATGATTGGGATGAAATTGACCAACTGGTGAGTATTGGGCAATAGAGGTATTGTTTTTGTTCTATGATGCCTTATTTGAACGTCTCTATTTGTTCAATATAAATAGGTAAATAAAACAACAAGAATGGATCAACTGAAATTTTTGGATATAATAACGTCCTTCGTCAACAGAAACAGAAATAAAGTAAAATCAAACACTATATGACAATTGACATTTAAGATGTGGCGTAATGAATATCTATTTGTTCAGTAATTGAAACTAGTGAACAAATGTTATTCAGAGTTTTCTATAATTTCTTAAATCACTTACACCACTTCTGGACAAAAATATTCTTAGAATTGCTTGTTTTTCAGTTACAAAAAAGCTAACATTGCTGTGAATGCCTGTAATTTTTTTTCACTAAACTTCTGGAAGCTATGGTACAAACCTTGATCATGGAAAACCATATGATTACTTTAGTGCTTCGCGGTATATTTTACGGAAAAATAAGAAATAGAATCTCGTAATATTGTGTTCTGTATTATTGTGATTGTTCTGTCAAATGATTTGTTTTAAAGTTTTACATAGTCATGAAGGAATGTTCAATCATTATCATTTGTCAAGAATTGTTGACGTAATATTCATAGTGAGAAAGAAAGCAATCCAAGTTGTCACCATGTCAATGTAGTGTATTTGAGGTCAGCCCCAAGAGGGGTTCAAACCCACGTCCTCAACTGTCGCAGTCTGGCACTTGGCTAATATATTTAATGCTAAAAGCCAATGCAGCAAGTAATACGGAGTATTTTGGGTTAGCTGATAAGATCACCCGCTTCAATTTTGCTTAACTGTACTTAATCACTTGAGGCCAACATTGGGCCGGATTCAGCGATTTCAAATATAATCACAAAAAACAAATTTTCTCTACTTTATAGCTCCGGTCAAAGCTAATAACTTTAAGAAGTCTATCTTACTCAACAATAATGCCAAAATTCATTTTGCATCCCTAAAACCGCTTATTGTTACGTAACATGTTTTACATGCGTTTTACTCTGAAAAGGCAGCGAGATGCACTCCTGCAGCTAGTTAAGCTGTGAAGCAAGCCTTGCTTGCCTTATGTTCGGAACATAAATGAGAATATAAGGTCATACATCATAGCAATGAATGAATATCGACAGATAAATACATAATGGGTTATGCTGTGAGGGTGGGTGATGATGTTTTTGAATAATATGAATGATTATGTAGAAATGAACATAAGTGTCAATGGCAGTGACAGATCTCCAAACAAAAGGGATCGCGTGAATAATAAATTGTTCATGGGAAGTAGGTCATACGAGTGATGGAATAGGTCAGAGCTGAAGTCAATTTAATATGTTAATACTATTGATATTTACGTGGCTCTGTACCATTGTGGGACTCATGACAAAAATCTCTTACCAGTTAAAAATACTATAATTGTTAAAGCTGGTAGACTTGAAGGCTAGACAAAAAACTAATAATGGGTTTTGCCTAGTACATACCATTTTAGGGCTTTCCTAAAGAGCTATCAGTTGCAAGACAGTGTACAGGTCACCCCTGTCCACGAATAAGTGATACAGTGCTTGCCAAAAGTTTCCAGACATAATAACTTTGGAATTTGATCCTCTTATGATGGTTAGGCGAAGCCTAATTCATTGTTGGAATTGTCTTTGGCCAAGAATGAAAGGAGACGAACAGGAAAGCCCTAGGTGACTCAGCCATTCTGCAGTTAGAATTTTTGCCGCCTTTATAGTTCTTTACCAGTCATTTATGTTGTTATTAGAATTAGCTGTGATGTATTTTGTCTAGTTACTTTTGTCTTGTCCTGAGTGCGCTGTAGATTTCATCATTTAATTCATTATGTACTGATTGTCTTTGCATTAGAGAGGAGTCATAAATAATCGAAGGACTTTGATGATGGAAGATGCCTTGGACACAGAGGAAATTGCAGTATGTACCCAACCATCCCATGATGAGTTGCAAAATTCTCAAAAGTTAATAACTCTAAGCATGTCTTCTGGTGAAGAATTAACTTATTTGATTTAGGTCAGTCATAATTATAGAGTTGGTCTTGACTTGTTCCTTTAGTTACTCTTTATAAGTGATTTGTGGGCTTTGGAAGATGTCTATTGCTTGAATCCATGCTTGGCATGTTGCATTGAATTACCCTCCTCCAGTCTCATTGCTCAATTTTTGGCAGTTTTTCCCAAGGTCAGACAATTTGTTTTTGTTCTGATTAAAGAATAAGTTGAAAGTTGTCTTATAACAGAAGTGGTCTGCAGTGAGACCACCTTGAAGTTGGCCTCACTGTAGGTTTAAATGGTATTGGTTCCATTTTTGCATTATTTTGATCTTTAGTGTTGTTTTGTTTAGTTCTTATAATAGCAGTATTGAGTGATTCAATCAAATTCCCTCAGTTCTTCCAACAAAATTAATGAATTGTCTTTTAAGGCTATGTATGACTGGAAAATATCCAAATTTGAGCAATTCCATAACAAAAATGAAATGACAATTTAGAAATTTTTACTAGCATTCTTGAGATTTTATGGTTAACTTTTATATCAAAAGAAATTTAGCCATGGTCTTGATACCATTGTTTTCCAATGAATGTTTCTGTGGTTTTCACTAAATTTTACTGAAAGCACATGGTCATGTGACCCAATTAATATCAGATTGGTATAAAGTCAAAAATCAAATTCCACAGGTTTTCAACTTTCCCAATATGTGCACTTTTGCTTAGATGTGTTGATAATGCCATACAAAATATATTTTGAGACTGACTTTCTTACTTAGCCTGGTCGAGATAACAGTGAAGATGCCTTAGAGGAAGAAGCACCTCAGGTTATAACAGTGGAGGATGACACTGTTCAACCCAAGAGTCGTGTATGTCTCTTATTCGTAATTCTGTTTGATATACAGTACAAGTCTAAAGTATTCAGAAAAATGACCTGCAAGCCCTCGTCATGACAGCCGAGAAGCCAAATTTGGCATCAGAATAGTTTTCCTTAAAGTGGAACTTGCACGCTATTTCCTTATATCTGTGATTTCTTGGCCAAAATCAGTTAGAAACGCAGCATATAGCGATGATGTGAATATGAAGTAGGTTGAAAAGTAGGTTGAAAATTGCCAAATGTTTTTAAGAATGAGTTTTGTGTCGAAAATGATGTGCCGTAAATCTCCAGTATTAGTATCGTGGCGTGGTGTTGGGGAATATCACTGCATGGTGCGGGTTATGTGAGCCCCCAAGGTATGTCATTATAGTTCAAAAGTCACGTATCTGCAGAATTTTTTGTTTTCACATTTACAGGTTGTCAATGAATACAACTGATTAGCACGGTAGATGATGTTCAAATAGCATTGTCATTTAGTTCCTGCTGTACATTACCACAGTCAGGAGCACGTAAATACAACTTTAACGTCCAAGAATGAAAGGAAACAAATAGTAAACTGAGTTAAGATGGATAAGCCATTATGCAATTAAAATTTTGCTGCCCTATTGGTTATTACCTTTCATTTTTGCTGTTTACAGTATCAGTTGCCATGACTGACAGAATTAGTTGCCGTGACTGGGAAATTGCAGTTTGTCGATTACTTTTGTCTTGCACTATACCAGATAACTAATTGAGCTGGGACTTACTGAGAGGAGGCAGTGTGTCCTAGTGTGATGGTGCCCGTCTTCTTTACTCTAGGTCATGGGTTCGCCGGAGTCCCACTGGCCACACTGCTAGACCCTTGAGTTAGGTTTCTAGCTCCTCAGCTCGGTTGTAACTATAAATAAAGCACAGAAATATTTTCAGGTGATCAGTGCAATGGGCCCACATGCGCGGCCTGCGCATGTCTGGTACAACGTGTACCAGACCGCCTGCAATTATTTTTATTAATTATACTGGGATCAGGCGTGACCCACCAGTTCAAGCACTGTGCAACAAAACTGGTTACTCTATAGTACATCATTGACTTAAACAATAACAAGAAGGACCTAGTACAGGTGAAAATTCAAACCAAAACCAATTAAATTTGTGAACTGAAGTGCAAGTTTCAATTACCCCCATTCCCTGCCGGCCAACACAATAGAGCCATCTGGTTGGCTGGGCTGCCAACAGTCAACAGACACCTAAAATTTTATGACATAATGAGATGTACATTAGGTGACCAAGCAGCCCAATCAACAGGACTGAGTTCAGTTGCCGGCTATTGTGTTTGATTAGCAAACTCCAACCCTTGGATAATTACGGTCAATTTTTACCCCGACTGGGTTCCTCATGACTGTTACCTGAGTTAGACTGAACATGTTTTGCTTAATGCTATTTTGACTTCTTCCATAGAAAATCTACTTAACTAAGTTGGAAGGAAATCAAAAACCACGTACCAATGGTTCTCTAATCATTTGTCTCCATTTTATCCAGGGGTATAAGGCTGGACTTTCTGAGGTATTGAAGGCTCCAAAGAAATTAAAAAAACCAGGGAGTTCAGAAGATGATAGACAATCAAGAGTAGGTCTTTTTATTAAAAATGTGCTAAAAGATCCTGTTGTTCAAGATTGTAGGTCACCAAGAGTTTGAGGCAAGCTTTAATTGGTATTTAGTAACTCTAAAATTTAATGACTGGCTCAACCTGAAATGTATTGTGTCTTGAACACATTGGAATTCAAGAATGTGATCAGCTTTCTCCGCTATTGTATGTTGAGACGTTGACATTCGTTGGCATAGTCTGTTAATGACTACTTGAAGCGTCCATCTCATGTTACTAATTAACGTTAATCACTGATTAAAGCTTTTGATGTATTCTGTGTCACCTTAATTATATTTTGGTAACCACTGAATGGCAGCACATTGTGTATAACTTAAAGAATTGTTTGCTATCCTCTCTTGCATTTTGTTGTAATTGTAGTATTTGATTGCTCTATTTTGCACTTAGCAGGAAAAGTCCAGTCATAGGAAGACCAATGCTGCGCAACCAAAACTGTCTGACACCGGAAAGGTGAAGCTTGATCCTGTATTAAGTTTTCGTCTTAATCTCAGTGTTAAGGAATGTTTGTTTCTAACATCATTGGGCAAATGTTGCACTGACAGGATTTGCACTCAAGTGGACGAGAAAACGTGCACTGCTTACCCCCAGATTATCCATTGAATTCCTCGGCATATCAAAGGCTTGATAGCGGCATCATGGGTTGAATTGAGTTAGTCGCTATTCATGGCCTTGGCTGAACGTGTTGGATGAGATAATTGGTAAACCAACATTCTTGTTTACCATACGAGTTTCAAAGTCAAAAAATGAATGATAAGTAAGGCAAATTACCAACATGACTGTTTTTTAAAGTAAGTAGCAGCTATCTTTGAATTTTTAAAATCGATGCATTGTCGGAAAATTAGTTTTTCTTCAGCATCACGGCTCAAGGATTTATGTATTGTAATCTATTTTGCCCGGGGTATGCCACGAGCTATGTTGCAGAGTAAAACAGAGAAAAATGCAGAGAACGAATGTAGGTCTTGTAGACGACGAGGTAGGTGGCTGAATGAGCTGGACCACGTTGAACTGAACAAAGGAAATATGGGCGACCGTCAATAGGTGTCGCATAGAGAAATGTATGAATACAAAAGTAGGCCATTGAGTCTATAAATAGAGATGAGTAATGAAAAATAAAGAGACAAATGTCAGAATAATGACGATAAATGCATTTAACATGTTAAATTTAATTTATGAATAGTTAAGAAAGGGGTTGGTCACAGTCTGGCTTAGGCTGGTAGGAAAACCTCAAATGTTAGTATAGGAGTTGCCTCATGATATGGGTGGGAATCCCTAATCAAGGACAATAAACAACATTAAATGCTAAGCACTTCAGCACCACCAGGTGTCACTTATGTCATATCGTCCGCATGTCAGCCTGTTTGTCTGTGCTTGGCAGTTTTCATGTGACACTGATGCAATTCCTGCAGCACTGATGTTATTTGCAGTAATTCTCCAGTCAAATCAATTCTGCAGTCAAAGCAGTCATCAAGCCTTAAGTTAACCATCCAATTATGCACATAATTGAATAATTAAGTTACTAGTATCGACAACAGTAAGTTCTTGCCCATAAAAGCTTAAGCTCTCTTGGGTGAATGGTTGTTACCCTTTTGGTCAGACACCCTGCTCTCACAAATTTCCTTCCAGTTTTATAACTTTGCACTTGGACCATTTTCCCAGGTGGGTCCGTCGGAGTCTTCCTGGCTAAGGGTTCATTACCGTGAGATGTGTTTGTGGATCAATGATACATGTGATTATTGTGGTATGAGTTGGCACATTGTATATTACAGGAACCAAGGTCAGCCAGGGAGTTAAGGGAGTCACTCTCCTCAGGGGTTGGTAAACGCTTCTTCATTGAGGTGCATTGTAAAAAAACAAAATGTGTAACGGACAATCATGGTCTCGACGAGCTTCGGTAGAGCTGAAAATGATATATTTTATAATTTAATTTTCTATGTATTATCAGAAAGTCATTACCAGGTAATGAATTCCTGATATTATTGATAAGAATAGCAATAATAGACCTAAGGGATTTTGACATTATGGTATCAAAATTATTTTTGTTGTTATTCTGTTATTATGATTGCAGGACTTGTCATTATCATGAATGAACTGTTAAGCAGGGATATCTGTTTCAGAACTGGTACAACATCTTTCTTTACATGATAAGACACTTCATAAACTGATTTGGACAATGTTTCACTCATTTTATCTCTTTTGTCTTTTCTATGTCCTTTTGTTTCTTTTCTTTTTGGCAAGAAATGTAATTTGTATGTAGACTGATTGAGCGTGTAAGAATGTAGTGATATGTTCACAGTGATATATGTGTGTTAGTGTAGGAATGTAGGGATTTGTTCACTTTGTGTGTGTGTGTGTAGGAATGTAGTGAATATGTTCACAGTGATATATGCGTTTGTGTTTGTGTGTGGTGCATGATTGTGTAGGAATGTAGTGATATGTTCGCAGTGTTTGTGTGTGCGTGTGTGTTTGCGTATGTTTGGCTTAGTTTGCAAGTGATTTGAAACAATTACATTATTTTACATTATTACCATTTTGAACTTTAAATTAAAACACAATTATTACAAATTCCAAGCAGAAAATCACAATTTGAAATAAGTGAAGTTTGATTGTGAAAAACAAGATGGTGTAAATGATGTCGATTCATTTCCTGGTGTAACCCACTGTTTAGAAATGAGACTGCTTTCAAGGCCTCTTGTTTGAAAAATATCTTAAGTAGTGAATCTTAAGTTTTTTATCCTGTAATGTACAAGTAATGACTCTTGGTTTTGATATAAACTAGGCAAAGAGACGTAACAAGGTATTCTTTATTACTGTAACTGATAAAATTTAATTTCTATGTTGTACGCTTGCCTATATTCTGCTTGTACTAAAAAAGTCCATCGCTTAAACATAAAATTTCTCTTTGCATTGTTCACAAGTGACAAATAACCATGCTATTAGTTTTATCTGATCATTCCATTCTCATTTGCATTAATTATGCATGATTCAAGTAGTCTTCTTACTAATTGCCCTATATTCAATTTGCTTGTAGATTACATAATATATTTACGCCAATTGCTTTTGCAGCTTTTTAACCGACATTGCTTTAAATTTGGATATAGTTTAGAATGTTGTCAAGTAGTTAAAACACAAGGCTACGAAAATAGCCGTTTTTTCTCTTTTTTGCTTGTGTCCTTGGATTTATAATCAACATGTAGATGTAACTGGTGATATTCATGCTAGTAAGAAAACTCATTGCTGTAGACATACAAAGCTACACAACAGTGTGTAGTTACATAATAATATATAGTCATGTGTTAATTAACTTCTTTTATCGTGTGATCTAACTTTCTACACCTCATACTGAAATCTTATAAACCCCGCCATATTTCATAACCGATGACATGCTGCTTTATTGGCAAGACTAGAACTCTTTAAAGTGCTCTCTGCTGACCTAGTATCATTTCTGCTTTGCCAACAGATGTCCCGCCCAGTTTCGGCTCGACCTCTCAGTTCCCTAAGTCACTCCAGTTCAGGCCCATCCAATAACCTGGCCGATGTATTGGAGAAGTTGGGCTCAATCAATGATCGTCACGAGGCCATTGAAGAACGTGTCCGACGTTTAGAGGTAAGTTGGTTTTAAAACCAATTCGCTGAAGTATAGGCAATGTACAGACCATACTGCAACATAACTTTCAGTTTTGAATGTATTTCATAGCAAGCTTCATAGCTTCTAATTGAAGTCCAATATTCAGTTTTCTTTGTTTTTGAGATTGTACTGAATTGTAAAATTATGCCTCTATTTTCCATTATAGAGCATACATCAAGTTTTCGCTACTAGTTAAATGTGCAATAAAAATGATATGCTCAAAGACTTTTATTTCTGAATATTTGTCTTTCAGGAAGAGTTGGCCAACAAAGCTGATAAAGGTGATTTGGAAGGCATAGGTAAGACCATTCACTGCTTTGGGAAGCATTAGTTAAATTAAAACTCAACATAGTTTAAAAGGGAAGAGATATTTGGAGTGTTGTAATGTCAGATGTTTTGAAAGGTATTGTGATGAGCTTACTTGTTGATTAAATACTCAACTTTGATGTATATTTGCTTCATAGTGTTTCAAATAAAAAATCTTACATATGGCTGGTGTTACACAGAAGTTCAGAAACCCCTTTGATGAAACTTTTTCGGTCTTTATTTTGTACTTAGACTAGATTTCGTACATTGCCTTAGTTTTGTGAATTGGCAACATGTCGCGAAAATGTTCACTTATGTCAAGAACCAGCTTAACGTGTGCACTAATTTAAGAACCGAAAACTGGCTTTTGTGTTCGTCAGAATTTTGTTCTGGCTTTAATTTGAATAGATTTTTGGCCCCATGTTACACAGCTTTACATAGTTATGTCCACTCTTGATGCTTCACACATGAATTGGCAGAAAAAGTAAATTGTAATAAGAAAAATGAACTCTTTATAACTTTAATCTTACTACCCATAATCCTAACATTGTTCAAACAAAATGTAATGATTATTTTGCAATTATGGAGGCCTTTGCAACTTTGTGAGGTGCCTGTAGAAAATAATAACCACAATGCTCTACTCTTTCCTGTTAGCTTCCGAAGTTAAAATGGTGTTTAAACTATGTGATCAAATCCAAATTTGTCAAGGTACATGAAGCTAGATACATTAAGATGTGTGATGGGTGGTTTGAAGTAATATTGTGATCAGCATGCAAATCTTTATGTGTTGAGCATTAGTGTGATTGATATCAATTTGATATTGCATTGAAGGTTGATGTTCCTTTTACGTTTTAGTGGTGGCACTGTTCCTTTGTTTGAGTGCTATGCAATGTTTGTTTCATGCTTTACGTTCTATGAAATTTAATATAGCATGATTTTGCTAGCTTAAGATAAACATCCAAGTGAACAATTAACCAAGGACAATGGCTCACTTGATTGACTTTGCTGGTTCAGGTCAAGTCCTTGACCGGCTAAGACATCTGATTGGTCTGTAAGCCAGAAGTGGTTATCAAGAAGCAATTAGACGCCTTTGTGGGTTGTCCTGGCGGAGCTAGCCAAGTCAATTGAAATTTCAGATGTATTTTGTATACTCTCTCTGTCGGTTTATTTGAATTTGTATTGCAACAACATGCACGAGCTCTACTTTTCAAACTAGGTTTATCTTTTTGCCTTTACTTCTCTGTATTTATTTGACTGCTCTCTTTTCTCCTTTAGATAATTCTCTTTCTTCAAGTAAGAGACGAGGTAAAACTAATTTCAAAACAAAATCATACCACTATCCATTTTCTATAGGTCTTCAAAAGACTACAAGTGATATTTCTTAGTTAAGCAAGCTAGCTGCGTTAACATTTTTTCTTGACATCGTTTTGTACGTCCAGTTTCCATTAATCGTGCTGTGTTGATCAAATTTATATGGAAATTTCAGTAGTGAACTTGAATATAGGTAACGTAATTTTCCAAACTTCAATTTTGAAGCTCTTTCCTCCTTACCTCTTCCTTTCATATATGCTAATATAACTATTGCAATGTTACAACTTACACTTGATTACAAGGCAGACCCATCTCATCAACTTTATTCTATTCACAACCTAACACTTGTACTGTTTCAAGCGTTTAGCTCTTCTTGCATAATTCATTTTTCCTATCAATCCAAATTACACTGATGTAGTGTAGGTTTGCTACAACGGAAATGTGAACATTAACACTCTTTTGTTCAATTTTGCCCTTGGCAGTCTTTCTACTGCCTGCAGGTATTAAAGCTTAAAAGTGACTTAAATTGTATTATTTAAATGTTGATTTCCAGAAACTGGTGTACCTGATAGTATACTGAAACAACTGAATGAGCTCCAAGCAGATGTCTCAGCACTAAAAAACAGTCGAACATCGGTAAGTGTTTGCCTCTATGAAATTAAGCTGTGGAAATGCTGCATGAGCATATATATATATATCTCAACTGGAGGAGTGTTTCTCTTGTCAAAAAGGAAGTCTTCTTATTACATTCATGTTCTGTTCTCAAACTTTCCCTGTTTGCAGTTACAGTTCGGTAACGAATATATTTTTTGAATAGCTTACAGTGAGATAGCATCTGAATGTCAGGGGTGTGGCAAGGGGGTGCCAGCTGTCCAGGGAGGTCACTTTCTTCAAAGGTCATTCAACAAAATATTTGTGAACTGTACTAGCTGTTATGTCCTTGCCATTTTCTTCACTTTAAAGGATATCAAAATACTATGTAAAAAGTAAGGCTATATATGCTGTGGCTACTTGTATGTAAACATCAGTGGACCTGTAGTCATTAATCAAACACTCTGAATTGGTCTCACAATCTTCGTAAGCCAGTGCTTTCCAGGAGGACTACAACGTGTTTGTAAAATTCACCATTTTTCTTGTGAAGAAGGTTGCAATGCCCTAATTCAATCACCAGTCCAATGAATTTCCCGTCATCATCACATTTCATTATCCAAAAGTTCACAAACATTTACCTGTCGCTGCTGTCCAATAGGTTCAGACTTCTCGAAAGGTCAGCTATTCTCAATATGAGTAATGAGGTGACCTTTCTCTTAGGAACCATTATAGTTGATCAGTCAGAGTGTTGATGTTAGATCTTCATGGGAAGGAAATTTGGCACCAAAACCTTGACATTTATTTGGGCCTGTTGAACAGTTCTATGATTCTCAAACTTACTCTCTTTCTATCTTCCTTTCTGTCTCTTTCTTAACACTCAGTCATTCCCATCCTCTGTAATTGCTGAAGAGAACATCCAACACACAACTCTACCTAATGTGGAGAGCAATGTCACGGTCAAGATGGGCTCCAAGCGCGCTCTCGAGGAGTATCGCAAATCAGTGGTAACACGAGATGACATACGGGACCTGTGCAAGGACGAATTATCTGTTGTCTGGTCCAACATTTCTGAGATGAAGAAAACCCTGAGCTCACTGAATGAGCGCGACTTTGACCAGCAACGCATGTCAACCTTGCTGATGCAAGATGTACAGATGCAGATGCGCACTCAGGCGAAGAAAACACGGAAGTCGCTGTTGGAGGAAATAAATCGTAAACCAACGGAATTCACCCCAGAGTCCATGGCAGAATTGGATTACCAGCTGAAAAAGACGCAGGAACATTCGTTGGAAATGGAGAAATCAGTGGATGCTCACTCGGCTGACATTCATATGCTGGCTGAGAAGTTGACGGGCTTAGGGACGGAAAGCGCCGAGCAGTTGATTGGTCTGAGGCAGAAATTGAACTTTGTTGAGTCCGAACTACATGAGTTGTTCAACCGGACGGAGGAAGGTTTGACTAACCTGGCTGAAGCTCAGCAAAAAGGAGCGGCAATAGATAAAGCGGTCAGTTTCTTGACCTTCTCAATAATACTTTAGTTCTAGTTTCATCTGGTATTGATCCAAAATTGATTACTGCTGATCCGTAATTCCACTTGGACATTCGGGCTGCGGTTGTTAATTTCAGGATCAGAATTCTTGCACCTCTATACATTTCTTATTTAATGTTTCTATTTTTAGATCTAATATCAATCTATAATTTCCTCTTCTGCTGGTTTCTTCACACAGATGGAGAATTCTATTGACAAGCTACAAGAATCTGTCCGTTGCATCCAAAAGGTTTCTCAGACCTCGGTGAAGTTACCGAGCGTCATACAACCTATTGCGAATGTGACATCATTGAGCGTCGCACAACCTGAGGCAAATGTGACACCATTGAGTGTCGCAAAACCTGAGGCAAATGTGACATCATTGAGTGTCACACAACCTGAGGCAAATGATGATGTTCACAAAACAACATCTTTGGTGCAATTTAGAGAAGTCATTGAAGAGCATGTAAGATGATTGTGACACTGAATTCCCATTGCATGTCACTGTGTGCATTCAGACCCCCTGTCCGTTTGCGTGCTTAAGGATGTCACACATAGTACTTAATTTAAGATTTAAATTATAAAGCTCTTTCTTATGAATTTCCATTTCAAACTCGAAACTGTTTTAAAAAGGATGTTGACTTAAAAATAGAAATATCTTACATGTCAAATGTCGTAGAAAATTAATTTGAAACTAAAAGAGGCGATCCAGATCCTCTGAAGGATACACTGTGTGTCGAGATGTAGAATGAATATACATATTAAATGAAGCTACAAAATTTCAGTGATCCATTTTTGTTGTTTTATTTACGTTATGTTTATTTTACATGTCAGTGACACTAATGTTTATTAAAAATTAAATGTTATAAGTTAATTTTTTATAAGTTAGACGTTTTCATTAATCCGTCGCTGTATTTGATAATGAAAGCTTCATTCCTGTATAATCATGCACTTTTACTTGTCCTGCATGCTTACTCTTTCACTTCACAAAAGTTGTTTGCCACTTAATTAATGTATAAAATTCAGGAAGTTGGAAAATTATTTCGTTATCTTATCTTTTTGGAAATTCATTGTTAATATATTTATGTGTGTTCAAATTTAATGAATTAAACGTCAGGAAATAAAATTTAGAAAATCAGATTAGACATTAAACAGAACTTGATCACAGTGTCATTGTCTCACCACCTGTGTTGTTCCCTGTCGTCCAATCAAGTGTTCCCCTCTCACAGTGTGTTGGTTGTGCTTTTGAATTATATCACTGTTTCTTGTCTGCCAAGATTAAAGATAATGGATCATTAGAAAACCAACACTATCCGCTATTTACTGAGGATCGAGGCTCGATTGTTGACTTAATAATCGTGTTAGTGTTCTGTTGGCCAGGCATGACCCGTCTGCAAAGTTTGAGACATAAACTTTGATACAACTTTTAAATCTGACCTTGTATTCATTCAACCAGCAATTTTAAATGACTTGATTTTTTCGAAGTAATCATTTTTCAGCATTTTGTTTACCTTTTTGCTCCTAAGATGTAAGATTAAATATTTAGGTTACAACTAGCGAGATTAAGTTCAGTAATTGTACAAATGAATATTGACTCATTCTTTCCTGTACTTTTTACACCTCATAAACAGCTCAAAAAGGGTTACATGTAACAAAACCTGGCATCTTTCTAGGTCCCCTGTTTAAAACATTCATCTTCAACTGAATCAACATATTTTTTAAAGGTTATTTAAGTAATGCGAAAGAATTGTCGTCTTTGTTATACTTATGGAGTCTTGCTTTAAGGAAAGAATGCTAGTGAAACGTGATTGTGCCCACCGTTTGATGATGTGTTCCGCGTTATTTGTAGGATGCCGAAGCCCTGGAACGCATGCAAAAGGCCATTGTGAAGTTACGAGGAGAAGTTATGAAGTTGAATGATCAAACGCAACATTTGCTGACAGAGAATGAAAATAAACAAAAACAGATACAGGTGAACAAACGAATGTGCTGTGCTTGTTGGTGGGCTTTCTCACAATCATTCTTTATAGGAGAGGTGTAGTTCTACTTTAACGGGTATATTGACTGCGTTTATGGAGCTGTAACAACCGTAACAGAATCAAGTCAGATCAGTTTGATGTAATATATTTGTTCCGGTTCATGTGACTGATATGTAATTTTTGTGTGTTAAATTTTGGGGTATTTGCAGTTTTCTATCAAATACTGTCTTCATTGTACTCGTTCAAGTTAGCCCAATGACACTTAAATTGGAAAATTAAACAGTAATAATTTCAATGACTGCTTGCAATAAGGGGTTTCATAAAATTAACTAATGCCCTAAAGAGCTCAAAACCATTTTAGCTTGATACTGTCATTTTATTGCATGTTTGTTAATGACTGTTTACAGAGTCTATGCAACATCACTGCTAGTTTAGAAGAGAAGAAAGCTGATAAGGATTATGTGGACTCTGAAGTCGATATTGTAAGTTGACATATTTAATTCAGCAGTGGTTGCTATTTTTCCATGGTAAAACAGTTTGCAGTAGCTGAGAATTTTATCTGCACTTGAGGAAGACTACTGCTTTTTGTTGGCTTAAATGAACAATAAGCTTTAATGCCGTGTTTCAAAATCAATGTTCTTGTCTCAGTGGAATCAAGTTAGATGGTATAATTCAAGCCTTAAAATATTTTTTTTGAATAATGGTTTGTATTCTTGATGATGTGGAGGAATAAAGTTGATGTATCATAATTACTCATGTTTCAAGCATGTTGCGCTCTGACTAACCATCATGCCTTTCTGTCATCTTGCAGAAAGCAGACAAGAAGGAAGTGAATGGTAAAGTCAACCGTACTTTGTTTGACAGTACGTGTAACGAACTGAATAAAATGATAAGTGACCTCCTGGAGAAATTAGCAGCTTACGTAAGTACATCCACGTAACAGGTTATTCACTGGAGCATAACAAGTTGCAGTTTACAGTCATATAAGGTTATGTAGGACCCTAAAAAAATACGAAATTTGACTAATTTGGGAACATGGGATCTCAGAAACAGCTGATTAGATTCATACAAAACCTTCATTTGCTATTATACTTTATGCACTCTTCTTCAAAACGCTGTTAGCCATTGTTTTTAAAATGTTCTACTTTTGCATGGGATACTATCCTGGTTTTCGTGATAAAAGTGTGTAAATCATAGAACTTATGACAGCATTGTTGAGATCTCACTTTCAACTTTATCATAATTTTTAACCTTGTTTTGCTATCAATGTACCTTAACTTTTTTTCTTAAATTTTGCTAAAAACACATTGCCACGTGACCCAGTTGATAACATATTGGAAAAAAGTAAAAAATCAAATTCTACAGGCTATCTGCTTTCAAAAACTAAGAACTTTTGTTGAATTTGTATCTATAATTATAATTTTGTAGACATTGGCTAAATACGCAGACCTGTCAATTTGATTCTACATAACCTTAAATTAAGTTTCCTTTAAAATAGAATCAATCATTATACATCAAATTGTAAGTTGGATGGATTTTTTGCAGTCACCTGGACTGCCCTGATCTATACGTGATAATTTGCCTTGTTTCCGTGAGAACATTATTTGAGCAATTGAATTTGGAAGCAATTAATGCAGAACAACAATTCAATCATTGATAAAGAATAGCTTAACGGATAGAGATTTTTTGGTTGTAGATATTAATATCATTTCATTGACACCAACATTTGTTTGTCAGTGACATCAGCACAGTTCCTTGTGCGAATCTTGTTAGAGGATTCTGGTTGTCTAATGTTCTAGGAGGAAGCATGGCGCAATGCTAATGGCAAACTCAGCTCAGATATTGATGGCAAACTAGACCGTCTGGAACTGGATGCTCTTAAAGACTATATTGACTCCAAACTGAGAGCATTGAACCAGAAACTGAAGGGAGTTCACGACTGGATGCCAGCTCAGTCTGGCGATGACGACGCAGCTGGGCTAAGGAAGTAAGCAGGGGATGGCGAGACACACTAGAGATGTTGCATATCTCAAAAGAACCCATCAACTCCTTCTTTTCATCATAAACTCTTGAAATACTCGTAGTTGCAGAAAATTGCCTTGAAAGTAAACAATTAATAAGAATTTTGTCATGTAAGCCACAAAACTCTGGTTCGGTACATTTTTTGATGTCAAAAAGTACCAACTTTTGGATTAGACGATTTATTACTTTACACTTGGTCATGTTGTTTGCTAAGTTCAGAGTCGATGTATGATTACTTAGGACTGAAGTCTGCAAGTGTCTCTAATTGTATACCTTATTAACAGGAGGTGTCCCAAAATGTATTCACACTTCACATGACAACAACTGCGTTCTTTGTTGACTTGAGAACAAGTACAGTGGTTTAAGTGCCACCAAAAGGTCAAAAATGGAATTACATCTTTAAAATACAAATGCATTCATTTGTTTATTAATTTGGGAAGAAGATTAATGCAACATTGCATTTCTATGATGTCTTTTAGTTTTTTGTTGCATTTTGCAACGAATTGACATTCTCCACTAAAAACTCGGTGTTTGCTATTCTGGTGCATACAGAGAACGTGACAGCTCACGCGTCTACTTCCACAGAAAGTTTTAACCATACAATAGGTCCAGGCGATGAGTCTGATCCTTGGGAACTGAAGTGTATAAGCACGTTTTTAGGACACTTGTAGTTAAGCTGAAAATTGCAAGTTAAATTAGGCTGAATTCCAGTGTCTGAACATGTCATGAAATTAATGATTCATGGTAATCCACACATGGGTTGAGTAAGAGTAACATCAAGCCCTTGTCAATGTAACAACGTCCAAGCTCTGCTTGGGACAACGAGTCTCATTGGCTCATGTTGTTGGTCCAGGTAACCGTGGGTTAAAGGTCACCCAGTATAAGAAAATGGTGTAATCTGCTGACAAAGTAGCAAAACCTACTGATTGATTGATAATTGAATCCTCGGAAGCTTTTACTCCTGTTGAAGCTAAGTGACAAAATAACTTCTCAGTATGGTAGAACTTATGATCACAGTTCAGTCCGCCCTTATTGAATCTAGATCAAGTTGCTTGTGGTGACAAAGACACACTTTGCTTGTCCCATGAGATCCCCAGTGATGATTGATAACGTGGACATATTTTTTCTATCTTTTCAGGCAACTGCTACAGAGGTTCCACTGCATATCCTGTGATAGACCTGTGGAGATGATGCCAACAGCCACGTACGTATTCTGAGTTTTATAGCGACATAAAGGCACACACAAATTGCGGTGACGTATCCTAATTTTCAAGCGCATGAATATGATGGAACAGCCAAATTTTACTTCATGAAAATTTTTCATCAAATGTAAAGAAAGAAAACTTTACTTCGTTATTTGCATAATTTATTATGTACATCTGTCATCAACAAATGATGAAATTTTGAGCATTGTTAACAATGCAGTGATCTCTTGAAAGATGGAAAATGACCGTTTTGGCAATTATTGTTGTTCGAATTTCAGGAAACTTTACTGTACTCAGTCGTTTATGTTGACAATAATGTCACTTATAGACCAAAGCTGATTTTTATTTTGATCAAACTGAATATCCAAGAATAGTCAATATAACTGGAACTTAGATGTGCTTAGTGCAAGTAGTGTTTGTTACACGTGGACTGAGGAGCTTAGTTTCTGCTCATAATGCAAAGACAGACCATGAGTCAGTATTAATGACTTCATGTTTCATAACTCACATGCTTTTATCACCAATTTGAACAGGTTATTATAATCTCGTGATGTGTAAGCAAATGTAATAGTCATGTGTGGGCTGTTAGTGAACTACTTTAAGTAAATTAGTTAGATGCATGGATCGGAGGTTTGGAATTTTGATGCATTGAGAAATTTCAACCATACCGCGAATAATTGTGCTGTAACTCGGAGCGCTGTGAATCGGAGCAAAGTTGTGTTATGAAAATCTGATCAGACTGTTTGTTTTCAGTTAACAAAACTGTGGTATTGTCAGATGAATATGTATTGTTACTGAATTAACTCTTATATTTTTATCAAGACTCGAACTATTGATAATTAAAATTTGATGAGGACAGAAGTGAATCACAAGGTTGTTGCAGCACCTGAGGAGGGTCTTCATAATAATGAGAATGAGACATTGTTTCTATTTGTCCATCACGTAATTTCCTGTTCTCTTTCAGCGCTCTTCAAGCTATGCCATCCGGCACTGGTTTCCCCAGTACGCGATCACCACGACCGTACACGACGTTTGAGCTAGACCAGATAAGACAGCATGCTAAAAGGTTGGTATCAACTGTTAATGACTTGAGGCTTATAAGTTTAAGACATCAAATTTGATTGATTGCAGGGATATGTGGTCTGTGCAGCAAGTTCTAAATTTGAAATGATTTGGGCTGCTTGCTTTCATGAGTAAAGCATTTTGAGATGGTTACATAAATTAAGCTTTCCGCAAGTCATGTTGACCAATATCGCAATGACAACTAGTTCATACAGTAATCTGAGTGTTTCTTTGAAGATGGTTTAGGCCTGTTGGAGTGTGGGACAGATTCAATTGTCTAGTAAATGGTGCTATTCCTACACCAAGTTATGCTGCTAAAATTATTAAGCAAGTTGGTTGAGTGAAACATTACGGCATTCTCCCATTGACCCCAACTTGTTCGATAGGATATATAGCAAACGAACAAGTTGGGTGGTTGACTGGTGTAGCCAGTACCTTACACAACTGATTAACTCATTTCTGGTATTTATGGTTGAAGGGCCAGCTCTCTTTTGTTCGATAATTGTTCTAATCAAATAAGATCATATCCAGCCTGACTTGGCTGTGCCGTTGAAAATAAATGATAAGTTATAAAATATTTCAACCCAAACCAATTAGAATTCTGTATTCCGATCATGTTTAGTCTTTGAATCACCAAAATCACCCAACTGCATCTGAATTTAAGTTAAGACAATCTATTATTCTCTCCAAGTGCATACCAATGCATTGGGTTTGACTGTGTTCATACATGGTCGGTAGGTACAACCACAGCTATATTTTACTTCCACGATACAGACATAATTCTTATATTTGATCCAATACGTTGTTTTTAGCATTTTATGCAACTTTAAAAAAGACGTTACGCCCGGTGTGTTGGTTTTATTTAATTACGCGCATTACCATCATGGTCAAATTGATTACAAAGCTAACGTCAAGTGGTTCCTTATGCTACGTTTTTTGCGTGCAGCTAGCCTGATTTCTCCAAAATGTGAAGATGTGTTGTGAACAGTAATTAACTTTCCCATAAAAACACAGGTGTTCACACTGACACGATGAGTACGGTTGCTGGAGCGACATGAAAGTGCACAAAGAATTTAAAAATTTATAAAAATAGGACTTTTAACAGAAAAACAAAATTCTTCCGGATTCCTGAAATTCGGCCTTATTTTTGTGTAAAAATAATCTTCACACCCCTTGATAGGGCCTATCTTATGTGTGCAAAAACGGCAAATTTACCAATACCATCCATTTTGCGTGGCATCAATTTTGAACTCAAGGTCAAAAGTGAACGTCCCGTGGAGTATGAAAATGCAGTTGAAGTCTATGCAAACTTATGGAATTAGGATACAGTGTTTCACGATCTATTAATGTGAGTTTTATTTCAAAGATTAAATTTTCATACATGTTAAAAATTTTTTAACTTGAACGTTCAGCACGAAAAAATCGTTGATCCAAAAACAAAATGTTCAACTTCAACCACCCTACTCATAGTACCAGCTACGACCCAACATGCGGCTTTTAATGAAACGAGCCGCTGGGATCCGTTCCTCAGTAATGCGTACATTTTTGGGGTAAAGTCCAGAACTAGTGATCCTAAAAGGCTGCACAGTGAAACTCCTTTCAAAATGCGGGTGGAGCGGCTTTATTAATAAATTCGTTAATGAATGAACCTGAGCTCGAAAGCACCTCATCTTCTCAGAGGTAATAATGCTTGCTGGAGACCACTCCCAGCTGAAGCTAAATCTTTCATGGATCAAGTCCCAGTGGCAATGCTGATAAAATTGTTAATGACAAACCAAGAAAACATGACCTCGGCTACCATCATTTATTCATTGTTGTTGTTCTGTTACCGGATGTCGAAAGTAGTTCTACTTGGTTTCAATAACCATTCGAGGCCTGGTAGATAATTGGCCTGCAAGTTGTCGTACCAGACAAAAGACTGCTTGGCAAAATTTGTGGAATATTCTGCAAATTTTGCGAATATTCCACAGTCAGTGCAGAATGTTCCGCATGACAAAAATTGAACCACTAATTAAGAAAATGCTTATGGAGGAAATAAAAATGTAACATTGTAAACATGTTTAGGGTAAGGTATAGATTTGTTTCATATCATTTTTATGGCCCTGAGTGGACATAAAAAAGTGTGGAACCGTTGCGCACACTTTGAGACTAAATAAGAAAGTCTCATTTGAAAAAAAATTGCCTTATGTGTAGAAAAATTAATTGGCGTGACATGTTTTTGCAGTTTTTAGGCAAGAACAAGAACTTTGCGTTTTGTTATTCTCGTTGGGTCTAAAAAACTATTCTTTTAACTTGGTTTTATGCCTAACACCTTTAAATTAGTTAATTGGCAAAAGTTGTTTCCATGAGCATGAATTTTTATTAACCTGGTGTTGACAATACTTGAGTAGAACTCACACCAATAAAATTCTTCCAATAATTTCTTTAGCACACCACTCACTGACTGGAGAAACACTCTTTGTAGATTTCTCTGTTTTCATGGGTTTCAGCCAGTAACTGTAGCCACCATTTGACGACAATGCTGCGGCATATGATATAATGTATTTCCTTTATTAGTTTATTGACATCACCATTGTTATTACCAGTGCACTTTCAGCATTTTTTTCAAAATTGCTGTATGTTTTGTGCATAGCATTGTTTTCAGTGTAACGTGTAAAAACACTTTAAACTAAACAACTTTATTGACTTTACGGACAAAACAGTTGGATAGCAAGAATTCGAACATTTGTATTTACTCATTGGAGCTGCGTTTATGTTGTTACTATCTCTTGCATGGAATTCGTAAATTTGGGCATTTATGTCACTTGAGTCAATAGTGTTATTGCCTGATGTCTGTCCACAGATCTTACAAATTTATGCCCACCACCTTCACGGTCTTGGTATATCTGTTGGTCAATACGTTTCATTATTTATTATTTAACGAACCGTTCATTTCTGTTCTGTTCTAGTACTAATGGAACATCAGTTAAACCCACTAAACCCGTTTACTATATCAGCAGGTAACACCCCTGTTATGCATGCTCCACCTAAGTCACTCCAGCACCTGTGCATGTGTCATTCTCCATTCATTTTACATTGATATTCCTGTTTGAAAGTTTCTTGTTTTTTTAAGCAAGGGTTGCGCGTGAGATCATCATTCCAGCCTGTTTCCTCACGTTTCTGGCTGGTTACACGTCAGGATTATTTTGTATTTCTCAAGAGTGTTTCCTTATGGTTTCGTGGTGTGCATGGTTTGGCCTGGCTTGTTTTTCTGATATTTATTCCAGCGAAAAATTCTTTTAGCCCTGCTGGTTTTTTTGAGAACATTTCTTTAACCTGAACAACGTCTTGCAAAGAAAATTGCAACAAAGGCCTTCAGGGTGACGCGTTCTTTGCTCTGTTTGCACATTTGCATGAAGTACTCTAAGTTCATCATCAATTCCTTCTTCAAAGCCAATACTGTTCATATAGCAGTTGACACTATGTTTTGTCTGAAACACTTGTAGTTTTGGAGTGCCTGAAATGTGTGTGTGTGTGTGTGTGTGTGTGTGTTACATTGAGTCTTATTTTGTTGAGTAGCTTTTATTCAAATTGACATCCAACCAAATTATTTCATAGCTTTTATTCAAATTAACATCCAACCAAATTATTTCATTTTTGCATCTGCATTGTTCAAGAGCATGCATGCCAAGCTTGATTAGAACTCAAAGAAAATATTCTATCAACGTGTTCGGTGTATCAGAAACAAATGTCAAAAATATATAAAACGGGGCGTATTTATTCAACAAAAAAGATTGCAGGTGGTCTGATGTCATGTGCGGTGCATCAGACATTCGCAGGCCTCATGGTTGGGCCCACTGCACTATTAATTCACCAGGTATACGGTCAATTGCTATACTCAACAGAGTAGAATTCATAAGCATATAACACTGTTATCTCAACAGACTAATTTTCCTTATAATCCTAGTGAACTAATATCCACTAACCAGCACAAAGTATATGACTGACAAAATAATGTGCCAGAGTGTGTTAGTAATCATCTGTACTTCTTACTGTAGCCCACGTAACCAAGGGCGACAGACGGCTAATTTCGATCGCGCTGTTAAGGAGCAAGAGTTTGCTCGACTACGTAATAGGGATTTGCGAGCATTTTACGTACATTTTGGATCTACCCTTGGTAACACCACTGTTGGTAAAAAACGCATGTAAGTCTCACTGACCGCATTCTACTTCGGCTGCATGTACTGATCACTCGGTTCAGAGGCTTTTCTGCGTCACCGTGATGGACACTTGCGACACTGAACATACATGCTTTAGAAAATTCTTTTTGAAAGACTTGCCTATATTACGCATTTGAATCTTTATATTCCACTTTTTACTTTGCTTTTATATTTTTAATAATTTGATCACTTTTTGTATTCTTCTCTTCTGACAGGATGGACAGGTATAATCAATTGACATGGAGTTTAGCTTGTTATACGTGCACCAATGCTTAACCAGGAGTGGATCTAAGGGGGTTCAGTGACTTGTATGGTCACTATAAGTTTCTTAATTTTCTTGGGAAGAAAAAAATTCAGCCTTGATAGGGAATACATCCCTCCTCCCAAAAAAGTAGATCCGCCCCAATGAAGCAAAGTCTTGTTGTACCCTAAAGTGCATGGCATATTCTCCTGTTTTGTTGCATCCATAGTTTCATTAATTCGCTAAAAATTACTTTTTTGTGCTTTTGCATGTGTGTGGCATTTTCTTAACGAACACAGTCTTTTATTCATTGTCAAGTGTGGTTGTTTTTGCGTGTATGTCTTAGTTTGAGTGAGTGTTAAATGCACTGGATTAGTTTGGAATTTGTTTCACTGCTGCACGACCTTAGATTTTAGCAGTAACCTAGCTTGTAAATCTACTATCAGCTTACTCTACTGTTTCTGATTTATAACTAGACCTTGAGGATTTCACAGACTGTTTCCTTACATTTTAATAGTCACATTCATCTCAATATTCACCAACTATAGTTTTTCTACTCTAACTAAACTGTATAAATGAACTAGCCTTTTCTGTGTTGACTTATTAACATTAACAAAATGTGGTTTCATTTTCAATGCACACTCTCTTTAGCTGTACTCTATTGAACATAATTGGTCATTCACGCTCTTTAGTGGTTACATACTCCTGGTAATGTTCACCCTGCAATATATTTCAGTTTGCTGAACCCAGATGGCGTTGACTACTACTCCACCCAGCGATCCTGCGGCGGAACTCACACCACAACATTCCCTCATCGTAGAACCACACGGCTCACTAACCTTCGAGAAGTGTTCATAGATGACACTGGTTTTGTTGCCCCAAAGTACGAAACTTTTTCTTTTCTAATACTGTGTTTTAAGGAGTCGGAAGTTGTTCATTTTTCTGGTAATTTATTTAATTTGTTTATTGGCCAACATTTCATAAGAGATACAATACAGCTTCAAATTGTTGACTAAAAGTTTTAAATTTTCAAAAAGAAAATTTTGTTACACTCTACATTATATAATAACTAAAAACTTTTTTTAAATGAGCTGTAAATTTTGCTCTTTTGAATATACCTCACATGAATTTCCATGGACTTCTGTGATCTTTATCTCACAATACATTCTAATAATCAATGCCAATCCTTTAAAGATAAAAATAATGATTTCAAGCATTGGTCTCCTGATATGTACTTTTTATTATTGTCTATGATCGTTTTCCATTCTGTTATCTTTTTCCAGGGAGAATGAGCGAGACATTCAGGGTGCCGATGGCCATATATACAAGGGCCGCCTTGATCGTAATCAAAACCAGCTGCCAAATCTGCCGTCTCAGACATCTCAGACATCACAGCAGCAAGAGACACCTCCGCAGCAGCCTAGTCCACCTCCTGCACGACCGCAGACGGTGGTCCCACGTAATAATCGCTCTAGTCGCCCACAGGTGTCACCGGCTCGACCTGTGTCCGCCAGAAGCGGGCCACGTACTGGCTCTGGAAGACTGACTAATCGCCCACAGTCAGCACGCACGGAGTCACCACTGCAAAATGCTGTGAATGAAGGAGTAGAGGTAACTATAGATGAAGTCGACCAGACAGAGCGACCTGTGATTGAGGTACATACACCTGCACCAGCCCCCGAGTCAGAAGCAGACGATCAGATGACTCCACAGAATACGGAGGTCCAAGTGGAACAGTAGAGGAAATGGTAGTTGAATATTTAGGAATAGTTTTGTAGAAGTCTGATGCAACTGTTTTCTGTGCACAATAGATATCTTATTAATGTGCCATCTGTGTTTAAAACTATGCAGGTTGATATGGATCCCATCCTTTGTATAATAAAACTTTTCAATTTTTCCTCTGTTGTATAGTACTTATCTCAATTCCTTCCAAGACACACTCTATCCGTGATATTAAGTGTAATGTGTCAAAATGTCAAACTTGCTCAATCTGTGATTTATCGTGATTTTAGTGTTTTATTAGTCTTTAGACCCAAATTTAATATGGACCAATCTATGCATGGTATAAAACGTTATCGTTTGCTGGACAGTTGTTTCTACAAGTAACACTTTGTCATTACTTTATGTGATATACGATGATGCTGCCACAAAGTACAATGTAAAAATTTCTGCATTTAATTATATGGTGTTTAACGTGTGCCAAGTATAGTTACTATATTTATTAGATACCCTGTCTCTGTGTATTGCGGCTAGTCAAATGACATGAATGAAAACCGCTTAGTTTCAATTCCTATTCAGTACTGTTTTAAGTTCAACATTGTGGATGCACTGAATGTCAAAACCCCACAATTCCATGCATTACTCTTATGCTGTTCCCAGTGTTTGAAGTAAAAATTACAGTAAAGTCTCGTCAATTTGACACAATATGGCAGATTTTTCTCATTTTTTTCGTAAAAGCTAAGAAGCACTAATTTAATGCTCTTCCGTGTTCAAGTTATGGGCCATAGCTACCACCAGACAATGGTTTAAAAAAATGCAAACATTCACGACAATCTTAGAAGCCCTTGGAATTGAAAAAGTGTAATTTTAGCGATTGTTTTTGTCTGAAATTGGTGAGATTTTGTGCTACTTATGCAAAGATGTTTTGATATAACACCGAAGGTATTTTTGCATGCATAAACTTTTCCGATTTGCTTTAAATTTGAGTTATGATAAATTAATTAGTGTACATTGTAGTGCTAAACGTTCTGCCAACTTCGAGGAATGTTTTGTCAATACACACCAAATCTACCTTTCTGCCTTCATAAATGCTCTGCTTGTTTTTAGGTCTGACCGTTGTTTGTGTATATCTGTGCGCAACGCTAGGTATTCCAAAAGTGTAATAATCCATGAATGTATTTAGCTTTGCTCTCGGCTTGTTGCTGGTGAATATCCACTTTTGTTCTTGCGAGGCTTTACCATGACGCACACTTGGCATAATAATACAGTGTCCAAATATTGATATCTTGCCGTTTCATGTTCTATTGTATTTCATAGTTGAGCAGTGAATAGGTTCACATTCAATGACGAAACAAGGAAGTGATTAACAGTGTACTTTTTAATAAAAAGTTGTGCTGAGATATCTGATTTAAGTGATGTTTATAAAGATTAGTGTAACTGGATTGATTGTTGAATTCTCTGGAAGAAATAAGAACTTCTGTTTAAAAGCAAAACAAAGTAAAGGTAATTCATTACATTTTATTACAATAAATAGTGATAAAATATCAAATTCTTCTTTTTCTTGACTGCACAATACTGCAATGTCCATGAAGTAAGTAGTATTTAGAGAATAACAGCCAAGGGGAAAGCAACCAAATTAAGTTCATACACTACAATACAGGGCAAAGTTTCTTCAATTTAGAACTCGATATGGCGGAGCATGAAAATTTTATTTCAACACTTTTCTATAAGAGTAAACAAGAAGACAATTTTACTTCATTATTTAGTATTGTTTGTCATCAACATTCCATGAAATTGAACTGAACATTTTTGAAAATGAAAGAAAATGACAATTTTGGCCATTATTTTTGTTCTAGTCTGAGACAACTTTCCCGTAATTGTACTTAAGTCTCACAAGTAAAAAGCAAATGTAGAGGGAATTTCAATAACACCGGACACCAATTCATAGTTCATTACAAAAAATGGCAATCCTAAAATATAAACACCTTCAACATAAAAAGCCAAACAAAGCAATAAAATTCAAATCCCTGTTGATGTTCAGTACAGTGATTCCCAGGAAAGGCAAGACAATTGGTCGTTTTGTCTCACAGAACTTTATTTTTGGGGACAAAAATCCATTTTTGCAGTAATTCACAGGAGACCTTGGAGCAGCCTGCCACCTTCAGTACTATATGAGAACTACTGTTTGTGATCTGTTGATCAAACAAAGGTGTTTAAGTAATGGTTTTAAAGCAAACAATAAGTCAACATTACATTAAGGCCTCTTGAATTCCTAAGTTGCAATTAGTCAATCCTTCAGAGCCATGAGTCTCATTCCGTTGCTACCTAAGACCGGTTTCCGTAAACTGACATTTACAAATAAAATTTACGTCAAAAGTAAGAAAACTAGTCCTTTTGCTTGAAAGTGTTCAACTAAATCAAGGGATGCACAGCGCCACTTCTCATAACCTAAACAAAGAACACTTGACAATACAAAAACAAATTTCCGAAATGCCACGCTTAAAGATTCCTTCGTTTCCCATCACCATTCTTGCACTACGAAATGAAAAGATAGATTGGAACTGAAATGTTTGTTTTTGGTCCGACACCCATTTTTGTTATTTTTGTACGTAAAATTGAAATAATTTTTTGCTTGGTCATTAACATACTTTACACATGGTTGCACAAGGGAAGCAAAAAAAAATAAGCTTGGCCTACCCCAGTCAAACTTTAACACCTGTGACTTGTTTCTAAAATGGTATTTTATGCAAATGAGAATGTAATTTTACATCTGGCTAGTGCAAAAGCAAAAATTAAGTAAAAACATTCAACGCTAACCCAAATCTCAGGGACTTTTTAGCACTGTGAACCCTCAGTGGTAATTGGCCAGCACGTATGCACACGAGTCAGCCCTGTAAACACTGACCCATGGTTAACACAGATTTCAGCACCATGAACCAGCTATGAACAGCCAGTGTTGCAACTCTAAACACTCAGGATTTGCACCACCTCAGGCATTTTCAACATCTCATATTTTTCCTCAGAAGAGCACATTATCTGCACAAGTGCGAAATTCAGTCACACCTCCAACCATTCTCCATTTTGAAAGTCATATGACTTGCTGTATGACTGAAGAGTGCACATGCAGTGACAACTTCCACCTCCAAGGGGAAATCTGAGGCTGCGAAAATACCACGGTGTTATGAATGAACACACAGCTGAGAGCACAATTTAAATGGAAACATCTACAGGTAAAGCTGCTGCCTCAGTCCACTCACTAGGGTTAAGACTAACCTGATGACATATTGTCTAAGAGCTTTGCGCAATCTGTACGAACTAAAAATCTTCAGTTGATGAAAATTAAAATATACAACGCTCTACCAAACTGAAGGAAAATAACACATCAACACTATTTGGCAATTCTTACACTTTCAAAAAAGTAAGACAAGCTAGCACTGCAAGCCAGTCAGTAATAAAGTCTCTTATTACCACATGAGCACCAGTAAAGCTGAAAATAACATCTAGCTTTTAACTAAAACTTGCACAATTTTTAAATGACCCGAAACAGACCATTGGCATTATTCTGAAGAAGTTGTAGAATTTAAAACACAACAGACAAGAAAAACAGAATGTCAAAATTTATATGATAACTTTTGAAATTAAGTTTATTTGCTTATCTGAAAACTTACTGAGCAATATAACAGTCTGATGAATTCTTAAAATACTGGTTTAAAATCTGAAACCAACATTACTTTGAATCAACAATAATCCAAATTAAAAAAGTCACCTAGACAGCTATACACTAAAGTAAAAACTGGCTACAACAAAAGCCCATGAAGTAAAACTAATACTAATATCCTATCATTGTCTTTGTACCAACAAATGGAAAATATTTATAAGCAATGCAAAAGTAAAAAATTAACAGAAAATTTTAAGTTTCAATTTAAAAGCATTTACATGGCATCTGAAACATTAATCATGCTTAAAGAATGAACGAACATTATCTGCACAACCCACGATTCAGCACTTACTGAGGATTGAAAACGCACCTCTTAAAACATTTCAAAGCATACATGTTGAAGCTATCTGACGTTCAAAATAATAAGATGCTAGTCCTGTACAGTCACCCAAAACTCCTCAACCGCCTCTCTATACAACTGAAACAATTTTCAACACCGTCAAACGCAGGTTTCAGCCAAACTGGAATATTCTGGATACAACTGGTCAGGCTGTATTTCCAACTCTTCCTGTGACGCCTCTAAGGCATCTACACTTTTGGTCCGCAAAAAAGAAGCAGGCTTTGAGACATCATTACCTGAAGCCAGGCTGAAATGACCACTGTCTGAGCCACTCAAGTTATCTAGATGCTCTGGGCTCTGTGAACGCGATTTCTCTGACACCCTGTCTGTTGACTTCTTGTGTGGGTACAGCGGGGCGAAGTCTGCTGCAGATGACGACAGATCTTTCATTCTGGTTGGACGTCGGATGGTGGCATACGCTTGGACATTCCGCGAGATCTCCGGAGTGTCCTGATGGCGATTGCAACGGTCCAAATCAGTACCACCTGAAAGTACAAACAATATAACTATGTTCTCAAAACTCTGCCAATCATGCTTCTAAGTTGCAGACAACTACATTGAATGCAGACACATCTTAAATGGAGACCACCACGTAACTTCTTAAAATCCAGTCTTGTACACTCTAAAAATACACACAACCTCATTGTTAAAATGCAGATAATAATGTTCTTTAAAGCTATGTAGAAGCCTAGAAAAATGTCCAATTTTCAGCTAGCTAACTTCAGAACCAGATTCAGATGAAACTTTCATATACTATGCTTTGTGTACAGTATTGTACTCCAACAAGAAATGTTGTTAGGAATTTTTCTTAAATTGTTCCTTTTTTGCACGAGCGTCTAAACAAAAATCAGACTTTGTGGTTTATACAAAAAAAACTCAAAAGTTACACTAAATGAGAATGAACACTTTGTCTGTAACATCACAATTGAGATTTCATCTTTATCATTTATACAAATAAAATTTAGTTAAGTTGCTGATCCCATTGTTCTTTCTATGACTACCTGTTTCTTTTTCGCTAAATTTTACCAATACCAAGACATGGCCACGTGACCTTATCCATAACAGATTAGTATAAACTTAAGTTAAAAATCAAAATTTACAAGATCTCTGCTTTTAGAAAATTATGCCTTTAATGACTTAATTTCTGTAGTTTTGTAGACATTTGGGTAAATGCAAACTTGTTGATGAAGTCCTACAAAACTTTAAGTGAAACAACACAGACAATCACTGTGAGACTCTTGAAAGTCATGCAACCCCATTCTTCCATGCAGACACTCAGACTCACGTTGACAACCATTTTGCATTGACTAGCCTAACATGTCACTACAACCCATGAGGACTTTCAACTTACTATCAATGAGATTGTCTTGAGACTGAAACTTGTTGCTAGACTTTGATGGTGTCAAGGACATGTTGATTGGCATGTGATGAATCCAATGACGGCCACTAGGTGTCGCAGTTGTGTGCTTCGATCGTCGCTGGTAGAAGAGCATGTAGGCAGCATGGGAGACAATCTCGCTCTCTTGCAGCTGAGAGACTTTCAGATCATCGAATGAATACCAAAGGCCATTGGCTGGGTTCTTACAGAAAGCTGAAAATGAATGTTAAAAAACTAAGCATTGCAACTTTCTCATGTCAAGTTTTCTGGATGATTGTTAACACCTTATAATGCATTCTTTAGAGTGGCTAACAACCCAAGTTCTGTCCAAGAAAGAAACTTTTGAATTACGCTGCTTTCCATTTTAAAATTAGTCTCAGCTTGTGCCTTACTAACATGTAAGACGATTTTTGATTACGCAAAGATCTGTCAGATTGCTATTTCTTAACACCAGGCTTGGTGCACATACTGATAGGCTGTAACAAGTTACTTCTTAACACCAGGCTTGGTGCACATACTGATAAGCCGTAACAAGCTAATTTCTACAGCCTGCCAATTTTACAACAGTAAGTAAACCAAACCAAAAGTTGTTTTTTGTGTAAGAAGGCAGTTTCAAAGAGCCTTTAAGTGTTTTGTTTTTGAATAGACTATACTCAACTCATGTCACAAAAATATTTCATCACTTTGTTGCCATATTCCTATTAAGCGAAAACTTTTACTTGGAAAACCCATGTTAGAAATAATATTTTCACAGAGGAGAAAATTATCGGCAGTAATATTTTACCCGGTATTTTGATTCATAAGTGAAGGAACACTGAGAAACCTTATACAGTAATTCTTGACACACTTAGGGCAGAATATAGCCGATTGGAAAATCTGTTCACAAAAACAAAGATTAAGAAAATTTTAGTCTATAATTAACATGGTTTGTACTGTACAGTTATTGGTGAATTTTCCATTGGCAGTAAAAGTAACCACCCCCTGAACAATGGAAAATGAAAATTTCGGCAATTAATTCATGCAAAATAAGCAAGGCTTGGAATGAGCAATGACAAAAAAGAGGAAAATTTTCCAGGTGATGTATCGTTTTAAAAATAAATAGGCTCTTGTGATGGAAATATTTTTTGTGTTGTACAATTTAACTGAAATGAATGTTTTTGCTTGACAAAAAAAAACGGAAAAGAGGAAACAGGAAATAAAATAAGAAGAAATCGAAACCAAAAAAGAGGAAATCCTGTTAAATGTGGAAATTTTAAGCCTTGAATAAGAAAATAGCCACAACATCAATAAATTCAGTCAGTATAGAAATTCCTTTGTCTCATATCATAAGAATAAAACAACGAAATATGTAATGCAATACCTCACAGGTATTCAAAATATATGCAGTGAAAAAATAATCAAAGTATGTTTGAACATACCAGTGTAGTGTCCTCCCTGCATGTTTCCATAGTGATTGCACACAGCATAGAGGTCATAGATGTACTTGTTGTTGTGGTGATGATGCCGGTGGGGTCGCCATGGTGACAAGTGATGCCGATCGGCAGAGCTTTTCCTAGTCACGTGACTACTCATGTCCAGACCACAGACCGGGAAGTTGACAAGAGAGTTCAGTTTCGAACGCTTCACACCAGTCTAAGTGGGGGAAATGATAATCATTTTTACAGAATGTTCGAGTCACAGTAAGTATTTATCAGTCATCGAGGAAACAAAACCATCATGAACAATTTCATCCTTAACTGAACACACATCATGTAACGCTACACAAAATTAAAACAGGTTGTCAGTAAAAACACCTTAATTTAAGACAACGGTCTCTTAAATTCACAATACTAAAGCTTGCCAGGAAAAGGTGAAATTGTCATGACAATTCTTTATATGAGAGTAGTCGTCCCTCATGACCGAGAGTGAAAGAGAATGAACAGGAAAGTTAGAATGGTGGCTAAGCCATTCTGCAATTAGAATTTTGCTGCCCTAATGGTCATTACCAGTTAGATATACTTAGTCACCATGACAGGGAAACAATATTATGTCTGAGTACTTTTGTCTTGTACTGCATGTGACCATTTTTGTTTTAAACTTACAGCCGCAGCCCGCATTGTTACGTACTGTGTAATGGCTGGGAATTTCATAACCTTGAAGGAGCAAATTACGAAATCTCAAAGTATTCAAAATTGATACACCAAAATGCTTCATGCAACCCTCCAAAAAGAGAAAGGATTAATTTTGTTTAATTCAGTAGAAATGATTTGCGTTGTCTCTCACATATTACCAAATGTTGGAAACCAGACAAGTTTTTGAAAACTAAAATTTGACTGTCAACAAAGAAAAAAAAAATTAGGGCTTGTCCGGGAATCGAACCCGGGGCCTCTCGCACCCAAAGCGAGAATCATGCCACTAGACCAACAAGCCACACCTACTAACACTGAGAGCTTTTACAGTATATATTTCTGAATATTGTAAGTAGCAAACCTGTTTTAATGACGTATGTCACCTGTTTAAACAAGTCAGTAAAGCTAAAATTGACTGTGATAAGAGGATTAGGTGACGTAGACAAGATATTATTAGATAAGTCACCTATGATAATATGCAGCCTTAGTGCTCAAGGCATGTTCATTTTTCACCAATATGCTACAGGTAAATTCAACAAAAAGTAAAATTGAGCAAATTTTCCCCAATCTCGTGGCATCTTGAAAACTTTACTTTCTTCAAACTTCGAAATTTAGGAAAACAAAACATTCGCCTACAGATCATGCATTTTTCAGCATTAACAAAGCAGCCGAAATAGCTCAGTTGGGAGAGCGTTAGACTGAAGATCTAAAGGTCCCTGGTTCAATCCCGGGTTTCGGCAGATGTTTTAAGTATTTTCTTAATGCATTAATTTCAATAAGCATAAAGAATTTAACTTTCATTTGTTTTTTTATTAAGCAGAGGGACTGTAAATATGTATAGTTATGATCTCCAGGTTCATGTTTACAAAATATTATTAAAAAGCAGATATTCCATAAAAATTAGGCCTAACAACATGTATAGCCCATGATTCAATCATAATTACTCAAAAATAAATCTAGAGCTCATATCTGTATACATGTTTATCGACCCTCAGTAAAAACTTGAAATAAGTAAATAGTTTTACAAGTAAAATTGATAATGCTTCACGAGGTAAACACTTGAGGAAAAAATCCATCTGCTGAAAACCGGGATTGCACCAGAGACCTTCAGATCTTCAGTCTAACACTCTCCCAACTTAGCTGTTTCATTTCTTCTCAGCACAGAGCACATCATATGTTCATTATACATTGCTAACTTGAGGGGATCATAAATGGACTAGAGAAGACGCACAAAATTTAAGCCTTACAAAAACAAAAAATGTTGTATTTAACTGATTATGTCACGGACCATAATAATTATTGTTTTTGCAGAGGCACGAGAATTTCCTCAATTTAGCAAATGTATAATTAAAATACAACCTTAATTCACTCTACCCTGGTTCCCAATACATATTTAGAAGGGCCGAAATAGCTCAGTTGGGAGAGCATTAGACTGAAGATCTAAAGGTCCCTGGTTCAATCCCGGGTTTCGGCAGAAGTTTTAATAATTTTCTTAATGCTTTCACCTCATGAAGCACGATCAGTTTTACTATTTTCTTGTTTTGCCAAGAGATGGTAACCATTCATAATTAATTTTACTTTCACAATTCATTGATTTTAGGCAAGGATCTGCAAACATGCATAAAGTTGTGACCTCTCTATATATTTTAAAAACATAAACACTTCCTCGAAATTTAGGCCTAACAAAACCGAAAAATGTTGCATTTGACTAATTATGTAACTGACCCTCATTCAATCATGTGTTTCTGCAAAGGGAACAATGGGAGACCTTCAGGAATCAATGGGGATTGATAACGGGGGACTGGTGACTCATATTGCAACCCAGCTGAACCAGAAGTTACTTTGTCTTTGTAGCGAGTGGCATAGGAGAACAGTTTGACTTTGTGAAAAGTCCCTTTCACAGTGTACATCATTACACGCAATTTAGAAATGTATAATTAACATATAACTTTAATTCACTCTACCCTGGATTCTGGTACTCAGAGGAGTCGAAATAGCACAGTTGGGAGAGCGTTAGACTGAAGATCTAAAGGTTCCGAGTTTCGGCAAAAGTTTCAGTTATTTTCCTAAAGTACCGGTGTTCATTTCAATAAGCATGAAGAATTTCACTTTCATTTACTTTCTGATTATGCTGAGGGTCCGTCAACTTAATGTGCATACAGTTATGAGCTCTAGGTTCATTTTAACAAAATATAATAAACGGAGCAAAGAAGAGGCATTCCACAAAATTAGGCCCAACAAAAACAAGCAATATTGCATTTGACAGATTATATCATAATCATTTACAATATACAACTCATAACTGCATGCAACTTTACCGACCATCAGCAAAACACATACATACAAGCAAAATTGTTCAAACGAAATGACAGAAGGAAAAAATAAAATCTGCCGAAACCCGGGTTTGAACCAGGGACCTTTAGATCTTCAGTCTAACGCTCTCCCAACTGAGCTATTTCGGCCCTTGCGGACCCTGAGAACATGTTCGTTATGCATTGCTAAATAGGATATCAATTTTACCCGATACAGAAATGCACAGAAACAACAAATTCTGCATTTGACTGATTACGTAATGGACTGAAATTTAATCCCATGTTTCTGCAAAGGTTACAATGACACTCTCCCAACTTAGCTATTCCGTTTCTTCTCGGCACAGTGAACATTATATGTTCATTATACATTGCTAAATTGAGGGGAACATAAATGGAATAGAGAAGAGACACAAAATTTAAGCCATACAAAAACAAAAAATGTTGTATTTAACTGATTATGTCATGGACCATAATCGTTTTTGCAAAGGCACAAGAATTTCCTCAATTTAGCAATGTATAATTAAAATACAACCTTAATTCACTCTACCCTGGTTCCCAATATGTATTCAGAAGTGCCGAAATAGCTCAGTTGGGAGAGCGTTAGACTGAAGATCTAAAGGTCCCTGGTTCAATCCCGGGTTTCGGCAACTGCATGTACTTTTTATTTTGTGCAAAGAAACATTTAGAATTGCATCTTCTTTAATTCCCACGAAACATCTCAGGTGAGAGTGTTAATTCAATCCCACCTTCTCAGATAAATTACTGGACTTGCATGGTAAAACCTTAGTAATTTTGGACCAATATAACAGCCCAAACGGCCCAGTTTTAAGTTTTCAAAAGTTTTAACATGTTGTGAATGGCTACACTTGTCCAAAATATTGGCTCATGGTACCCATAGTACAGAACAGTAATGCTTTCATTTGGCAGTACTTATCTTAAAAGTTCTCCAGCATGCCACATTGTGCCCTAATTTAGTTAAACCTTACCACATCCAAACGACTAAGTTATATGATTGTGTTAATGTGCACTAGCATATCAAGATGTTGCAAGGGGGGCATATGTACGCACTTGCTGGACCAGGACAGTGTAATGAGAGAAGCCAACCACAATTTTCAAAGGCAAATGTATGCGTAAGCCCTAAAGATGGCATGCTGACCAAGTTTTTTGGCAGTGTCTGTGTTAAATTCCGTTCTGCATAGTTTCACCTTAACAACTTTGTTCGTGCCATGTTTACGTAATGCCCAGACAAAAATGCCGAGTCAATTTCTGAGCATTAATCTCCTCCATTGTGCACACTTATATTTGTGAAATAATCCAAAAACAAGGTTAAAAGACTTTGCAACATGAACATTAAAACAGTCACATTTATTCACCAACTTGTTTTGTTCTCACAAAAAATGAAATACATTAGGCAAGCATTAATATGACGTTAGTTTTCCTCGGCGCAATTCCAGGTTTGAGTAATTTGCTTCTCTACAAAATTCAGCAAACTGGTGACTGAATTTAAACAATGTCAATTGCTGCTCACCATTGATAAAAGGTGATTACAAATAAAGCAATCAGGCAATGAGTTCATTAGAGGAGGCAGTGTGGCCTAGTGTGACAGGTGCCCGCTTTCTTTACTCGAGGTCGTGGTTTCGAGTCCCACTGGGTCACAGTGCTAAACCCTTGAGTGAGATTTCTAACTCCTCAGCTAGGTTTTAACTATATTTTAATAAAGTATAAAAATGGTTCCAGGTGATCAGTGCCATGGACGCACCTAGGCAGCCTGCGCACGTCTTGTACAACAGGTATCACACTCTGCCTGTAATTATTATTTTTTTTAACGGGTTCACAAAAAATCAAAAGGATCTCATTGTAATGCTGGATGTACAAATTTTCATAACACAATTAATGTTCATAATGCATAAATATATCAAAAATATTATTAAATAATCAGTATCAATCATTTTAGCACATGCGCTTTACTTTAGCAAACAGATTTTAATTAATCACATTGTCACATTTAATTTAACTTTAATACTGTTCCACTATCACCTCACATCAAACAATGCTTTTCTACCAATTTAATTACGTATAAGAGCCATATTTCAAAAAAATCATGAAAAACCTTCAGATTTTTTTTAAAATTATTAATCAAATATTTGAAAAGTTTGGTTCAGGGGGGTGCTTATTATAACCCTAGGCGGTTGAAACCCGGTCTCCGAAACGGGTGAAATCGGAAGCTAAGATTCATCAAATTTACGCTCTGTGACGTATCTGTAATCTATGAAAGACTTTCAACAAAAATGTAGTGCATTGCTATCAAACTTTGCTACTTAATTACGATCATTTCACAGAAAATTGTGCTGAAATCCCAGGGAGAAAACTCGCCGACAGACTGCCTCGAAATCGCTGTCTTCGATATGGCGACTTCAATGCCTGAATAAAAATAGTTTCGACTCAAGCAAATTACCTGAAATCTTCATTAGTTTTCTAACGTCTCTAAGATTTTTTTTAAGTTCCCGTGGAGTCTGGATTAACGGCAGGTTTAAGTACAAATCTGTGCAACATCGTGCCATCTACATGTATGATTGACAACAGCGCGAGAAAAATGTCTGGACGAACACACATGTTGTTGTCACGTGACGTTTGTTTTGAAGTTGTTCTGTATTTGTGAGTAAGCGAGCGCGTGCGTGTCACCAGAGTTCATTTGCCAAAGCAGAGACCGTCTTTTGGCCAGAGTCACACAATCTAACGAGCTATATGTGCATTGGTTGTGTCTAAAGAAATTTGCACAAGCAGTAGACCTAAACCAGAGCGTGTTTCATTTAGCACTTGCCGGTCTTATGTGCTAAAAACGTTCGACATTTGTCTCGGTAAGGCCCATATTAGTCGCCGTGTAGCTGGATGTGTACGTACATGTAACTGACAGTTATTTTTCGGTGTAAGGGTGTGTAAGCATTCACTGTCAGTTGTCATTTTATCGGATATTCGGCTTAAAAAACACCAATTATGGTTAATCAAACAATCTATCCAAAAATAACGCAAACATGTTTTATAGTATTAGCCATTGTCGGAAATTGTCCCAATATTCATTTCTTACCGATGCTATGCTACCCGTTTCATGAATGGATAGTTCCCAAGTAATGTCTTTGATGACAGGTTCATATATGTAGCGCGCGCTTCCCGGCCATGTGCGTTTAACACCGAGTTATTTTTATTCGTGAGACAGTTGATGTGTCTGTACTGAAAGGTCAGACCATAGTGGGACACGGTCGTCGCGAGAGTAGCAACGCTGTTGCGTTCTTTTTGAAGCGCTGCATTACTTTGAAGTGTATAGTCGCGGCTAAATACAAACGTAGCAGTGCCGCTGGTGGTCTAGAAGACCTGTGAAAAAAATATTGATAAATTGAAGACGTTATTGTAGCCGAGTTTTAGGACTGTAGGTACGTCATTGTTCGCACGTACACGTTCATGGACTGGGCACTTATTTCAGCAAAGTCTGAAAACGCGTGGGGGGGGCGCTTATAGGGGCATGGGCGGTTATTACGGCGAATACGGTAAAAGCAACTACTCTTTATTTCTTTGACATTGTATTCCTACCAGAAAGCTGAGCCTTTTCACACATTAATGAAATAAGGCGTTCAACAAACTGATTATGTATGAAATTTGCTATGTAAGAATGAAAGCATGCAGCAGTTTGGATGCAGATGTAGTAAAATCACCTGTGTCATTGATTTTGACTTAAATTCTGATAGTTGGCCGCAAATCTGTTGGCAGTCATGTAATGTCTCCAATGCAAAAACATTCAACATTCTGCCTCTAGATGACACTGTGGAAACCAACAACTGTTCATTTTGTCAACAGGGTGTGTTTACGACCCACGAGCCATGTTTGTGGTCTGGGAGCCATGCTTTTTGGGTACGTAAGACGTGTTCATGTGTGGAGAGCTATGTTCATGAGACATTACTATTTAGGGTTCGTTGTATTACGAGCGATAACAGTTTTTTCATAATGAAGATTTGACTGACACATCACACTTGTTCGGATTTACCCCCACATTTGGATTGCTGCCGCTCCTAGAATTTTCACTTTACACACGTATTTTCTATATGTTGTTTACCCTACAGTAAGTTCTCAAACATCCTCTATATATTTTACAGCAGTACCTGCTTGAACCTCTTGAGGTGAATGACCAGGATGTCAGGCAAGGTCCACAGATGAAGGGTCTTAAGGGTACCCTGCTGTTGCTTCTTACAGTTGGCACACCGCCAGGCGTCCTCTGAACCAAGCTAACATAAAACAGAACACATAAATTGGCATGATGGTATTTTAACATCACCAAGAAATATTCAAAGTGTGCACGGAAAAAAAAACTATTTTCTCTGTACCTGCTTCCCACAAGGAAACCTATAATTTAATCCAGCATCAACCCAAACAGTAAACCTTTCTGTGTGTATATAGATGAGAGAGTAGAGAACATTCCTCTAGCTTGGCCTACTTTCACTTCAACAAGCCTTGACCCACTGCCTCTTCTCGTAGCAGTATTGCCAACAATCCATTCTTTTCGTTAACTTTATACAGGGTTACAGGTGAAAACACAGACTGATGTCACTTAATCATGAAGACCCTGCCCCCCCCTCACCCTCTCCTCAAGTGCGATCAGCCCCTATGGTTACTTTTCTTTCTGGCTATACAGTTGAAAGGACTGACAGATTTATGCAAAACTCAGCCCCACACCCCTTGCCTCAACTAGGATTATTAGCCTCCTACAGTCATGGTTTCTTGCAGGGTATACAGTTGAGAACACTGACCTAGATTTAATGAAACTTCGGGTCCTCATCGCTATATTTAATGAAAACTCGGCCCCTCATCCCCCCTCAACCAGAATCAACCCCCTACGGTTACCTTGTCTCCCTGTGTACGGTATACTGTTGAAAGCACTGACCCAGATTGGCTGAAAACTCTGCCCCTCACCCTTCTCCTGAACCAGGATAAGCCCTAGGGATTACCTTTTCTTCCTCTGTATACAGTTGAAAACACTGATCAAGGTCAGCCAACACCGGCTGCTGGTGTTCTGCTTTGACTTGACTCACACTTGAGTGTTCTTCCCTTACGTCATCACGGTTGTTTAAGAACCTGTAGTCAAGACAGCCGGTGATAACACTGCTTATAACACAATTTATTGATTAGTGTGTTTATAAATAAATGCTTGTTAAAGTCACTATAAATAATGTTCTGGTGTCAAAAACAACTTTCTTCACACACATATTTGTACTTCCAAAGCAACACTATTGCATTCTCATTCATTGCTTGAATTGAGATAAGTTATAATTATCAAGTATAAAGACCTCAAGAGCAGTACTACTTGGGCAGCTGAAACTAACTCACCATGTCAAGCAACTTATTGAGTCTAGTCTGAAGCAATATCAAATTTTCATTGTATATTGCTCTGACACTATGTTTGTTTTTTTTTTTTGTTTGTTCGCACGATACAGGTCGCAATTTTCGTCCGATCATCATGAAATTTACACATAACACGTACTTCCGGAAGTCCTGGAAGCCTATTGTTTTTCGTCAAAATCGGATCCAAGATGGCGGCTGTGGCGGCCATTTTGTTTTCATTTAAAGGTTCAAATGCTTCTGGAGGCTACAATTTTTTACGTAAAAGGCTAAGAATCGGCACAGTAAGTGGACCGGAAGTTTGCTACAAGCATACCGGAAATTGTCTACTTCCGATTAAAGATGGCGGAAATATCGTCGATCGCGCATGCGCACCTCAATTTTGGCCTAAAAACGTTTTCTCCTGTAGAGGGCGCATTATCAGGCCAATTCCTTTGAAATTTTACGGATATTAGTTTTTTGTGAAATGCTATTATATCAACCCAAAAAACCGGAAGTTGCATTCAAGATGGCGGATCTTGTGCATGTTGACCTATTTTCAGTCGTACGTAGATGCTATTTAAACGGGTGAAGGAAAAGACGTGAATTTTTGCATGTGGATTCTCTAAGGTATATTCTTTCAAATGAACTGTAACAATTTTTTTCTCAGACTTACCGTTTTCGAGTTATTTGAGTTTGAATTTCTTAAAAAAAACGCAAAATTTCATTTTTTTCGAAAAATTTACGGAATTAGGCGATACCATCACTTTAGATAGAACTTTGAACGGGCTTTCAGAAGATGCTTTCCATTTTTCTCTACGATGTCTACTTTTTGAGTTATTTGAGATTTACTGATAACGCTGTTCCTTTGTTGAACGCTCTTGCTGCATTCAGGTTGGTTTAGCTTCAATTGAACTAGACTGCAGCCTATTTCTTAATGATTTATGACATCTAAATTCGTCATATGAATGTTGTGATGTTGTTCATCATCGCCACCAACATCATCATATTCGTCATCATCGTCATCATCTTCGTCATCATCTCCGTCTTTTCCTTAATTTCGCCAAGTGTCGCTCAAGACTAGCCTTTTTCTTACTGATTTCGGACTCCTACGTTCGTCATGTGTATGTTATTAACTTCTTTTGTTCATCCTCACCACCATCTTCGTCATATTCGTCATCTTCGTCATCATCTTTATCGTCATCTTTTTGGTTAATTTCGCCAAGGTTCGCTCCTCGGAGCGCTTTCATTTTTTTCTCAAGCCTGGTAGTCATTACTCTAAGTAAGGAATGAAACATGACGGATTATGCGACAGGAAGTGGACTAAATCACAAAGCTATTTTTGACAGAAGGTACAGCTTAAAATAAACAGAACCAAAAATTAATGAATAAACTTGAGAAAGAATCATCAGTAAGCAAAACCTCGTGACATTTTTCTTCACGTCTCAGCATTCAAGAGACGTAACAAAAGAAACGCATTACTTGAAATTAAGTCAGAGAATGTCTAACAAAATGTTTATTACACAATTTTATATTGTTGTCATAGCAGCAATCTGTGACATACTAAGTGCTTTTTGCTAAACGCTATAACAAAAACTCCTAGAAGTTTTGTTATGAAGTGCAAGTGCCCAACATGAAGTCAACTGCTAGCCAGTACCCTCTCTGTACCCACTATCTACGTCATGTTGTCCACTGTTGTCAACTTACTGCTGTTTTGTCTGTGGCTCCCAGTCAGCATACAACTTCAAATGAGGAGGCCCGCAGTTGGGCATCATGTCATTCAAGGCTCTAATGGAAAAAGAAATACCACACAGTTAGCAACACTGTCAGTAAATGTTTAACTTCTGGAAAGTCAATTTTTGTAATGAACTAATCGCACTAAAATTTCACCAAGGAGTAACTTTAAATTCAATAGGTGGTGCGAGAACAGCAACACTAAGTGAAGGGCTTTCTACTCTTAATCTAGTCACTTAGGATGTAAGACATGCATTTCTTCATATGTCCACCTAGTAAGTATTCGGTTCCCCATTTAGTAAACAACAAATGCAATTGTACTTTGTTCACATTTTTCATCAAAACTAAGTAGCAACAAATTTTGATCACTTCTATACCATAGCTACCACTAAACAAGGTTTTAAGAAAGTGTGGGTATTAACAAAAAATTCATCGTATTCCTCTTAAACAAGTGAATGTCCATGACCTTTCACAGATCATAGAAGTAGATCTAGGTTGAGCATGCATAGAATGAAGATGACCAGGAATGACTGTATCCATCATCTACTTGTGCCATTTGACAAAGAATGTATGCAGCAATAGTAGGATGCTCTTTAGATGCACTTTCAAGTACTACGCTAATTCTATAAATACTTACTATACAATATGGCCGACAAGAGAAATTCTATTTTGTTACACTTCTCCACAAAACTAAAGATTAAGGACATTTTAGTCAATCAAAAGTAAGTGTGTAGATGTCATAAAGCCGTATTTGCTAACAATCCCATTGTTTGCAAATCGGTAATCATCCTTCGAAAAATGGAAAAATGAAAATTATGACAATTTTTTTTGGAAAATACGTGGAGAATTACTGTAAATCTGGCCAAGAATGGTGAATTGGCAAACGGGTTTTTCAGAATTTGAGAACGCAAAATGATGAACTGCACAAAAAGAGTCCTTACTTTTCCACAGTAGGGGTAAACAGGGGCAGTTCAACGTCCTGAGGAATATAGCTTTTGCCCTGAATACCACCAACAACTCTTAGACGAAATAAGGAGCTCTCCTGAAAATGAAGGATTAAGAGACTATCAAGACAGTATCAAAATCACAATCAAGACACATTTCACTCAATGCCCGTCTGAACAAGAAATTACTGACAACATTGAAAATATACTCGACGATTATGATTGAGAAATGTACGAAGTTATAACATGGTGAAAACTTAAGGTGAAAGAAGTCAAACAATTGATATCATTCTGTTCATAGTGAAGTCATGTAAAACCATGAATGCTAATGAGCTGAAATAGATAGAGAAAAAACACTGAAATATTTTTTAATTAAATGTATACCACTTACAAAGCATTCTTTAACTTAGCACATATAACAGCAATTTAAAAGTACTTTGTTGTTAAAAACATGAAAAAAACTCTTAGTTATTAGCCACGTTTGTACTGTACAGGTATGAAATTTCAAACTGCACAAAATCGAAATTTGAACATTCCTAAGTAGGGTCTTTCAAATACGAAGATGTCAATTTTGGTTTGCAATAAATAAGAAATTGCTAATTTTACGTAGACAACAAATTACACATTAGCTAAGGCCACCTGACACTATCTAGTTAAATACATCAAAAAGAGACTTTAATTTAAAAATCCATTCGTCATTACACAGCCAGCTGTAATTCATTGCTAGTGGGCAATTGTTTTCATGGTAAAGATAGCAACTGATGAAAATGTGGAAGACCACAGACTGTATTATGACCAGTAATAACCAGGAGGCCCCAATGAGAAGCCACAGGGGTTTTACCATTGGACCACTCAATAAAATGAAATTTAGCCATACTGGTGATACAGTGCCATTGTTTTATCATAAATAGGAAAAATAAAATTCCTCTCATCTGATTCATATAATACTGAATTGTTATCAATTTCCACCACCATTAAGATCATTTACAAAAATTCAACAAAATTCAACATTAAGAATAATATATATATGTATATGTATGCGCGTGTGTGTGCGCCTGTGTGTGTGTGTGTGCGCGCGCCTGTGTGTGTGTGTGCGCGCCTGTGTGTGTGTGCACGCGCCTGTGTGTGTGTGTGCGTGTGCGCGCGCGCGTGTGTGAAATGCACTGGAAGAGCTCCCTCAATTTAGGACACGATGTTGTGCAACAGTCACTTTTGATCATGAGAAAATTTTACATCAAACATGAGTTGTAAAGCGTTCAGTGCACTGTCAACTTGTCATATCTCAACACAAACTGAAATTCCAAGCCCTTTTAGCAATTCAGTGAACATTTGATACAATTCGGCAATTATTTTTGTTGGAACTGGAAGAAGCTTCATACATATCTGTACTGGTGTCAATCATATATTTGGAAAAAAACAACCCTAACAAAATGCATCATTCCAATTTAATGAATGGTGCAATAATTTGTTTACGTCGGCAACAAAATTAAAGCAAGTGCTTGAAACATGACATAGTTCAGTCCTCAGTGTTCCGGGGATGGCACTAATATTTACAACAATACATTCCAGTTCCGTTAATGACCAGTTACAGTTCTCAAGACTAAGGACATTGCTTCAAGATAACATCCCTTGAACATTGAGATTGAATACCACTTTAACAAGGAAATATATAACACAGCATTCCAGGTAACAAGTTGCTATCATTTATCTAAAATTGTACGTACTTTCACATGGAGCATATCGTACGAATCACCAAGTAAAGCGTGATATGTGAATACTGATAGAAAGTTCAAGATCAAAGTTTTTGACATAAAGCTTCACCTTTACTGTAATAAGTAAAATGTAATTAAAACTTTACCTCACCATGGTAACATGGACATGATATCCATTTGTATGTATTTCATGCACATTTCAACAACTTACTATCACATCACATAGTCTCATCAGTAATAACGTACATAACACAAGGTTGTCAAATGGATTTTTTTGTCAGAACATCAATTGTGAAGTTTTTACAAAAGCAAAGACCCCCAAATAACAAATATACATATGTACTGTTCAGTAGGTTGGACCACTGGCAACTGTTACGATAAAATACAGTATGACACAATACAATACAATTAAATAATAAGGTATCACGAACACAAACCTATGTGAAGCCTGAACATTGTTCCTGAATTTTTATAACGACACAAGAAATTAATCTACAAATACGCTACACTTCAGGATTTGTTATCTACTCACATCGTACGTAGATACAAATTTGTCAACCCTTGGCGCTGCAATAAAACCTTTCAGCAAGAGGGTCTATTTATAGCAAGTCTTCACCTATTTAGCACACAATATGGCGGACAAACTATGTTTTTTGTCGAAATTTTCCAAGCAGAAATATAGATCAAGAAAATGCCAGTCTTTTCCTAGCTTGGTTTGTGCTGTGCAGATGCCATGATATAACATTTGATTAAGTTTCTATTATTGGCTATAAGATAATCAAGCTGTGAAAAATATGAAACTTGCAAGTCTGGCAATCATTTTTGCACGAAATACGTGAGGAATTACCATATAACAGCATCTCAGGGCAGGTAACAAAAGTGTATTAAGTAGGTTATGCATACCTGAAGCACCGTGTTACTAGACTTGAGCTCATCCAGCATACAGTGCAATATGTCCTCATGAAGATCGTCATGACTACAGTCACGTGGTACTCTCAGCACAACAGGGCTGCCAAACCTGTAACATATTGTCAAAGGGAGAGTCAATGATGACTAAGCGGTGTTAATGACAACAACGCCTTCTTTCAGTTATCTGAAAAACTTGTGAACAGGAAACTAATCACCAGCGTGGTAGTGCGTGCGGTTAAGGTCCCATGTGATATCTTCAAACTAGACTTCTTTGTGGAGGAGAAACGGGTCCTAGAACTGAGAATGAACTATAGTACAAGCAAAAAATATTCAGCCAAAATGACCCAGAATTCCCCGTCATGACGGATGGGTGAAACCTGATTTCGTCGTTAGAGTAGTCTCCCCTGATGACACAACCAAGGGGAATTAACAGGAGAGTCAGAAAGGTGACTAAGTCGTTGCGTAATTAGAATTTTGTCAGCCAAATATGTATTACCATGCTTTTTGTTGTTAACAGAATTAGCGGTCATGACCGGTCAACGTCATTTCGTCTGATGAAATTCGTCTTGTGTTTCACAAAAAGTGACTTGAGACGTAAGACACAAACTGGGTCTTGCACCCCCATTTCACAATAACAGAATAAACGTTTATCTAATGCAATTATTAGCACATCAAGACAAGGACATAATTTGCATTAATAACTAGAAGTTATGTGTTTATTCTTAGAGACTTAGTATTTTTGCTAAGTTGAGATTCAATTATCTTTAATAAATAGTTGTGTGGAATATTAAATCAAATTTCTGACTTCAGTCTTAAGGTGATGCAAGATTTCATGCACAGGTACGCGTATTAAGCCAAACACATTTTAATTCCGAAAAAACATTTATTATCAGAAAGTAAAAAGCTTGTAGAATCTTATTTTTGACTTTTTACCAGTCTGTTAGCAATTGAGTCATGTGACCGTGTCATTTTAGCAAAATTTAGGAGAAAAGATACATTGATAGCAATAGCAAAACAACTATAACAATCACATGACCAAATTTTACTGATATAAATGTTCAAGGTGATATTTAAAAAACGCAGTTTTCTAAAATATCACTTCGTTTTCAATTGACGCAACTTTTAAGTTTTTCATGAAAATCATTTAAGTCCCATTTTTGATAGCCTCTCTATGAAAAATGAAACATTTCAAAAACAACTCCCAAAAGCATTTTAGAGAACGCCGCGTAAAGCACAGTATCTGAGTTTCATACGAATCCAATCAGCCATTTCCGAGATATGATATTCCAAAGCTGGCCAAATTTGGACATTTTTCTAGAATCTTACAAAATCCTTTTTTAAAACACTTTTCACGAAACAGACCCCTGGTCCATAGTGGAGCAGGGTAAAACTAGAAAATAACTCGACTAATAAAGTAATTACTGCACAAAAGATATAAGAAATTTTTCGAGATGGTATTGTTTACATCCAAAACACCTCAGTGTACAGTTATTGCCCATTGAAAGCACTGCAATCGAATACTTTATTGCTTAATTAGGTGATACGGTATAGCCAACTAATTATTTATGATCGCTATTATTCAATTTTAGATATATCCAGTACATCTATGGTAAAATCAACCCCAGCATTCAGGGCATGAACTTTATGATAACGATATTAATAACAAAAACAATAATTGTGAATCATGCCAGACAAAACAGGGCTTGTCCGGGAATTGAACCCGGGGCCTCTCGCACCCTAAGCGAGAATCATACCACTAGACCAACAAGCCACAGCTGCTGGAGCTTATCTTTTTATTACCAACTATAACACAACAACCCTCGCTCCCCAAAATAGATGACCTAATTTTAACAAAATGTGGAACACAGGTCAGCATTTCCAAGACTGCTAAATTTAGTGTTTAACAGGGAAAACATGGGGTTGATTTTCTGAGCTTTTCAATTTCAAAGTATTGTTCCGTCTAATCTCAAATTCATCTGGCTACCATTGTGTCTGACAACTCAATGGCTTGTTGGTCTAGTGGTATGATTCTCGCTTAGGGTGCGAGAGGTCCCGGGTTCAATTCCCGGACAAGCCCTCTTTTTTTAATTTTTACAATACTTTGTTGTCCTTTTAATGTTTTGGTAAAAGTAAAATAGCATGAATACTTAAACCTTTCATATCAAAAATTTTTTTACCAATCTGACCATAATTTGAACTGATTGCTGGAAATATGGACATTCAGCAATATTACATCCGCAACTCGTTAACGTTACCTTGACTACTGACATGTAGCCTCTAGGTGGCACTTTCGCCATACCGTACAACTAACGGGGAATGGCCACAACTTAGAAGCCCAACAGAAAGTGGACGAGATGACAAATGAAGGCAGAAATGACAATTCCAATGCTTACTTCAACTGATTCAGTTAATGCTCGACCATTCATAACCAGTAACACCAGTATCATTTTAGGCTTGGGAAACGCACCTTTTCCCTTGGTTGGCAGCTCCCTGCATGTTCTGAACAACCAATAGTAGATTGCCAGCCTCGCTTTCACCCGAACCATTCTCAAGGACAGGCGTTTCAATGGCATAGACATTGTCTGCTTCATTGATGTCACTCACGGGCAGCGTATCATGGAATGTTCGATGAAATCCGTTGTAGTAAATATCACACAGGATCAGCTGGAAAGAAGAGGAAAGATGACTGTCACCGTCATATTAATGTATGCCATACCGGTAATTCCGCTCATAATTCATACACTTTACTAACTCATTGCTGAAAAATTTTGTAATATTTGTTATGTATCCTTATGCAATAGCCTTTCTTATTTAGCACTAAAACAGTTGCAAAATTGCCATTACTGTTAGTTTTCAATAGATGATTATTTTAAAACAAAAAATTATTTCAATTTTAATAAATGTTCTTTCATGACAACTGCACACAACAAACCAAGCTAACAACAGACTGAAATTTTTATATTATTCTTATTAAAAAATTTGACAAAATAAAATTTCACTTATCCACCACATCCCGTGCTAAGCTAAATAGCTGAAGAATTACCATATTACATAGCAATTCATAAACAATTCAATTAGAATTATATAAGTTTTAACAATCATGAAATAATTTGCCCAAATTTGTCCATAAAACTATCACTTGAAAATTTATGCATGAACAAATACAACAATTTCTAGTCTGGTAGCAAGGATTTATGGGGCAGATTTTTGTTTACGCCACCTTGTGAAATTCATCCAAGGTTTCTGTTATTCGAGTTATTGATTGATCAGTTTAGCACAGTACTATAAGACAAATTCAGTAGGGACCTGGACCTGTAATGAAAACAAAGTCTTGACGGACATGTTACCTAAGTTCCTACTTGTCACATTTTCGTTTTTATTTACCTGCTTTGTTTATCTTGTAATCCCTAACTAAATAAAATAGTTAAAAAATATGAAGTCACAACCAATAGCTCAGCATGACAAACGGTTGTCTATTGAGTAATTATCCAAAATAAAATATTTACTTAATTGTTAGTACATGTGTAAATCTGGTTTGATATAAAACAGTTAGCAACACATTAGTTACTGCAGCAACACACACATTTGAAATCAGATTGAAATGGTATTTAACACATTTATTTATGAAGAGAAATTTGGACAAAATGAATACGAAACACTTTTGTGCCATATGATGACCTAAACTGTGAAAAATCCGTGCAATATCTAGCAACACAAAATGTACATTAATTACAAAGCTGTTTATATCCAGGAAACACAACCATCAACATCAGAGACCTAAACCTCCTCACAAGTTGGGCAAAGATAATTTCGACTAGGGACACTGATCAGGCTGTTCATTCCAAGTGAACAGAGACCACTGAGGGATTGGTGAACAGAAGCCCCAACCATGAGAAATGGGTTAATTGTTCCTAATGGTTTGTGTATACAACACCACCTCCAGCTGGGAATGAAAGTGAACAATGTTGTGAAACATTATACTTGAGGTTGACTTTCAGTTCATGGAGTCCTTTGGAAATAATACTCAAGTGATTATGGACAGGACACAGAACTGAACAGAGCTTGAATAGAACATAGAAGGCCTAAAGAGCAAAATTTTCATAAATAGGGATGAACTGTGGAGGAACAGTGAAATTTTATTTGAATATCATACTTCTCATAAAAATGAAACAACTAATAATAGGCAAACTCGAATAATAAGAGACAGGTGTAACGTAGGTGGTCGAACATTTCAGTCGACTACAATCGGCATCTAATGCAAAGTAACATTCTGAGCATTTTTTAGAGGAGCGAACTTTAAAAAAAGGAAAACTTACACGAGTTTCACATGTTTTTATTCAATCAACAAGTTTAATACTTTTTTATTCAAGCAAAAATATTTTCATTTGAAGAAATTATACAGTCACATTTTCTTCGTTTAGGCACATAATAGTTCAAAAACGTGGCCTTTAATTGTGAAATTAGTAAGCCCAAGGATGCAGATAATTTGACTTCACTACAAGACTGGTATCTACTCATTATACCACAATATTAGCGTCAAATGGCAGATACAACCGTGTAATAACCCATAAAGTTATCTCACTAGTGAGATATCGATTTGGCGGGAAACCGAGGACGGGGTCGAACCCGGAACCCTAATATTGCTAGTCGCCGACTTTAACCACTACACTACGCAGCGACTGACGTCATAAAGTGTGAAAATAGAATACTTAAATGAGCACGCGCAATGATCGCACGTTCAACAAACCGCATTGTACTGTACTTATACGCTCCGAAAAATAAGACACATAATTTCCATAAAAATGATATCTCAATTCAGTGAAATTTTTCTCTCATGTCCTCTTACTTGTAAACCACCGATCTCCAGTTTGAATGCAGGTATCGTGTCGTCAGGATCTTTGACTTGAGAATTATATTCAGTTACCAGTGGTAACCTACTTTGGCAGACGATAATTTCCCGATCGAAGCTTAGCGTGTAAAAAACGTGTTTTAAGCTATAATAGTTAGAGATTCACTTCATTTCTATTTTGTTTAAATTTCCAATTGGTTTTGAGTATAAGTATTATTTGACAAAAATAGCTCGGCTTTTCTTAAAAGGTCACGACCTCCGACCCCGGGCCTCTGACATAGAAAGTAGTTACAACGCCAAGGCGAGTCGAGAAAGGTAGATCGATTCATTGCAATGTTTCTCGTTTAGTTAGTGGTATAAATAGATTATTACATGTTCTCAGTCGTTATCCCCCTTATCTAGAGCCCTCGTGGATTTTGTAGAATTATCACCCTCGGGGCTAACGCCCCTCGGGCGATAATTCTCCAAAATCCACTCAGGCTCTAGATAACGGGGGATAACGACTTCGCCATGTAATAATCTATATATATCTCACATCCCATATCATGCAATAAATATTGAGTTTTTGCAACAAAATTACCAGTTTCCATTCTCAAAGGCTAGCTACACTGTGAATTATGCTAAAATTTGACCACCGGCTTGTCACCAGAGGATTATTACTGCATGTGATAGAATCGACCAACCAGAGCAATATATCAATACCAATGAGAATTGTATATTCAAAAACAACCGAGTCCCATAAATTCCTTTTAAATTTACCTACACACCGAAATGTCGATACATCAACATTTGACAAACTCAACAATACTTTTAATATCGCATGCTCTGATCAATAACAAAAATTTTATCAACTTAACAAAAACGCTATATAGAGAAAACACGAGCCACTCCTGAGGAAATGGGCAGGTACTGTGCACCACTCTGCTGAGAATGACTCATGACTCATGTTTTTAAGTTTGGTAGACCTAGATAAAGACCGATGACCTTTTTAACTGTTCGCCATCATGTATACGTCATGAACCCAGAGTTTGTTGTAGTGCATGTACGTCCAATGATGACTGATTTTAGTTTACAATGAGTCATACATCACCTGGTACATTTGGTTATCATGAACATACAAGGCAGGATATCTGGTGCCGGGGTTTATATCATGTCATAAAATGAATGTGGGAGATAGATCCTAGATTCTCCTGTTCATACAGTAACACCCACCCCACAAACAGCTTCAAAGTAGTGGAAATCAAAGTGTAACTGCATTATTTTTAATATCAAAGCTCAGATGCCTACGTTAATACCACAATGGCTCTTAACTACTGACTGAGAAAGAAAAAGTGCAGCCATGACATTTTTTCAATACCTGAAATGAAACTTTACTATTTTTGTGAGTGAAATTAATCTTCAACCAATCGCTTATTAATTACAAATATTTTATGCATATCTGTTAAAGTTGTGAGTTACCAACCCGAAATCACAATCTACAATATAGCTGTTCAGTTCTTTTTGGATTTGACTGTTTGTTTTACTGTTATGTAGGATTGGAGCTTATCAACATGTCTGTGTTTTTATACAGATATCTGCAAACCTATAGACTTTTAACTCATATATACGTAATTTTCTATGTATTTAGAGATACCTGCAAACCTACAGATTTTAACTCGTTAAAACTACGTAATGTCCTGAAAGTAGAGAGCGTATAGAATTTGATTTTTCACATTTTAACATCGTCATTAATTGGGTCATGTGCCAATGAATTCTTGATAAAATTTAGCCCAAAACAAAGATACTTTGAAATCAAACCAACATGTCAATAAAATAATTAAATTTACTTTGATGTAAATGCTCAAGATGAGAACTCAAAAAGCTGGAACAGTTTTCTAAATGATCGTTTTGTTTCATGGAACTTTATCATGAAAATCATAAAAATCATATATTTGATAGCCCCTAACGCAGAAGTGGAGCTTTTTAAAAAACAGTTCCTAACAACACATTGGGGAACAGTGTATAAAGCATAATATTTGAAAGTTTCATACGAATCCGATAAGTCATTTCTGGAATATGATGCACTGAATAAAGCCAAATTTAGACATTATGCTAGGAGTCCTACAGTAACATTAATATAAGATTCTGCACATATACATCTTGTTTCTGTGTTTCACGGGATGCAATCTCCTAACAAGTTCTAAATTATCTATATTGCGTTGGCTTATCAAAAGCTAGGAGTTGAATAAGCGCTGGTCACGAATTAGCTGCAAGAGTTAAAAGTTCAATGCGCAATTAGTGCTGGGTCTTGAATAAGCACCAGGTTTTGAATAATTGCTGGGAGCCAATCGAAGCTGTCAAAAATAGCATACCCAAGAGAATTTATTTTTGAGTTGGATGGATTCACAAACCATGATAAGGAACCTACAAACACAAACTTCTAAACCCTCGCAACCCTTAAGATAATTACCAATAGAGGTATATGACTTTGAGAGTTTATTCACTATAAGTAGTTCGAAAGCTTTCAGCATATGCCGTTGATAAGCCATGAGCGTGTATTCGGAAAATGAAAATTTTAAGGTGTTTTAGCCAACACCAAATAAATGCCTGGGCGTTTATTCGGAAAAGGGGGCATGTAAACGGAAAGTCATAGTTTTGCTGACTTTGACATTTTTTACTTAAACTTAGTTTTTAAATTTTATGTTCATAAATGCATTGTTCGCCAACACCTTGTTCGTTTTTAAAAATGATAAATGCTCCACAAAACTAATCTGTGAAAAAAGTTGACGCTGAGTGGGCTTTAAAGAGGAAAATTTCCAAATAAAGGCCCCACTGTCTGGACAATTGACACCAAAAGTTGTAACACCAAATAAACGCCCATTGTCTGTATTCAGCATTATTTTCCAAATAAATGCCCATGGGCATTCAATCGGGTGGGCTTATCTATGGAAAATCCCAGTACTTCTCAGCATGCTATCTGTTAGAGAACTAATTTATGGGATAATAGGGATACCAAAGTTTTACAGTCATTTAACAAATTGAAGAATAAGCGCTGGGACTGTAAATAAGTGCCTGGGTGCTGAAGCCAAATCAGTATCTAGCAGTTTGTCTCTGGTGCAGACTTCGTTAAAAATGATAGAACACTGACTGTTAGATAACTTCTTTGTGTATTTCTTGAATTGTTGTATTCCTTTTGTAATGCATAAGCCTATAAATGATATGTGAATTATAATAACAACAACAACAATAACAATAATAATAATAATAGTAATAGTAATAGTAATAATGATAATAACGATATTAATAGCAACAATAATGAAAAGGACAAGACAGAACTGGTTTTCATCAATTAATGACAATTCAGTCCAAACCCATTCATGAACCTTCAGTTCACTTGACAACTACCATAGTTCAAATCACTGCTTCCAATCCCATTCATAGTAACTGGCTGCCATGACAGGAGTTAACACTCTTGTCAATTATAGGCCTATTAAGGTCTTTGATGGCTCAACCTCAACAGTAATCCTCACAGAAACCACCAACTGAGAGAACCACAATACAGCCAGATCAATTGTTACAATAACATCATGTGACCAGTTGAACAGCAGGGGTTGGCATGAAGTGTTGCTGCTGTGAAGTTTGTGGGATTGCCAAGAACAACACACAGGTGGATTTAGGTGGACACAACCAAAAAGAAAGAGAAAAAACCCTGCCAGCATGCCATTTATAGGACTTACGCAGACATTTTTGGTGGAAAATAGTGATTGTCCCCCTTTGTGATATCCTACACCCGCCCCAACAAGATTAAATCAAGATCTATGTCTGAGGGCAACATAGTAACCCATGGCAAAAATCTATTGACTGGAGACACCAAGTCCATGTCAAAATAATGTGTGCTACGTCTATTCGGAGATCGTCAATAAAACCATGGAAATGGTTTGAAATGAAACAAGCTCATTTGAAATTATAAAAATTTGCCTTTTGAAAAGTTTCAGGGGTCTAAAATAGGACATGTTGGTATAAATAATGGGAATTTATATAATATGTTTTAATACCGTAAGCCACAGTTTGAGTGACATTGATCATAGAATTTTGTGTTATTTAGACACCAAAATAAATATTACGTGAGATACCATGCATTTACCTTAAGCAAAACAAACAGTGAAATTGAAAATGTAGGTCTCTAGAGAGGAGACTGAAAATGTTTTAAGGTTCTTATATTATGGGAACTGGACTTCATTAGAATATAGCCCTTAAGTAAAACAAGTTCCATGTTTGAAAAAACACCAGTACCATATGATATGTGTATTGAGTAGATCCCATGACCTGATAAGCCATACATAGCTCCCAGGCAAGTAGCATGTGAAGGTCTTCCCAGACTTCAGACAAGGAGCCTAGTATTCAGGGGGTGGGGATGAACTTCAGGCTGGGCTCAAGCCTGCACCACTAAATGCAATTAAAAATCCTGTGGCTGGCACAGAAATCTAAATGACAGGCATAGATGCAGAGGGGATCAAGGGTGGTCATTTATTACATTGCTATGAAGGATCTCAAGTACCCACTATGTTTGTCCCTTATTGGACCCCCTGGACAAAATCCTGGATCAGTGGCTGAACATGAGACAGTCAAATTGTTTGGGCTTCAATTACCGGTATACAAAAGCAACATGACAAGAGTTATGTAGAGCAAGAAAAAACCCATCTGAGCTGAAGTTTCAGTTAACATTTGTGGATCTTGGGGCCTGAGATACATCTTAAGTGACCTCCATACAATGCAGTGTGAAATATTATGATTAGCTCTGACAAAGACTCACGCACCATAGATTGCCAGAAAAATTCTACCTATTCAGGAGTGGTTGATCTAACTGACTTTTAAAAAAGGCCTTTACCACTGAATCCGAAGCTTCGACCTATGGGAACACTAAACGTCGGTCTTGAATTGAAGTTAACAACGCAAGTTTACTCCCAAGTAAAGAGGTGGATTTAACAGCGAAGTGTTGACACTTGGCTACAAAGTTAACACTTAACTTCGATGCCATGGGAGCTATCGGCAGGGGTCACTGTCTACGTTTGCCAACAGTGTGCGGTGACTGGATATTTGTTAATACTTTGTTCTAATAATTATCATTTTGGCATTCTGTTTCAATTTACCCACATATTTGGGGAATTCTTTACATTAAAAAATCTCTGAATGTGTAGAGTATGCAAAATGAGTTCCCGCCATGCCATACCACCTTTGCTTGGATCACCTGTTAACCTGCTCAAGAGTCGAATTTTTCATTACATCATTTTCTAGTACATCATCATCATCCCAACATGGCATCCGTTTTCTGCCTTGTGAAGTTGACGTTCTAGTTTCCATCTGGGGAGAGGGAGAGATCCTTGCCATTTTTGAAGGCAAGCAGTCAAAAACAGCAAGGCCATGTGATCAAAGATCATATTAGCGTCGCCTTAATATAACTTCGCTGAACTATAAATCTGAAGCTGAAGGGAACACCTAACACTTAACTCTGCGGTTAACCAGAAGCTTCAGGAGTAGCAAATTAACTGTATGTGGAAAGGGCCTTACAGTACATACTTGACTGTGATAGATTTCATCAAGAAAAATAGAATTACATCTGATTAAGTCTCAAACAAGTAATAACAAATCGGCTGACAACGCACAACACTACTCTTGGAATTCTGATCTATACTTCTGCCACTAAATGGTGATGACCACTCTGCAATGGAATGAAGGTCAGCTTGATACACACCAGCCTTACCATACTATAAAATCAATGATACAAGCTATGGACTGGCTCAACTTCAATGTTGAGAAGTTAGGGACTAAGGTCACTAATGCAAACTCACAGGGCTAAAATGATTTCAGTAACAAGGGGGAATTTAGGCAATGTTCACACCAATGTGAACATTGGAGATTTAAATAAGGTGATGGTTGGTTCCCAAGACTAGTTCTTTTAAAGTCTCTTAAACTATAAGAAATAACTTTAGGAACGAGATGTTGCCAGATTCACAAGCATGGTTAAGAAATTTCCAGTTAAGGACAGTAAAAAAAAATGTTGTTCGAGGTTGGAGCAAGCACCAAATTTTAGACATAGGCAACATTGTCCATTCCAAAATTCAAAAATTTACCCCACTGTGGTCATGACTTGCGTCGTGACAACATGAGACCGATGGGACACAACTTTCGCATCCCTATCAAGGTAGAGTAGGCTTGTTTGGGATAACTGTTACAAACAAGCAGCCAAGATACAACTACCAGCTTGTGATTGTACATGTATAGGCGTCCACAATGTCACAAGGGGTAGGCTGTGTAATGTAGACGCTCACCCCATCAAGAGGTAAAGATGCATTTTAACAACAGACATGACAAAGAGTAAGGCCTAAACAAGTCACAAATTTTAAGTGGTTTGCATCAGAATACACAGACACATAAGCGCGTCCCAAACTAACACAGCGCCCCTGATTTGGCTGTAAAAACGCAGCAGACATTTATCCCACTACTGCTCATTGCTTCCACATCAAAATATTCATCATTCTAACACCATGATAAAGCTTATTGAGTTGCCATGACGAGACAAGAAGAAATTTGACAAGCAGAGTTGGGCGACTCTGCTCAGAAGTGTGTTTGCAGCCTAACATGTCAAAAACTAGGTCGACAGTCCAATGCGTTTTTCTGCTTTCGTGAAAGAGCAGAGTTGAAAGACATGACTATTACTTCACCACCTACAAATTTGCAATAAAGAAAATGACTACTGACTTACCCTATCTGCCGCTACACCAATATCCAATGCCAACATTTCCCGTAGGTCTTTCACAGTGGCGTTCGCAATGACAGACAGTCCAAGACGTACTTGCTTGGGACGGGCGTCCAAATAGACGACTGTCACGTAAACTGGCCGTGTCAGTCGCTGAGGAATCGGCAGCGAGACACAGAGGAAGGGGTCGAAGGTTGTGCTTCTCCCGTGACATGCCGGACATTCCAAGGATGACCGGTACAGTGCTTGGAATAGTTCGTAAATGAAACTGTTGTTATGTCGCATGTGATTGGCTAATGCTTCAGCTGCCACAGCCTCGTCAGATCTTCCCTTGCTACTCTGTAAATTGAAAATGCTCAACATTTAGAGTGTGTAGTTAAAAACAATAACAATGACTTATTCAAAAGTTAATTATTGTGTAAAACAATGTGACTTTATTAGACCATGACAACTTTTCACACGGCAGTTCAATTCTTATCACCGATATTTATGGTTAGAATTACTTATTTCGCCACGATTTCACCCAAAATCTCAAAAACATCCACACATAATTCTACACATGCATTACATCTACTGTTTATTGGTAGATCAGTTAGTCAACCAGGACAGATAGAACACATGACAACCATCACAAATACTAAAGCCAGCCAGCTATCAAAACAGAGAGTGTTTACATCTTGTATTGGTTTATTAATTAGCACATTTTGAAGAGTTTCTGCTATACAAACCTAGTCTGATGAAATTATGTCTGTGGGCATGACCACATGCACAATGAAGCACAAAGCTTCAAACTAATCAGAATGGCCCCATGATGGCCTCACAGCAGAGTACAAATTTTATAGAACAAAATTATGCAGACCAAGGTCCCATTGTGTGTAGAAAATGTCTGGACGGAATTTATCAGAAAACGAAGTAATGCACAAGTTTGAAATGATAGAAGCAAAGTCCATGCAGATCCAGACGTAGTGGATGAGCATAAAAGATCACCTTTCCAGTGGATATTGGCAAGAGTTTCAACAACTCGCTCGAGGGACGCGCGTATACAGTAAACTTTGCATCCATCAGTCTGAGCTACTTTCACAGATATCCAAATGGTCAAAATTTGTTTGAACATTGTCTAAATGATAAGTGTAACCGAAGTCTCACTAAGTTGCCTTCACGAGTTCATCTTTAGTGTTCATATCTACTTATTGGATTTTTTGCGAAGAGTGTACTTTTAAACCATGCTGAACAAACACGGACAATGCACTAATCATTTTTCATCATCAGAACAAGCTAGAGCTGCTATTGCACAAAGAATTAAACAAAAATTGCGCAAACATTAGAGCTTCAAGAACACCATAATACCACTAGGAAATGAGAAATATGAATCCAACTATTATCCATATAAGCACCAATAGAGACATTAATTACCTGAAACATTAGACTTCAACTTGTGAGGTGGTCAAACCTGTCAACTTCAAAAACAGAGCTAACCAACAACCTCGGGATTTCCGATCAGACATTTCTGACCAGACCCCCGATGAAACAGACCCCCATGCGAGCTCTTTCAAAAATCTCAAGCAGAGCGTATTTTCATTCTTCGTCTGTACCTAGCTATTTGTAAACTTTACCCACGTATGTAGTATCACGTCTGCGCAATTCAATCACAGTTAAAATTATAGACTAAAATTTCTTAGTTTCATTTCTGTGGAGAAACTTGACAAAATTATTTGCTCATGTATGCATCTTTAGATGTGCAGCACAAAAATAATGGTCAGTGGTGTTCAAGTTCTGTACACTACCAGTACCAACCGATAATATTTCAGAAAACTAAGTGGCCATTTGCAACAGTGCTAAAAGACAGAAAAATAAGGAATGAGGTGTTTTATCAATTATTTTTGTCCGGAATTAATGAGACTTTGTCCCTACAAATCAGTGTTACTGGACTTTTGGTAAAATGTCACCAATTTGAGACAAAATGTGACTGAAAAATGGATGTTCATCTTTTATTTTTTTTAACACAAAACGGAATAAATTATAAATCCTTTTTTCAAGAACTAGATACTATAGCCACATTCTGGCAATGATTCTGAGGAAATTGTGAGCACTTACCACAACCGTAAAGCCTCAGAAAAATGAAGAAAAGAACAAAATTAGCCTTTTGCTTGAAATTGACCTATCGCAAGCTCCGCCCCCTTGCGAAATGTCCACAAACAAACAATAAGTTATACCAAGTAACGTGTTGTTTGTCGGGTAAAATGGCGGCTTGGAAACTAAGATGTTTCAAAAATGTTACGTTCTAATTGGTTAGTGAAGCCGTCACTCGAAATCCTGGCGATAGGTCAATTTGGGGAGACAGTACCAGACACAGCTGTCACTCATAAGATGGAAATAAGGGTTAGCATTAGCCACTTTAACAACAGGTTCCCTCCATTCAAGAATTACTGTGCTTTGAGAGTGAGTCTCATGAGTTCTATTCCCACAGGCTAAACACAAGGTGAAGGGTCAACAAATGGAAACAATACAAACATTTACATCTGATGTATTTCAGACACATGGACTATCACTATGCCTGCTCTCTGGGGATTCATTCATTTCAAAACCATACCACATGCAAAAGGGGAGTTCAGCTAGAAACCAAAGAACAAAAGTCACTCAGCTTTACTTTCACAGACTGTTAAAAATAATTCATTGACATCAAGACGTTTTATCAAACATACGCACAGTGAAAACATGGAAACCGCTAACTCAGATATCTTATCTAAGTTTATGTTTAAGATGCAATTAAAACATACACCAGGACCAGAAATATATTTTTATTTTTACAAATATGTCAAAATATGCCCCAAGCTAACTCGACTGTAATCAACTTGCTTTACTAGGCTCATGGAAAAACGATCCAAATCTGAGAAATAACTTTTCGCTCAAAAGAAAACTGGATTATTTACAAATCCCCAATGGGCAATATGCCATAAGCAATATTCCAAATTGTACGACATACGGTTTTAATACATATTTTTTCAGGTCCTGAGCAATTTACTTAATTCAACAAATGCCCTGTCAATACGAAATTTAACAAAAACAACAAATGTTCTTTTTGCTCTAAATCAACTTAACCATGTTACAAATTGAGACTTATAACAATTTTGGCATCCAGTCAAAATTCAACAATCAGTTTCTGGTAAAGTTTTCACATGAGAAAACATTTACATTGAAATAATCGTCACAATCCCTCTTGCAAGTCATTCAAGTCTTGCAAATAATTCATATGCTCTTTGAAAAAACAATTTATTTCACGGCGACAAAAAGGGCACCTTCAAACAAAAGATAAAGGGCTTGGTTCTCAAATGACTTCTCAATGGTTAGGGCGTCAGATGAACTTTTTGTTTATATATCTCAGTCTTGATGATAATGGGCAAGATGGAAACATAGCTGTTTGTAAAGGCAACTGGGCAGAACAAATAAATAGCATGTAGCATCTGTGGACACAGACAATGGATCAAACCACTGTTAGTGAAGAGAGATTTGCGTTACTTCATCCAGCCCACCCAATTACATCAATCACAAAAACTGCATAACCTACAATTTTCACTGCATCGATCAAATTATGAAAGCTGACAGGCAGTGTTTAAATAAAACAAACCCATCAAAAATGGCCTGTCACTCAACGGGAGATTTTGTACCAATTGTGTGATTGTGGACATGAAAAGGAACTTGTTTAGTAGTTTGCAGCGTTGAACAATTTGGAGCGAATGGTATGGACAGCGTGTGAATCTAGGCGACATCAAGAATTCACTTCAGGAAACACGCTGGATACAATCCCCAACATTTGTCCCAGTATGTCCCACAGCTTTAAGAAACAATTTAAGTGTTGATTTAAAATACGTAAAATAACACAAAAACCAAATACACCAAGGTCATGATAAAACCACACAGCGACCCTTTGATAGAAATAGACAAAGACAAACTGTAGTCCATAAGAACTTTGGAAACTATGAAGTTGGAAAAGGGTTGCATTCCGAAGCGAATTTCTTGTGAGTTTGACGCGATAACAAAAGATCACCTAAGTAAAAGGCCAGAGAACCGTGAGCAAGCTCAAGACCTTTTACTATTGTCAACTAACACTGTTGAATTATGGGAGAAAATTTACCGTTTCCACTTTGAACCATGACAGGTAACTGATAGATTTTCTAGTAAAGTTTCGAGTAAAGTTTGCTGGTCCCTGTAACTGGTTCTTATCTACCAGTTTTTAAGAATCTGTTTGCTATCCGTGTCTGGCAGTTCCTGTACTTCATGGTTAAGTCGTTAGAGTAAGAGATCTGTTTTAAAGTGACGACTATAATGGACCCCACAAACAACCTGTTCATACTCCCTACTGTAGTTTGATACATGTATTAAACTATTCTAACGAAATAATCATATTGACCAAAATCTCATAATCAAATTGACAGTAAAAATTTAATTTCCTGATTAATCATGCATTGTATGAAATGATCAATTGCTTTCAGATTGGCCTAGTTGATACTTGAATTTGATCAAAACAGAAATAACAAGAGCAATGATGAGCCTTGAAATGCGCCCACGAATGCATTGCAAATGGTGTGCTTTTAGGGTTATTTATTTGTATCATAAAAATGGTCACTAGATGGCGCAAAACCATACAATCCATCCAAAAACAGGAAGATGCCATATTTCATAAAAATCTGTCAAGGAACTTCCGAGAAACAATAGAAAACAGAATAAAATGAAATTGCCACTAGTGGGCACAGGGTCAGTTGGATCCGCCTGAAAGTCGTCGTCGTCTGTTGTTATCTTCATATAAAAACACTTACTAAGATCCTGCAGTGGGTTTAGGAGATACAACTATGGGCACAAAACAAAACTACCACTAGGAGGCGCCACAGTAGTCAGTCACCATCATCAAAGGTCGTCTTCACACTGAGAACATATATGCCAATTTTCAAATGATTTGGTTGATACAGGAGTGGATACCAAAAACAACATTTGAAAACAGCAAAAAATGGCCATTAGGTGTAACAAAATACCTTGATTACATCCAAAAACAGGAAGATAGCGTCACCACACCAATAGATGCCTATATTTAAAATTTTATGAAAATCTGTCAATGAGGACCTTTGAAGATACTGAGATAAACGTAAAAAACTATAATTGCCACTAGGGGGAACAGCAATAGTCAGATCTGTCCGAAAGTCGTCGTCATCCGTAGCCAACATCATATAAATACACTTGCTAAATCAAGTAAAGATCCTGCAAACGGTTTAGGAGATACAGCCATAGACGCAACAAAAACAAAACCGTCCTCTTTATAGTAAGCACATACACGACAATTTTTACAATCATCCTTTGAACGGTTTGGTTGATAGAGGGGTGGACGCAAAAAACAGACTCGAAAACAGTAAAAATGACCACTAGGTGGCGCAAACTACATCAAATCCATCCGAAAACGGGAGGATAGCATCACCTCACTAATAGGTGCCTACATATTACATTTCATGAAAATCCGTCAAGGACATTTGAAGATACAAAGGTAAACATAAAAAAATAAAATTGCCACTAGGGGGCACACCGATAGTCAGATCCGTCCGAAAGTTTGCTCATGCTGTCCCATTCATAAATGGAACATATGTGCCATATTTCATGAACATATGTCAAAGGGTTTTGGAGAGAGAGCAGCGGACGCCGGATGCCGGACGGATGCCGCCCGAACAGACGGACGGACGGAGATGACGGCATAATGCGTCCACATACAAATATGTGGGCGCATAAAAATCACTTGATTTCACAAATCTAAATCAAAAAAATTCGGTTGGGTTACTGATCTCGTTATTGTTATAGCACAGTGGTTGCTGCTGGGATAAAGCTTTGCGAATTTAGAGTACAATATGGCAGAACCCTGAAATTGCACTTCGTCAACTTTTTCAACAAAAATAAATGGAAAGAGTTATTCATAATTTTAACACTTTGTGTAGTGCAGCTGTTATTATTGGAGTATTTTTAGCAACACAGCTTTTTGAAAAATGGAAAATGATGATTTTCGCAATAATTTTTGTTGGAATATAAAAAATGCCATAGGCATTCCCAATGGATTCACTCACAGCAAGAAAAACATTGGCTACAATTGGAACCGAACTGGAGCATTGAAGGTATTTACTATTTACAAAACGTTTGAAAGGAAGTGTTTGACAGGAAGTAAGATTCGTACATTTTTTTGTTTTTTTTGTCTGAAAGAATTCAGCAAGAACACTCTAAAAGCAAAACTTAAACAAAAGCAAAAGTGCGGATTGCCAACTTTTTACTGCAAGAGCACGTGAGCAATCTGTTGGGAAATACAGATTTTCCACTTGTCATTTTTTTCAATAGAACCTTTACTAAATCTTGTTCAAAAAATTTTCACAAAACAAACCATGAGAAATATAGACAAACATTTTCTAGATATTTTGTGGAGAAATATTACAAAATAGAATTACCCTTATCTGCAAATTATCTGCACCAAATAACAGTAAAGAATCCTGGTAGACATTCAACAGATATAAAACTATAAATGTTTAGGACTAGAGGAAACCCTAGAGCAGTTAAGACATGATGAAGTTTTGATGGGCTGTCACAGAAGGCTGGAAAAATAAACACACACGGCTGAAATGATGAAAATATGGAATTATCATCAGCATTATTGCGCAAAGAGTCCTTGCTTGCCCAGGATGGCAGTGAATGTAACCTGAGTTGGCAAGATCACATTCATGGATTATGGTCCAGGAAGATCACCAGGCAAGTCTTCTCGACACACGACACATGTGATCTCATTAGCTTTACCCAGGAGACTCTTGCATGTGGAATTCAACTCTGCTCTAGCACCAGGTCATGGGTTATGCCCACCTTCAGCACAGCAATACCCCAGGCTTGATTTTCAAAATGTTTTACCTTTAAATGCCCATGTTCATTTAAAAGTGGCAAGTCTTAATATACCCATCCTGAATTTATACACTTGAGCTTTGCACTTGAAATAGCAATGGTAAGTGGTAAAAAAAGACTTGTACTGTATAGTAGTACTCTAGTACTTATCTTTTATTCTTTTGCTGTGAAAATATCAGTGAAAATCTCAGCTAGCGGAAGTGTTCAGCAACTGTGGTTGCTTCTGTGAATTACCAGAAAGGTGGATTAGGACACAAAATCTCAGTTTAGACTTTTGCTAAGGGAGAACCCTGTCCTGGTTTGCAACTACATGGCCTTACAGTGAATCAATTGTTGGAGTAAACCTTCCACCTCCAAATATTGAAAAGTTTTGTGGCCTTGCTTGGCAAAAAGCCCACTCCCAGTTTTGATATTCTTTTACTGGGTGTTAACCTAAATTTGCACGACATTTCTTTTGATTCTGAAACAGAAACTAAATACACGACATTAGCCAAATTTATGTCAGCAGCTGCGTGAGATCATAACTATATTGATTCACTTCAGTGGTCAAATATTCTTGTATTACTAGGTACAGTGGAAACCACTGTCATTCACAAAATGTTAATTAGATCAATTGTTGACTCTCAAATCGTCATCAGACTTCAACAACAATGTCAGGAAGTAAAAAGAAAATATTGGGTTCAGTTCAAGGATGTTTTCGTTCACTATCTAAAGAAAAATCACACTTTAAACAACCAAACAGCAAATAGAAAAATACCAGTTTTTCCCCTGACTGCAAAACTGGTACACACATGAACTGCAAACTGAAAATATCCAAACCACATGAATACCACACAGGCAGAGTTGATGACAGTTTGAACAGCGTATCACATTTGGACATCAAAATGCTTGTTTCCACTCATATTTTGTATTTTTGTTTTTGACTGTAGGACAACCGATGTGTTTCGTGGAGACAAACATTTTTACCGCCAAATAGTAATTTGCAGTCTTTTTCTACTAATGCTCAGCTTAGTTTCTGAGCTTGTGATAGTATTGGTCAATGAGAATGCTACGTTCAGCCTTTAAGGCATAGGTTGTACTTTGTAGCAAACGCCTAATTTTGGTAGTTCCTGTCTTTTTAATAGACTTTTGTTTTTGTCTCGTTCCCTACTTTTTTGGAGGTTTTGTTTCTCTGAGGTAATCTTTTTGCCCTTTTCGCCAAATTGGGGGGGGGGGGGCTCGTTCGCGCTTGAGATTGAGCAGCACACTGTCGACGTGTTGCTACACTAGAAACACTCAATTTGAACAGTGAAATTGAAGTTATCGGCAAATGTCGGTCAATAACGGCACGACTGCCTTAAAGATTTGCAAATACTTTCTTAGAATCTTCACCATTTCATTTCAGTAATTATCCGAATGTGAACTAGACTCTTAAAAATGACAGTTTAAAATTTTAAGTTCAAAATTGCCTGACAATAACTTTCCTAATCTTAGAAGCAGGGGGAGACAACTTCCGTGCTGGTTTAGTGTCAAGCCTAATGTGAAAGCACAACTTTGCTGTGTACATGGACAAATCTCACCCGACCGAATTAAAAAAATTTGGAAAGGGCCTTATTGCCTGAGTGTTCACTCTTGAACAAACCAAATTCACCTCATTATAGCAATAGGGATTTACTGTGGGTCTATCAAACAGAATGAATTGCTCTGACTTCAGAAATAAAAAATAATGCAAATAAGACTTATTAAATAAAGATAAAAAATAATCACACTTAAATCCATTAGCAATTAATTTAGATGCCGGCCAGTCAAACTCTACACAAGTTCAAAAAAAAGAATTTACACAACCTTTAGATTTGTTGCACACTTTTCAATGACACAATTTCCTAAGGAATGGAGTCAAATTTAAACCAGAAGATGCCAATCAACCCTTGAATAGAGAGTTGTTATCAACAAAGACTGCTCAGCCTTGCAAAACAAAAGAAACCAGACATAGATAAAAAATAAAATGATACCAAACTCAAATGCTGGATCAGAAGTCCAATCCAGTGCTGGTAATCTAGCAATAAGGTGGTTTTCTTGGAAACTTCTATTTGGTTTGCATACTGATGAAACTGATCCTTACCATTTTGTCTAACTTACTGTTTATCTCATGTTTAATTCTCTGTATAAACATTTGCAATGTCTGTTCGTCTACTACACAAAGATGAACAGTAAAATCTTGGATTATTAAGATGCCAAAATTTACATTTTGACTATTCAAAAGCTTCTACAATTGTTGAATATCCACAATGTGTCAAAACAGATTATCTGACATAGTGATCTATTTATTTGGTTTTTATTTAAACAGTTTATAAACCCACCTGCCATCACAAAGCTAACTTCTGATTAGCTGACTTTCGAAATAGTTGTATCATATTGAAACTCACTAACCCGCAATATGGCGATCAGGATATTGGTGGATGGGCATTTAGCACCACTTATAAATCCCATGTAATGCGTACGGGAGGTTTCAACCTACTACACATTTTGCCGGAACTGATGAAATTTTTCGCAGGAAAGTTTAAACATCTTCCAAGGCCCTAAAGGTGGCAATGCTCTGGCAGGGCCCTCATTCATCCAATGGGAAATGTGCCTGTGCCTTCTGAAAGGGGAACATTTCGGGATGAGGGGAAAATTCTACTTCCCGATCACCATCAGTATCACCCCCACTCTGTTGCAAACCCTAATAGGCTCTGCCTCAAGTAGCCAAAACTAACATTTTGTGGTTTTCAAATTGTCACCTGTGTGAGTTAAAAGCGATTTGAACCTCGAGGGGAATTTTTCTATCACTTGATAGGAATTTTTAGGCATCATCAGGGGAATTCCGAGTGATTTTTCAATATTTTTCAAAGGGGAAGATTGAGGGCCTTTTCTGGAGTTGTGTATCATTTTGTTTCCAATTCTGCACAGTCATACGAATCTAGTGCTAGGGTTGGAATAGACAGTAGTCTATACACCACACTCACAAGATTACCCGCAAGTATTACTAGTCATCATACAAATCAAAATACGTTTCTAAAACTGCAGATTTTATTGATGCACTTTCTGAGTGAGTATTTTCAAAATATCTTTCAACAATAACAATTGTCCAGGCATAATACCAGGGTTATTATGCATTGTTTCAAAAATGTTTCAGAGTACTAGATTAAGATTTGTAAGGCCACAGCAACAAAATAAAAAATAGATCCGGGTAATCAGCGTTTTACAAAGACAGTCTCATTAAGAACTACAGTATATGCATCTGCACTAAGCAAACACAACATAGCAATTGTTTTCAATCAAATTTATAGTACATAGCCAAAGTAAAAGGCCATTTCCTCATCTAGAGTTGTTGTGACCACTTATCACTTTTTAGGTGGCATTATTATGTGCATTCGCTCTAAAAAAACAGTCACAACTCAAGGGTCTGAAACAAAATGTTCAAGGGTATTCAGTCAAAACTCTCCCTGGAGACTAAAGGAATGAGAGAGAGGATGTGGTAGTTACCACTGGTATATGTAAATAACACTGCATTGTTCAAGGATTGCAAGGAGAATGACAACCATCTGGTTTTATGCTTGAGTCTCATCACTTTAGGTTTACAAACTGAGTGAGCCTTCAAAGAACCCAGGACTTGAGCTGCATGATCAGCCAAGGTTGCAGTGATGTAGATAGCAAACCGATTCTGAGAACAGGCAATGGAAATAAACTGGTTCTGAAAATCAAAGACCGCTACATCCTCGGGACCATATGTCCAACCCTTTTCACTTGAAAACCTTTCAAAATGGAAATAATCACTGTAAAGTAGAAGAAGTTTGGCCACATTCATCCCCTTTCACAAAAATGCACTCTTAAGTGTTAAAAGACCTAAAACACAAAAGAAATCTAGTAGTAGTTTAAGATCTCTAAAGTCATCAACATTAATCTAGTTTTCAGTGACAACATATGAATTAAACTCGTAACTAAAAAAAACCTGGATATAAATTCTGTTTACAGGGAAATCCCAACACATGTTACACAACTGCATAACTTAGGATAAAATAGATCACAAACAACTAACCTTGTTAGCACGGTACTTTTTCTTGCTTGCTATGTTTAAATCCTCATGTACTTTGTCCAAAAGCCACAGTAGAAACTCCTGAGCATCGTGTTGTGAGTAGCCCTTATATTGACTCCCATACCTTCCCACAACAACTTTAAACTCATTAGAGATATCTGGAGAGTACTGGCAAGACCATATACTTTTAAGCAGGAGTGCAAATTGCTCCGTCAACTCTCCTTTAGTTCCAAATTTTTTGGCATTGCTTTTATTATGTCTAAGCACATCCTCTTTATATAGATCCGTGACAAAATATTCCGCCAATGTATCTGTATTACTAAGGCACTGGAGTACAGCGTTCATGAAGCATGTATTTCCGTGGTTACGGATTCCAGATATTCCAGGTATCTTGCCATTCACCTTTGCCACTCCATCCGAATTAGTCACAGTGTACACTCGTTGCGAGTTTCCATTTTCCCTCGACTGATCCACACGACTTAGACTGCTACTCCTGGGCTTTCGTTTAAGAGTTAGCGAGTTAACCTGTCTCACAACTTTATTAACGAAATTACCCACGGACTTTATTGATGGTTTTCTAAGAACTTTCTTTCTGTCCACAGTTCGCGATCTCCCAACAGCGCTGGAAGAATCGGTAAGCATTTGCGACGATGTTAAGTGTTCATTCGCAGTTGCTCTTTTCGGATCTGGCTGCGAATCAGGAACGTTGCCTTCTGCATCCTTTCCTAACTTAATTTCCACAGAATCCATTGACCGGCGCCCACCGGGCACTCTATCAACCATTCTGGATAACAGTTTCAACAATCACAGTATTTTTTAAGAAGGAACATGAATCTGACGTGACCACAGTTCCCTATTGATAGTAAACACCGGCGACATTGCAATGTTGAATGATGGGTAATATACTTCAAAACGAGGTTGTTTACAATGTTCTTGCGGGAAAACTCGCGTGCCGATGTCTGCTTCAGCTTGCAGTCGATTCGGATCCCATTTCATTTGTCCGTAACCACTAATGTCAGTTGAAATAAACTTCTAACAACTGAATTACTAGCTCGGATTTAGGATTAGCGATCCCCACCCAGGGTAAAAAGAATATAGAGAGTTCGGCAAAGAAAAATGAAAAATTCCTTGTGATACACTCATCCGTCAGCCCGGCGGCCAGACGAAGCCGGGGATAGGTATACCGCCGCGTGAGGCTGGCCGACCGATTCATTTTAGTTGAACTTGGTGACAACAAAACTTTATTATGATAGCAGCATTACCCGTGTTTTCTGCAAGTTGAAACTATCCATTCAGAGAGAGGACTCCGGCCAACCCATTACTGAATCGATCCCAGTGCACATGACAGCTTACTGTAATTTAATGCTGCGAAGAGACGGCTGTGCATTATTGTTCAGGACACAATACCTCGTTTTAGCATCAATTTTGACCACGCAAACGTGAAAACGCGCGTGTTCCAAACATGTAGAACTGTTGAACGGCGGAAGGCGTTCGCAGTTCATCATGGGGAATTATTCGCCGTGAATTTACTGTAGCGATCGACGGGGCTTCCAGACACACTTTTGTAGGGTCTTTTTCGTAAGATTGACTGGAATCTGAAATACTGTTTTCTAACAACTGCTTTTGGCCTCGGTTCGGCGAAAATAATGCCTGTCCATGGCAGTCTTAGGTGTCGGTGGCATAGTTTCACTACGGTTATTTTGTCATTTAAGCGATCAATATTGCATATATATATCTGTGATGAGTGCATGTAGACAAATTCAAGGTGGAGCTAGCTAATGTGAATGCTGTTACGTAAACATGATGGGGCGCCGGGCCGGGGAGCACCGTATGCCGGCGGAGTGAGTACCGCTATGATACTATAGGGGGCTGGCCGGCTCCCCACTTTTTCAGTGCTGCGCCGCACATGGTCTATAGGCGATGCACCACAGGGGGCTGATGGGGCTCTGGCCCCCCACTTTTTTCAGTGCTGCGCCGCCCATCGACAGGGGGCTGCCGGGGGGCGGCCATAGCCCCCACTTTTTCAGTCTACGCCGCGCAGTTGTCTATACTGGGCGGTACGCCACAGGGGGCTGAGGGTTCTTTAGCCCCCCCACTTTTTTCAGTGCTGCGCCGCCAACGAAATGTGCTGCTCATTTCTAAGTGATGCCGTGTCGCTGCCGAGTTCCGATGTCCATGGTCCTATGACGAGAAGTCACAAGTTCCCGGTACATCAGTCGGCGGAAACATCCGACTTTGGCCGGATTACGACATGCCGTAAAGTCGCCCCTGACATGCACGCTTCCGGTTTATGTCAATTTTGCATGTTATGTTTAAACTATTGCTCTGCAAGTTTTGTCAGCCACCATTCAGCTATGACGCTTTCAAATGATTCGATGGAGCAAATTATTTTCTAGACTTGTGAAATGCAAGCAGTGCATTCATTTTGACAATTCAACCAATTTCTTTGCTGTTCCTGGTCCTAGACGTCCCGTTGTTTTCCAAGTCAAAAATACGTTCTCCCGCTGTTCGACTTTCTTGTCCACAATGATGGACTCGAGTACATCATCTATTAAGATCCCGGATGCCGTTCGTGGAATGACAAAACTTGATCGGAACATGTTTCGTTTGAAAATTGATGTTCCTGTATTACAAGTTGAGATGAAAACGATGACCAGGGTCATGAAAATAATAAAACCGTTTGTGCTAAAATTACCAAAAGTTAGCCCAGTCGTAGAACTGGATAAGACAGACCCATGTTTTGACAGCTGCAAAATGATCTTGTTATTACCTGGAACAAAGCTAACAGATTTTTCGGAGGACAAGAGGTTGGACCTTGGCAAATTCAATGTGGACTTAACATTGAAACAGAAGCATTTACTGCTAGAATACGACAACTGGAAAGCAGATGAAATTTTGCGAGCAGTACTTCCAGAAGATGTAGAGAGTGTTGCTGGCTTCAGTAACATTGGTCATATTGTACATTTGAATTTGAGAGCAGAGCACGAGCCTTACAAATTTCTGATAGGCGAAGTTCTTTTAGACAAAAATTCAACTGCAAAAGCTGTTGTCAATAAGATTAAGAGTATCGACAATGTCTACAGGAATTTCCAAATGGAGTTATTGGCTGGTGAAAATGACATGGAAGTTACAGTGAAGGAGCATGGTGCTACTTTCAAATTTGACTTTTCTAAAGTCTACTGGAACTCGAGGCTCAGTACCGAGCACTATAGAATAGTGAAAATCATTAAGCATGGAGACATTGTCTTTGATGTGTTTGCTGGTGTGGGTCCTTTTGCAGTGCCTGCTGCTAAGAAAGGAGCAATCGTCCACGCAAATGATCTCAACCCTGAATCATACAAGTGGCTCAAAGTTAACATGTCATCAAATAAAGTCAAGAGTGATTTTTTCACATACAATGTCGATGGACGCGTTTTCATAAGAAATGTTGTCAAAGTGTCAATGTTGAACATATGGACTGAAAATGCGGACGCTAAAATACATATTATCATGAATCTTCCTGCTCTTGCAATTGAATTTCTAGATGCGTTTGCTGATCTATTTGCTGACTGCAATGGTGTTGATGCTTCGAAGATTCGCTACCCTTCTGTGTACTGTTACTGCTTCAGCAATGCTGAAGACAAGACGACTGATGTTGCTAACCGAGTAAATGGTGTCTTGGGCTTGTCCGTGAAGCGGGATCAAGTGAGATTTGTGAGGAACGTGGCACCAAACAAAGACATGATGTGCGTGCAGTTTGATCTTGTACCAAGTGTGTTGTTTGGAGACGTAAGAGACATTGATGGTCAGCCACCACTGAAGAAAAAATGTCTAGATTCTGATTTATAAAGATGACATGTTTCAGTGGTTGTGCTAGAAATTTTTGGTTGCAAAGCTGATTTATCCTTCTTTAAGTGAAAATTTAACAGTTAAAGTGCATGCAATGTGAGTGACATCTGTTAATTGTGCACAAGTTCAAGACAATTGAAAAGCTAGATATTTTCTTCACCAATAAACATTTGGTCGATACAAGAGTTCGATTCATTCAGGATTCGAGGCCCTGATTTAGACTATCGATGTCAAAGATGATCAATGCACGTGAAGTGCATAGCTCAATAGAGAGCGGCACTCTGATGATTAAGACTTCTAGAGTGCTAGTTGAAAAAGTTAGTTGTGTTGGCTCTACATAGACATTGCACATGCACACACCCAAAGAATTTCTTTCATCTACCTGTCGAGTGGTGGGTACTCTGGACGAGTCTGTTGTATGTGGTTACCTACGTCCTTTAAATGCTAACATAAGTTTATAGCTCACTACATCTGTCTCGTGAAGTTTAGGATAAAGCACAAGTGTAATGCAAACCCTTGTTATGTGTCATCTTAGTACACCACAAACTGTACAAGACCAGCTCATTGTACCAACTAAACCCACCAAAGAGCAAGATTAAAGAATCTGTTTTATACCTCCAGAAGGCTTGGCTGTAGTTGTCTAAAATGTAACACAAGTCATCTTTCTATTAAAAGTAACTCTTAAACAGCCATCAGTTGTTTTGAAGAGATGGAAAACAAAAAGTTGAGTTGCCAACCAGGGGCACAGCCCCAGAGGGTTTCATTCGAAAATTAACCCAAGGCCTCTTTCATCTTCACAAACAAGATCAACGTCACTAAGGCTTAAGTCGAGACAAATATGCATCAAATTTTATAACCATTCTCCAAACCGATATGAAAAAGATGCACTAAAATGTACTGGGGAGCACCACATGCCAGGGCAGGTGACGCCTTTATTGAAACTTGTGTCAAATTACACATAGTTCCTTCAAAGGACTTGGTTGGGACAGAGGCAGACGCAAAAAGGTAAACTATAACAAGACTGGGAGCAGTAGATGGATCCTTCCAAGGTCGGCTCAAGTCATGCTCTCGGCACGAACACATCTATCAAGTTCCATGATCATCTTTGAAGAAGTTGCCAATCTTGGTTGATATTGAAGCAAGCACAGAAAAAGTAAAACTGCCATTAGTTCTCAGAACACAATCAATCAAATTTCACAACGATCCTTCTCCAAAATGATTAGATATTGATGCAGGTATAAAAAAGAGCAAAGCAAACCATTGAAATGCACACACGAGTCAAGGTGTGCTCGCCTCGACTGGAACACTAACTGAATTGTACGATTGATTAAGGAACTTGGTAGATCTTAAGGTACAGGCATTTGTGATCGTCTCGATAACAACAAATCTTTAAAAATGTTCGTGCAAGTGTTTTGGCAGATTGAGGCAAACGCCAAAATTGTAAAAGTGGCCAATAGGGGATGTAGATTGCTTAGAATCCCACTGAAAATGGGTGTCGTCACAAAAACAGAAAACTATTAGCAAAATTCCAATTCCATGAAAATCAGATGAGGAATGTGGTAGATACATAGGCTGGCATGAAAACTAAAATTGCTTCTAGGGGACACAGTGGTCATGGAATCGAGCTGGACATTCAATACTGGGATTTTCCATGGATAAGCCCAAGGGCATTTATTCGGATAAGGGGGGCCTGTAAACAGAAAGTCGTAGGTTTCCTGACTTTGACATTTTTTACTTAAAAATGTGTTCTTAAATGTTATGTCAATAAATGCATACTTTGCCAGCACTGTTTGTTTTTATAATAAATGCTCCACAAAACTGAATTTGTGAGTAAAAGTTGACGTTTAGTGGGCTTTTAAGAGGAAATTTTCCGAATAAATGCCCCAGTAACTGGACACTTGACACCACAAGTTGAAACACCAAATAAATGCCCATGAGCATTTATTGGGCATAATTTTCCGAATAAATGCCCATGGCTGTTTGATCGGGTGGGCTTATCTACAGAAAACCCCGTTAGCAGTGTCACATCCAGGACAGGAAGATACCTACAAAGTTTTTGAAAATGTCTTTCAAGGAGTTGTGTAGTTTACATAAGAAGGCACATAAACATTAAAATGGTGACTAGGGGGTAAAGCAGTACTCCAACATATATCTGAAAATCTCCGGCATCCATGATGCTTTTGTCAATAGTAACGGAATACCTCTCAATTTTCACCTCAATCCAACAATGAATTTGTTGATGAACATGAAGGTGAAGGGAATGTTCTTTGAATCTGTCCAAATATCAAACTCGAGCCATGTTCTTGTCAATAGAATATCACTGAAACTTCATGGTCGTGATGCTGTGAGGCATTTGGCCGATAGATGGGCAAATGACGAATATGGAACCAAGATGCTAAAATCGCCACTAAGTGGCATTAGTAGTAGACTCAAACAACCAATTATGCGTCGCACTGTTGCCTCAATAGGATCACATCTAACACATTTCACGGAGATCCATTAAGTGACTTAGTAGCAGTGGGGGGGGGGGGTTGGAATG
>NMRA01000004.1:52352-165941 GCA_002633005.1 Phoronis australis | reverse complement strand
GTAGAGTTTACTGTTGCCGTGTATCAAAACATTGTGAAGCAATCAACACAAAATAGTTGGAGGAAGGACAATAGCACAAAGTCCACAAATGCACTGAAAATTCAGGGGAGTATATTTGAACCCCTATTGGTACTATACCTCATGCAACGGGCACTGAACAGTGGCAAGTACAATCTGTGTATACGTCCACGCATATGCATGAGTGAAAGCAAAGAAATGATAAAAACAAGTCTTAAAATTCATTCGGTTTATTTATCACCTTTCAATTTAACCAAACACACTCGCCTACAATAAAACAACAGCATAAACGCCACTTTGATTTCCCAGAATCTCTAAGGCATGCTTGTGCACTGTTAATAATTCATAACAAACAGAGACAAACTGGTCAGAGAAACAAACACAAACAATTCACTCTTAATGCATCAAATGAGTAAAGGGAGTCGTGTAAAATGGCTACCGATTAAATTAGCATTGCATTACGAAGCACCAGCCTAATGAAAGAGTTGACAAGCAGAATTACAAAATTTGTATTGAAGTGGTATCGGTCATTTTTCATAACTGAGTGATTACAGCTAACTTCTAAGAATGTCTGAAGTCCACTGACAGAGCAGGTTGGTGAAACAAATTTATAAATCACAATGTTCATGTGTTCAGGACAATCTTGAATAAACAAAAATCTGCAAAAATGCAGGTACAACACACAGCAGTTGTTTCAGAAATAAATATAGTTTAAAATTAATAAACCTTTTAATGTCAGCTGGAAAAACAAACATCTAAGTAGGCAGTTATCAAATAAAAATAGCATATGATCAAATCTCATCTTCAGGACCAACAGTATAAAGTTTCCTAGGTCTGGCATGGCCTGCCACCTATTGTGTAATATTTCAACTATCTGACATGACCTTAAAAGGAAGAGATTTAGATGTGGATGTCTGGAGTCAGATCCATAGCATGGTGCAGGAACTGGGTCAGCTCTAACATGTGCATTTGTTTGTTGCCTGTAGCAGTTGAGGCGGCACTGAATCGTCCGATGTAGCTGAAACACCAAAGTCTAATGTAACATTGTACACAAACGGCAAGAAGAGTGGGTCTAAGGTCATTAGAAAAGACGATGGTACTTGGTATAATACCAGTACATTAAAGACGATACCTTGACTTCCACTGAAATGCCATTATACAAAAATATGGAGTGTTGACTCTGTCAAATCACATGACACATAATTATTTGCAGTGCCACCTGGTTTTAAATTGGGCCAGTGCTCAATATTAATCAAACGAGACGTAAGATCAATGTTGATTGGATTTCTGCACATGAATCCAGGACATATTATATATATCAGATGATATTTTGGACCAAAAATGAAATAACAGTTTAGAGTAATTTTAATGACTTCAGTCACAGGAGTATCCATTGCTTTTGCTGACAAGAGATAATGAACTAGGTGGTGCTCTCTTCCATATGGGCAAAGGTGCCACCAAAATGTTCAATGAGACACATCCAAGACACCTCAAGTAAACACAGAAGAAGGGGTTTGACATGGGCTACACTCACTTGATGTGTGGCTTGCGTCCTATCTTCTTCAGCACCGTGTGTACACGCGGCTGGATGTAAGTCCATGCGCCCATGTTCTTGTGTTCCTCTTGAACCCAACACAAGGTGGCACCAGGATACTTCACCAGTTCGTCCTTCACCATGTCAAACGGGAACGGCGAAATCTGGAAGAAAAAGCGTTGCGAATTTATTCTTCTGGACGCAGTTTGACATAAATTTTAAGCAAGGTGGGTAAGAATTTAAGAACCAAGAGAGCCGAGCAAATGCTCTGATGATAGAAGTACTTGTCTTTCATTTTTAGGTCGCTACACTACATGATATTGAATGGCCCACGAAGGCAGATTAAATTCCACCACTTTCCCATCTGTTCATGTTTTTCATTGCTTTCCATTAAATAACTATGAAGAAAACAAAAATTCAAAGCAGTAGCGCAACGGTCTTTTTGATAGTGTTTCATGTCAATCAATGAATGACATACATACAGGTACAAACAACATTCAGTAAAAGCTGCAATGAATCTACATTCCATCAAATAAACTGATATTTTCTTTAGACTACTTAGCACCACAAAAATGTTCTAAACTGGGTTCTTACTCTGATGAGAATTGATTTTTGGTCTGACAAAAAACTGACAGTTCATGATTCCTCCAAATCATGTTCGACAAATAAAATGTCAACTGGCAGAGCCTGATCTCAAACAATAATGAACAAATGTTCTTTTCAAATCCATAAATCACGTCTATTATTACTATAGTAAATGAAAAATTTGATACCAATGTCATGACAGTAAGTGCTCTAAATTTAGTTTTTGTGACAGAGGACGAGTTCATAACTGGTTTAATTTAATGAGAAACATACTTGTTCCACTCTAGCAATGGCGATGGTGTCATTGAGCTTAGCTGTCTCCCGCTCTTTCACAAGTTCGTAGTAGATTTTGCCCGAACACAGCAGTAGCTTCTTCACCTTGGATGGGTCCTTGCTCGCCACACCTGCCTCGGGGTAGAACCGCTGGAACCACGTCCCTTCAGTCATCTCGTCAAAGCTGGATTTGGCCTCTGGCAAACGCAGCAGACTCTTTGGGGTCATCAGAATGAGCTAGAAGATGGTTGACCACTGGTCACTTACAGGCAAAGAATTTGGAAGAAATGGAATGGAAGATGGTTGACCACTGGTCACTACAGGCAAAGAATTTGTAAGAAATGGAACAAGTGACTGAAAAACACACTCCGGAAACTAGTTATTGAACAACAGTACTATAAATTAAACTGTAGTACTTATATAAAGGTTAAAGCCCAGACAAATTTACATCAACAAAAAAATTATGTTCATGTAAATCACAAGTCTTTTGAAAATGATCAGGTATGTAACACTATTTCATTTTCCAACTTTATAAAATAATGCACTTTGCACATTTTCTATTTTAGAGTTTATTAATTACACTTTGTAAAAACAAAAAATCCAAATGCAGTAAAAAGCATTTTTGATGCGCAGGCCCCCAACAACTCACAGGCTTGCGGAACGGTAGCGCAATCTGTCGCCTCATGACGTGAAACAAGTTGGCCGGTGTTGTAAGGTTGCAGACAAACCAGTTGGTTTCATGAAGCTGTTGCATCTCAAAGTGGTCCTGTTGTTTCTGAAAAACAATCATGTTTCCATAGTAACCAGGTGTTCATATTGAAACGACAGAAATACAAGCGCAGACATGCCATTGCTGCATGGTTTCAGTATTGACCACACGCACATTTCAGCCATCAGTGTTGAGGTTGGTGGTACATGGGAAAATCAAGAATTTTCCCTTTTCACTTCAGTGTAAAAATGAATTCACAATTGTGACATGCAGTGCCGTAAAGAGAAGCTTGGAGAATCTGACCATAACATACAATTACTGACTTTCACAGAGGTCAATATGTTGGTTTTCTGACCACAAAAATGTGAAAATGACTGAGGAGGGGAAGGTCTCGAAGACCCAACATATTAACCAAGTGCGAACGTCAATGTTTGTTTAATTATATGATTACATTCTAGAAGTAATTCATGCAAAGCAACTCTGTTTGGGCCTCAGATCAAAAGTCAATAACTTATTCGATCAAAACCCAAAACGTTGAGATTTTGAAAAAAACCTCCAGATGCTAAGGATGGCAAAAGGAACAATCGATACCACGTTTGCAGTCATACAATGTTTGCTTTTTAATTCACTAGAATGAACTACCACCATTTGGTTCTATCAATGCAATCACAAGCTGCATGTCAGTACTCTCCGCGGGCAAGTGCTTAAGTCAGCACAAACGACTTGTAGTGAAAGCAAAAAAATTAACATTTTAGAATTTGAAAATGCACTTTTTGTGCAATAGCATGATGGAGTGAACTGCGTTGCCTTGATGCATGTTTGGCTTCACTGAGTAATTTATATTTTACTGGTGCTTAGTTGTGACGTAAGAATCCGGCAGACAGAAGACTTAAGGCACTTGATTGTGGTGATGCAGCTGTCAAGTAGAGGCTTGTGGGTAATAAGACCCAGGGATTGAATCATTTTTGGAGCTTGTTGTGTTACTAAAATGGAGGCGAGGGGGGGGTTCTCCAGCGTGAACAACTGGTGGGGAAGTGCTACCAACTCCTGGGATTTCAGCCTATGAACTATAATTGTCTCCTGAGGAAATTTTGACATCGTGGTATCGGTGATATCATCTTATTGGGTCGGAAGAAATATAACTGTTTCAAGTGGAAAGGGACTAGAAATTAGGGATTTCTTAAACCATAACCTTCCAGCTAATGAAGAAAAGAGAATTCCTAGAGACACTGAACAGAGACGTAAAGAGATGACGTGATGCCCTTAGAATCTACTCTGAATTGGAGATGAGCAGTGTAGCAGTGGTATATTTACTTAAGCCAACATTCGTTCAAATCAGCAGAATTCAACAAAGTAACATCTTTAAAAGCTAAAGCTCATGTCACACAGTCACAGCATCTGTACAACATAGATTTATGTTCTTTAAAACATGATAGTTAAACTAGTGATTTTTCTGTTACAACTTTTTACCAAATGTAATTTACAACAGAGAAGTGGAGAGTTAGAACCAAGATGTGAAATCTGCTAGGCTATCTCAGTACAATGACATCACATTTTCCGTCCCTATTTCTTCAAACTAGTAACGTATACAGTGAGGCAGGTAACCAAAACCCAGTGAAGTAGAACTGGGGTACAGGGGTGCAACATAACATGGTTGGTGAACCTGCAATGGTCCACAAAGAAGCTGGAACACATACAAGAACAACGCTTAGCGTTGAAATGCACCCACGGCTGCAACGCAAATGGTGTGCTTCTAGGGGTCTTTATTTGTATCATAAAAAATGGCTATTAGATGACAAAATATATTGAACCCATCCAAAAATGGGAAGGTGTCTCTTGAAACTATTTGCCAAATTGCATGAAAATCCGTCAAAGAACTCAAAGGATACAAAGACAAACATAAAAAAACAAACTGCCATTAGAAACCACAGCAGTAGTCGAATCCATCCACCTGCTGTCAAGTTAATAGGAATACAATTGCAAAATTTCAAAACATCTTGCAAGGGGTTAAGGAGATACAACCATAGATGCAAAAAATGTCAATAGAGAGGGCACCACAGTACTTGGACCCATTTGAAAATCCACGTCAGTCATGCTCGTCAGTAGCAACACATCTGCCAATTTTCATAAGGACCCTCTACATGATTTGGCACATACAGAAGCAGATGACAAAAATAAACAGGCAGGGTTAACGCTTCATACAGAAAACATCAACTCCATCACAAAAAGAAAAGCTGCTGTCATCTTCATAATAGAAATTTGTCAATCAAATTTCACGAAAAAGCATGAAGGAACTCTGACGTTACAGAGGCAAATGTAAAAAATAAAATTGTCACTAGAGAGCCCAGCTGTACCGTAGTTGGATTCGTCTGAAACTTTTCGTCATCTGTAGTCATCTTCATAGGAACACGTCTGATCACATTTGTCTTAGGCAAAAACAGACTGAAGCAAGAACTTTGAAATTAGCGTGTACGTAAATTAAGACATGTTGATCCGACGTCTGTTGCCTTGAGAATGGTTTAAAGTAATAAACCGAAACTTCAGATCAACAAGTCTTTATTTACGTACGCGCTAATTTTAAAGGAACACATCTGCTAAAATTCAGAAAGATCTTCTAAAGGCTAAAGGAGATACAGCCGTCGACATATCCAAAATCAAAGTCAACCTCGGTCTTCTCATCAGAAACACATCTTCAAATTTAAATAATGATTCTTCTAGTGGTTTGGTCAATGGAGAAGGTGAAGTCAAAAACGTACTCAAAAAAATTTAAAAGGGCAACCGAGTGGCGCAGAATACGTCAAATCCACCCAAAATGGGAAGGCGTCGTCACCTCCTGAATAGAAACCTACTTGTAAAATTTCATGATAATAAAAACGACCGCTATACTTGAAATCTATTCGAAAATGGGAACCAGTTGACTCTATAATTGAAACCTGTTTATCAAATTTAATGAAAATATGCCAAGGAATTTCAAAGACACAGAGGAGAACAAAAAATTTGTCACAAGTGGGGTACAGCAGTAGTCGGATTCATCCAAATGTTGTCAATGTCCGTTGCCAACTTCACATAAATACACTTGTCAAGATCCCGCAGAGGGTTTGGGAGATACAGCCATAGACGCAAAAAACTGCAACTAGGAAGCACCATCCGAAAATCATCAGCCATCCTCAAGCCGTTTCAAAAATAATCAATGAGATCGTACTCTTCCGTTTTGAAGTTCAATATTCAGGGGTTGGGTGTTTAAAACTGAAGTTTTTTAGTAGAAGTCTTGAATGGGCGTTTAGCTGAATCTGTTTGATTCTAGTAAACACCTAAAGAATTATATTAACCTTAGAGTCAAAAGCCAAATAAATCTGAAGGAGAATACATGAATTTTTCCAATAAGGAATTTTTGATCATATAAATTAGGGGAGAGCATGGGTGGTGAGTGTAAATTTTGAAATCTGGAGTTGAGCGTTCACTCGATCAGGTATGGTAAATCTGGGGTCAAGAGTTGAACAGAATGGTGTCTTAGTCCAAGGATCCCAAAGAACACGCTCAAACTTTCCTCCAATTCCGTTAAGTTGTCACAGAAAATATTGAAAAAACAAAATGAAGAGTGATAAAATTATTAAGACTTCACAGATGGTGCTGGCATCGTCAAAAAAGGAAAGAAATGTAATAGAACTGCACTGACTCTCCTCCTCATGCAAACAGTGTGTGCAAAAAGTCATTCACTGTATAAGCAGATGAGCATTGTGACACTGACACAACTCAACACAAAAAACGCAGTGAATGAGATCATTTGTTAGATAAGAGTAGCTTAATGCCAAGTCGCATTTGGGCGACCTGGTAAAAATTCCAAGTGGCCAAAAAAAATCTGAGGTCGCCAGAACAGAAAATCTGAGGTCACTAAAAGGAATTCTGAAATTGACAATCCTTAGTGAAATTTTTCAAGCAAAAAAGGTAATATGATCGTAACATGCCAGATTCACAGTATTTTACGGTGTACCTAAGCAAATTTTCCCGTAAATGTGCATATGGTGCATATGTACATTCTCCGCCACTGAGCAAACATGGGAAGCAGACGATCGCATACATGGGTAGCATGACGTACTTAATCAAATCTTGCCCGAATTTGGAGAACAATTCCAACTTCAGTTTGTTTACTTCCTGTTGTGTTGCACGTGTTTGCCGTGTGTTGACTGCTGTGGTAGCAAATGCACTGATTTCACGAAATAAACGGAACGACTGTCAATCAAAGGTAATAAATCTAGAAAAACTGTTAGTAATTCAAACTTTGGAAGTCAACACGAACTTTTAAACGAATTTAGGGGAAATTATTGCTCGACTTTGATACTCGCTGTGGTGACTTCATGGCGACTTAAGATTTTTCCTAGGTGACCAAACACAATCTGAGGTTGCATTGATGACCTGCAAGCTGCCAGATCGAGTGCTGCAAGTGCAGTGGTTTCAGATTACTGCCGCATCAAACTCTCTCCAGAGCCACACTTGAAGTAAACAAACCCATACCAACATCGACACACTTAAGATAAGAAAAACAACACTTTTTCACTGAAAACTGTCAAAAGTTAACATAAGTTTTGTTTTAAATAACAAATACTGAGAGTAAATGTCGCAGTTACTGCGTCAACAGAAATCAGCAGTTTTGTTGATAGACATTATACCACAATCATTACAAAGCTCTTGCAGTTCACACAGATGACTACAGGGGGCGCTGGCCTCCCAGCAGTTCAAAAAAACCACCTACCACCCATGGAAGGTGCAGGATACCCCATAGTTCACACTAACACCGGCAGGGGTGTTGATCTTACCTCTACAGACAAATGGTCAGCCAAATGATCCACCGTTAAAACAGCACATCACCGTGACAACCAGTGCACAAAATGAATGTTCCCATTCAGGACAAATCACTGACAGATATAAATGAACACAACATGACAAGTGAAGTTAGACTTTTTGCCGAGAGGAAATTCCAAACTGTAATCAAGTAAGGATAGAACAGGGAAGCGAACTAAAAATGGCACTTGTCCAAGAATTTGGAGAGAACATAAATAGGAGGATCACAAACACGGCCCGAAATGTAATCAAACATGTATGACACAGTGATGATGAAAGTGAAAAACCAATGCTTCACCATAACCTGATAAAGGTTGTTAATTTTAATAAGGCATGTAAGCTGACAGTATCGTAGCTAATACTTAGTGGCAACTTACTGGGAAGTGGTCAGCGTCTTCACTACTCATCTGGAGGAACCTTTCCAACCTGGCGCTTGAATGTTCCGGACCCTGAAAAAACAAAAATATGCCGAGATGTCCCATTAATTTGCTCTTAGCAAAACAATGGAGGCTAGTACCTAGATACCAATGTGTCTGACCAGTGACGTTCACGACGCAATGGAAAATGACTACATAGAGCCAATGGGTGCCACCTGCCTGGAACTTCATGAAAAGAACCTCTCGCACTGTGTACTGAGATTACTTAACAGAATTTTGTCCATAAGTCATCTAAAGACGATACTTTGGAGTTATGGGGATCCATTTTATGAACTATATAGAGGCCAGTTAGTGCTCAGACAAAGACAAAGAAAACCACCTCTTTATACCAAATCCCAAGTCAAAGAAACAAACTGAGAAGTTGCACTAAAACAGAGATATGAATAAGAACCCGGTAGACCATGTCGCCTTTGAGGCATGGTTTTGGCCAAAGCAGCCCCCTCCACCCACCCCAAGTCCATTTCAGCAAGATGCTAAGATGTTCTGAGAACAGGTTTTGTGCCACAAGGCCCTCTTTATTACTATAATTACTATTATTAATAATACACAACAAAGTAACCTGCCATCGTTACATCAATACGTTACCATTCCCTCGTAGCCATGGGGCAGCATCATTACTATCCCCGACTGACGGATCCACTTGGCCTGTCCACTGCTGATGAACTGGTCCACAATGGGCTGGGCAGTGTTGTGGAAATCACCAAACTGAGCCTCCCAGCATACCAGCGCGTTAGGGTAAGTCATTGAGTAGCCGACTTCGAAACCTAGGGGGAGTAAGAGCTTCATCCGTAAGTATCATGTTGTATCAGAAATTACCAGCAGTTTTCAAACTAAGCTGAACGTCACACAAACTTGGAAATATAAATCAAATAAAAAGCCCCCCTTTCCTTTTTAGTCCTTTATATTTGCATAACAACTACAAAGTCATTGTTATAATTGTTTCTTATAAAAATCACATATAACCCGCAGTAGAGCTATGGTACAAAAAAAGATTGTAGGCAGTCCAATGCCTGAAATACACAGGACATGCCCAGTACAGTACGAGGGAGCTACCAAAGACAGGAGAGGTGTACTTACCGAGTACAGCGAACTCTGACAGAGAACTGTTGGACACGCTGTAGTGAGCCTGTGTAGGTGACAGATCGTTGAGTGGCACGTACACTTTCTTGTCGATCTCTTGATGATGTAACACGTGGTGACGATGACTGAATAACACAGTACACTGTTACTAACATTTCACAGCACCATTGATATCTATTGGGTTACAAAATGTATGGCGAGGAACAAGATAAACTTAAGTTAGAACACAAGCTACAAGGCAAGACATCCGCTTTCCTGATTACATTAAGTAATTTTCCCCTAACCACGTTGTAAACCGCACTCTTCATAACAAAAGGCCACATCCCCATCCACCACTGCATCATACATTTTACCCAACAAAATTACTCACCCTATCTGACCACTGAACACCTTACTGTCCATGTTTCTACATCCTGTCCCCCAGACCTAATCCACAAATTCTTTTTCAGCAAAAAGCAACACAACAAAACTTCAACCACCTTCCACATTACAACCATTATCATTTGGGTCAAAACATCAACACCTACCTAACCACTCTACGCACCTGAATGTATCCTACTTCACATCTCATCCCCTCAATCTAACCTGGATACCCAGTCTCAGCACAACACCAAGTGCCAGGGATTCACTCATCGCTTTCTTCTACAACCCGATTACCATTTTAAAATCCAGCTGACCAAACTGCATACCTGAACGTTCCCCTCTCTACATCCTGTCCACTCAGGCGAACATGCACGTTCTCCTTGAGCAGTGAACCAAATGCCAGAGCCTCGCCCAAGGCCCAGTCGGCTTCGCGTGCCTTCACCATGTCCTCACGGCCTTTAAGGATACGCGTAATACCTGTGGTGAGGTAACAAATATTCTGAATCAAAGTTCAAGAACTTTATGTTCAGCACTCTGAGCAACTTCCATTCACATCCCTACCAAATATTACCAGAGACTCATCTCGAAACTCAACAACTGAGTGTTACAATTTAAGTAAATTTTCCACTAATTTGACTAGAGAATTTTCAAGTCCATTCCCCAGTAATTTTCGGTATTTCTGCTCCTTAATCTGGCACGTGATTGAGTTTGAAATCAGCCAAGAATCACATCAATGACCTCAAACCATGCAGTAAGCTACATGATATTTCTTATTTTACAATTGCAATTTCTGTCCCCACCACACCATCAGACATTCTTATGAACCACCAGTATGAAAACACACTAGAAATTTGTATCTAAGACAGTAAAATACATGCTGAACAACACAATTTGTGCATAGATTAACAGAAGACACCAAAGTATGAGAGGGAGAGAGAGCCAGGAGTGATGACATGTCACTGCCTAACAGCCCAATTGTTTGAAAACTGCTTGTATTTGGGAGAGACAGGTCAACATTGGTAGATGGTGTGCTACAAATATGTCTCCTACTCCTCAGCGCTTGGTCTTACAAATGGATGGAAGCTGGTGAGTAAACGTAACACTGGAGATAATAGGAAACCATTTTCTGACAACAATTTGGAAGTTCCTACCTCTGTGCACCTTGAAATCACTGGGATGGCTGCTGAATTTGTTGCCAACTTCTGTGAGTATGTCCTCAGAGACTCCAGTGGTTGGCATGTCCATGGGGTCCCGGGTACCGAAAAAGTTGCCCCAGTAGGAGTCCAGCCAATCAGAGTTCTTCACTGCAGTCATTTTCTTGGCATTTATATACGCCTCCTCACAGACTTTGTCATATTTTGATATCTCATCCTGTAAAAGGCATTGCAATGACAGAAATTCTTTGCTTAGGGTTTGAACAGCAAAAATTGATTATTCAAGAAAATCAGAACGAATAAATAACCTAAAATTTAACACTATTACAACAAATCTCAATCAATTGTGTTCCAGTGTCCATGGAAACACCCCAGCCTGTTAACATTAATTCAAAGAAAAGTTCTCAAGTGGGCTCAACAAAGTTTGCAAAAAAGCCGTGAAGCAGTCATAGCTTTACAGCAATGACAAACTCATAGACAAAATTTGAAGGACTTTTTAGTTTACTTTGCCTCACAAATTACTTTGAAAAAATATTTATTTTGTATTGAATTTTTGTTATTTTGGCGCGCAACATCAAATTTGACAATGATGTCATATCAAACAGTAGGCAATGAGTTCAAGTGTTGACATTATGGGAGACTTAATTCAAATGGCAATTTTAAATTCATTCGTAAAACTTCTCAACATTGTTCACAACAACTAAAATTTATTTGAAAATTCCAACAACATAACATCATCGCCATCAAGTGAAATGTATTGTGGGTAATTGGCACGCTTTTGAATTTCCTGTTCTTATGTGACACTGTTTGAGCTAAAATAGCTCGGATAGCTCAAAAGTCAGAGTGCTAATTTTCTATTTTATAGAAAACATGATGAGCACCAGAATAAGAAAAGAAAAAATTAACAGCACAATTTGTTGTGTAGAAGCCAATACGATAAAATATTAGACACTGAAAATGCAGAATAAAAACATTTACGTACGCCACCATAAAAAACCAATAAACCGGGAAACATAAATCCGTTAAAACATAAAACTGAAATTGTACAAAGAAATCCACTTTCAAAAAGATTTCAATCACCAATTTAATTACCGTGGCTTTTTAGAAATCCATGAAGTGCATTTGTTTTGGTGGCGGTATTGGAAAACGTAATTTAATGACCTTCACATTTTTTTGCACAATTGTAGGCAAAGATTAGAGTATAAAATATGAAAATCAAACAAAATTTTAACAAAAAATAAAACTGTCAGTCCCTTAAGACCAAATGCACATTAAAAATAACCCTAACTATTAATTTTCGAAGGTTCAAGGAATAGAGACTTGAACAACAAAACTTACAGCCTCTTATCCCAGCTCCCAATCACAGACCTATGTTGTTGCAATGGACAAAAGACATAGCATTGTCTCCCAATTCACTAATTACAAACCATAAGCAACTGTTGCTACCAAACAGTATTTGTCCCCTCTGTCTATCATGACCCTTGACCTCAAGTCTTGTCCAGTATGAGCAGAGAACAAAACTGTTTCAAATGACTAACCTCAAACTCTTGCTTGGTGACTGCACCATCTGCGATGACTTTCTCTGCGTACTTCTTCAACACCTGGGTGTGCTTATCAATCTTCTTATACATGAGGGGCTGGGTGAACTTTGGCTCATCAATTTCATTGTGTCCCATTCTGCGATAGGAAACCTGAAAAAGCAAAATGAACAAGACTAGTGATCACGTTCATGTCGTCAACAGGCATTTTGCGAGATCAGAAGACATGCATTTTTATTCAACATCCGTTGACATTATAGTGCTAACTAAACTGATACTACACAATGGGAACTCGACAAGGTTTGTAAGACCTCATGCATGTTTTTCACACACAGTACTATAAACCTTCAGGCTACATAACAAAGTAGTAATTTTGCACAACTTGTGCTGTTCAACAGGAGCTAGGCACACAGGCTATCAAGAAAACCAGGTCAAATAACTAACCAAATGACAAACATTATGCAGAGAAGACCTCACACATAAAAGGCAAATGATTCTTTATTTTTACAATGGGTGTAATCAACTGTAAATGTATTGTCTAGTTTTGTATTATTCAGCTGTCAATTCTCTAGTTGAAACTTAAATGACCGTAAGCGGAAAACAAAACAGAAAGGACCAAGTTCCTAGAAAGAGAAGATGAAGGAAATAAACAACACAACAGAAACATTCCTGAACAAAACCCCAGAAGCAGCCAAGTGAAACAGAATTAGTAATGATTGACCTGTACAAGGAAATACAACAAAGCTAGATCTGAATAGCAGTTTTGGCTAACAGTCAAGTAAAAAATGTGGAAGACAGTTTATTCGAAGGCAAACGTTCATTGTAGAAAAGGACAGAATCATACCATGGCTAAAACAACATTTACCCATCACCAGAGTACGTGGAAACAAAGAGAAGTGTTGCAGATGTAATGTAATACTTTGAGAATACAACTACTTTGTTTGAACAACTAGACACAAAGGACAAAGAATATATGTTATTCATTTCATAGACCACGCTGAGGCTTACGAAAAACAACAAAGATAGTTTGGCCAATGTTATGATATCTCTATCAAAACAGAGAATTCAATTTTAAATTATGAGAAGAAAGTAAGTCAACAAGATAGTTGCCTCCTTCGTGTGTCAACAGTATGCATCATTGAATTCTTGGAGGAATTCTTCAAAGTCCAACCTACGGATCAATGTTACTTCAAAGCATTTGCTCATAGCATTACTTTCTCACAGTTGCATATTTGCTATGCAACAAGAAAATAATAATACAATGGCCAACATGTTTCAAGTGTTCCACTGTCATTCTCATGTTACTTTCTTAAACATATTGGCAGTTGTATTATATGTTATCTTCTTTATTCACTTATTATTGAGATTATTCGTGGAAGTGATTCAGAACATTGAAACACTATCTGTATTGTGATGTTTTTTAGGGAGAACATGCGTAATCTTTCCGTTTATTACTTAGCCCCATGTCTTACTAGATCAATGACGACATCTTTGGAGAACGTCGAGCGCCACTCGGCTGCAACATTAGCGACATGCATGACTGCCTCTGGATCGTCAGCGTTGACATGGAATATGGGTGCATTGACCACACGTGCGACATCAGTGCAGTAGGGTGAAGAGCGCGAGTAACGAGGATCTGTGGTGAAGCCGATCTGCAACCAATCAAAAAGGCCTATTTAGGTATTATGAACTACATGAAAATACTAATTTAAAGAAGCCTGGACAGACTAAATTACATTATTTAAAGTGGCTCTCTGCCACAGAAAGAGAAGTCAAACTGTTCACCAGGTATTTTTACGGTTTGTACATACAGAATTTGAATTTCTGTTGATATTACAGCATTTTTCCTTTAGTTTCAAATGTCAAAAAATCCATGTGTCAACTGCTCGTCATTAAAATCCTCCAATCATCAATTAGACTGCTCTAAATAACCATTGGATTACAAACACCACTCACTACCTTTACTTCCCTGTTATAGTTGAGCACGACATTGAGGTGGTGGTGATTTCAGAAGAAAACCCTCGCCTGAAAACCAAGCCTAACCAGATCCAGTATTTACACAAACAGGCTTACACATGCAGGACTGACACCTGCGTAGGATTGTGTTCCAAGAAAACATCAAAGTACAATACGTGCATGTACCGAAATCAACAGCATTGTGACCTACTAACATCCAACTAACATGAGGCAGCAATAGTTACCTGGTTGTTGACCACGATGTGTATCGTGCCATGAGTGGTGTACATGGGCAGGTCCGAAAGGTGAAAGGTCTCGTACACGACTCCCTGACCAGAGAAGGCAGCATCCCCATGCAGAAGAATACTCATTACCTGGAAAGGAAAGACAAAATATAAATTAACCTAATACTTTAAACAATGTGGTCAAACGTTTCACATATCCCATTATTTTTAAAAAAATTTTGAAATAAGAAAAAAAATTGATATTCACTACTGTTCAAGGTATTATTAGAATGCCGCAAATGTTAAAAAAGTATGACGACAACTGCCTAGTGCAAACCACAGTAACAATGAAAGACAACTTTCTTAAGGTGACTTTTTGACATTCGTATCGATTCAGCTAAGACACCAAAACGAGCCAAAGGTTATGCTTTGTGATTATGATCCAATCAGTGCCGCAGCCACTGTGATAACGTGAGAGTATGCAGCTGTTGGTTCAAAACAAGAACACTATAAACTGATCACTGACAAAATATTCAGGCAATCAAAAATGAAGCCATACAGCTTGATCACTAGATACCACTATGATGAATGAGTATGTAGAGTAATGTTAACTTACTTTCTTGCCCATTGTGTCACCCCGGTAAAACTGCTCAGCACGCGTCTTTCCCTGTACGACCGGGTCGACTGCCTCCAAATGGGAGGGGTTAGCCACGACGGACAGCTGAATCATGCGGTCGGTCAAGCGGTTAAGTCGCTGATGACTCATGCCCAGATGGTATTTGACATCACCAGAACCCTCATCAGAAGCATTGAGCTTGGAGTCGAACTGACAAAGGATCTGCTCTAGAGGCTTGCGGCAGACATTGGCCAGAACGTTGAGTCGACCCCTAGGGGAAGGACAGAGAGAGGAGACAGATTAGAGACTTATACTCGGTAAAAACATTGCCTTAAGCAAGATGCAACCGTTATATATAGTACCAAGAACTGATGTCACTTTGCACGCTTTACATACGCTTGTCAAATCACTTACACAACTGAGATCTACTACGCTGAAGGTTGGCAAATGGAAGATAACACTGATTCTGTATTGGCCCATTTCTAAGCTATTTCATCACCTTTGTGCAGCACTCACCTGTGAGGCATTCCCATGATGAAGCTTTCAACCCCGAGGGCACTAGAGGTGTCAATGATGCCCTTCATACAAGGAATCAGCACCTCACACCCTTCTAGTCCAAACCGCTTTTCTGATGACCACTTCTTGGCTAGAAACTCCTCAAACCTGGAATAGAAAACGAATCTAATTATTGTCACTTCTAAACATTCTAGTTCCTACAGAAAATGTGACAAATGTAAAGTTTTGTAAGTAAAATACTGCTGCATGTTCGTGCAAAACCAACACCATCAGTGACACAACCACAAAGCAAAACTACTCCAAAACAAGGAAATCAACACACAGCAAATTTTTTGTGACAAGGAGATGGATAAATTCACCATTTACGGAAATCAGTGACAAAACTACCATACGTGAAAATACTAAGTACGTACATACGTGGAATATGGATAACAATTGCAACACAGCCTAGCTGATATTATGTTTTAATATTCTGTCTGCTAAATACTCTTGGACTTCTGTAAACTAAACTATTTACAATATTATTATGTGTACACTTAGACGTGTCACACTGCCTATGACACCTTGCCAGTGGTTGGTGCATACTTGCCAGTGGTTGGTGCATACTTGCCAGAAATGCCTTGCTTGCTATGCGAAAATAAGTAAAAGAATTTCTTTACTTGTATTTTGTCACATACAAACCGCTGCTCTCTGTGTAACCACCCATATACCTAGTGGATCTGACGAGACGGGCCAGGAGAGTTCTCTTCTCCTCATTGGTGAACTGCATGATGCCTGGCGTCTCGAACTTACGCCTGATCCAGTCACATTGTTCAATGTTGTTGATGAACATGAACTCAACACCAATACTGCGACAGTAGATATCCTGTAACAAGATTCAAACTGTTGATGGTCACCAATTCACCACCAATGCCACAGTATTAGATATCGTGAAACAGGACAAAAACTGCTGATGGACACCAACTCAACACCAATACTACAGTAGAAGATATCCTACAGCAGCAGATATCCTACAGCAGCAGATATCCTACAGCAGCAGATATCCTACAACAAGACACATAACCATTATGAACTCAACACCAATACTGCAATAGTATCCTCCTGTAACAGGACACAAACTGTTGTTGGATACCAACTCAATACCAATATTACAGCAGTAGATATCCTTCAACAGGACACAAAACAGTTATAACTCAACAGCGGCAGAAGATATCCAGTAACAAGACACTAACTGCTAATGGATATTAACACAACACCGATACTGCGACAACTAATTATAAATTGGATTGTTTATGACAGAGTGTGCTACAAAACTAGGGAAATCCAAATTTACAGGACACACTCAGTGGGGATAATGAAAGTAAAAAAGCCTCTTCTTTTTGACCAAACTTCAAATTCTGGGGACCAAGACAGGCTGAGTTTACAAAGACCAAATGCAATCTCTTTTATTCAGACATTTAGCCACGTTGGATATTTTATGTGAATTAATTTCAACACGTACCCAACAGCAATGGCAAATTTGACAGCATGTAGATAAAATAGAATTAAAAAAATGCTGCAAACTTCTGCAGCTTTAAGACTATGTAGGACCTTATGGGCAAGTCTCGTGTATTCAACCGAATATCAACTCAAGTAGTGAATTGAATAAAAGTGTGTAACTATATTCTGAAAGTAGACACCATGTAGAATTTGATTTTTGACTTTATACCCATCTCCGTCAATTGGGTCAGACTCAGCTATTGAGAAAAAAAGCAAAAAAGAAAGGTGAATAATATTGATTGCGAAACAATGGTGTCCGCAATATGATCAAATTTTGTATGATGTAAATATTCAGGGGAAATCTCAAAAATGCTGCAGCAGTATTCTAAATTATCATTTCATTTTCGTTTAATGCAATTTAATAAGTAGTTGTCATAAAAATTAAGAAGACTAATTTTTGACACACCCTGATGCAATAGTGCAACATTTTAAGACTAAAATTCCCAACAACGTTTCGGAAAGCAGCGTATAAACCAAATTAATATCTGAAAGCTAGATACATGTGTATGGATCCAGCCAACCATTCCGGAGATACGATGTTCCAAATTTATCCAAATTTTGAATTTTTATAGGGTCCTCCATAACCTTAAAATCTAAATCCAAGGAACATGTAACCTGTAGGTGGTGTTGTACGTTTGCACATAAAATGCTCTGTAGTCATCTAGCCCATAAAAAATTTCAACTTGTCGCCCCTATATGGGAAAATGGCTATTTTGCTAATACACCTTAAAGAAAGTATCAAATAAAAAAGTTATTCTGAACTTAATTCACACAGAATAAACTGAATATTCTAGGTTGACTGATGAGCAAAAAATTAACTGAGTAACCAAGCATCGTCAACTGCCAGTGTGTGAAATAAAGGAAATGCGATCTATGGGTTCATTCACTTGAGTTACACTACACCATTGTTGGTGAAACGCACAATTAAGCAGATTTCTCTGGGTCACAGGACACTTACCCAGGTCACCCTTTTCACCTCATGTTTACAACAGTATCCCATATGAAGAGAGGAAGTGGTGAATACAGTTTTAAAAAAGGTGTGTATTACTACTGCATTGCCTACAAAACGGACCATGCCCCAGTTAGGTGAGGCAAGAAATTCTCACCATGTAGCCTTGCACGAAATAACCATCAGGGACAAAGAATTTTTAAAGAAATAATTCCAGGTTTGCGAAATGAGATGAGAGTGCTAAATTAGTGGAGAATTGCAATAACAAACAACATACACTGAATGATGATATCAAGATCACGGCTTGGAATGACCTATGACAAAAAAGAGGAAAATTTCCCAGATGATGTATCGTTCCACAAATAAAAAGGCTAGTGAGATAGAATTATTTTTGTGTTGTAAAATTTAACTGAAATATACGGTTTTGCATGAATACAGTCAAAATAATGATAAGAGACGAAAAAAAGAAACTGGAAATCAAATAAGAGGAAATCCTCTTTAAAGAGGAAAATTCCAAGCCGTGCAAGATAGCATCTTAAAATGTGAATGGTGTAGCTTAATCATATAGTACCTCCATCCGTTTGATGATTTCACGCAGTGGAAGAGATTTCTCAGAGCCCCCTATGTATGTCGTCCGTGGCAACATGAAAGAACGCTCCAGGTCCTGTTCACCTGCAAAATTTACAGAAACTCGCAACTTACTAAAACTCAACAACACACTCGCCATTTTCCCAATCGATACGAAACCCAACATTCTACTGCCAAATGTTAGTAGTCTAATGAACATTTTCATTCCAAGTAACCGAAAATCTATGTTCAGTACTATTCAGGGCTTGGAATGACCACTGTCAAAAAAGAGGAAAATTTTCCAGGTGATATATCGTTCTACAAATAAATAGGCATGTGTGATAACATTTAACTGAAATATACGGTTTTGCATGAATAAAGTCAATATAATGATAAAATGAGATGAAAAAAAGAAAACTGAAAATCAAACAAGAGGAAATCGAAACCAAAATAAGAGGAAATCTTCTTAAAAGTGGAGAATTCCAAGCCCTGACTATCGTTATTAACAAACATCACTAGTTCACACTCACGCCAGTTTCTATAGACCTAATTCACGCAGACAGGAGGCGCATTCCAAAACAAGGCTTGCTATGATAGCTCTGTTAACTCATCGGCATACTGGTTGTATTCAGTGTTGCTCCAACGGCTACAAAAATACGGACACTCAACTGTTTTGCAATCCCTAAGAACGTTGAGATTCGGAAGCGGGGTCGTTGTCATACTTCGCGACGAAGGATAATATGTCCATGTCAAATTTATGTTTTCGAAAACTTAGATCACATTTTGTCGCATCTCGGTTGCCGAGCATCATAGTTATGACCGGAGAATCTTCGGCCAGCCAGGCTGTTTTCATAACTGCGGGTTGAAACACGGTGCATTTTTTTCCAAAAAGGTCAGGTCCCACAATCACTTGATTTTGGGGCCGAATATCAGCCCTATTCCCCTCTCAAAAATATTGAAAAATCCCCCGAGGCCCTAAAAATTCCCTTAGTGATTGAAAAGTTCTCTCCCGCGAAATTCAAATCACCTGCAACCACAAAGCTGACAATTTAAAAGAGCACAAAATACTACTCGAGACAGAGCCTATGAAAGCTTGAAACAGGGCGGGGGTGCTATTGAAGATGATTGGGAGGTAGATTTTTCCGCTCACATGGCGAAAAAATCCCCCTCTTAGTCAGAAGGCACAGGCACCTTTCGGCCCCTCGGATGAACGAGGTCCCTAAAGAAACATGAGATAACTATGCTTGCTCTGTCCAGTTAACTGAAATTGAGCTCTAAAACAAGGTTATGCTTTGGACGAACAAATTAGGTGTTTTAATTTTAAAATTCAACTTGGTCCAGATAGATATTTGAAACCTAACACATGAAATAGACGTAAGAATTATTAAAATCAAGAAAGCAGAATTGATGGTCAAATAATTACTTGTGAATGTGTGCAAGGGAATGAATGAGAACCTGGATATAATGCGAAAGCGATTTCTGGGGCTGTGCTCGTTTTTAATTTTTTTCAAAATTTAAAAAACGGTCAAATAATTTTTATTTTCAATTACGAGCCTAGTTTTTTATTTTAATAAAAATATATTTAATAACATCAGTTATTCTTTCAGATCACTGACAAATCAACCGTTAGTCCAGGTAGTCCCTACCTCACCAGGACCTAGGCTATGCTCGGTGTTAATATTCTTGATCAACAAATTAAACCAGAAGTGACTAATTGCACATGACAGCAAAATGCGATGAGCCACCACTGTCAAATATATCTTCAACTCCTCAAAAATACAAGCAGATGACCTGGATCCTGTAGAAAGCATTTTTATAAACAATTTACAAGAAACGTAACCCTACATTCAGCATAATATCTTATCCGTAACACTATGATCGCCGCAGTTTGGTCATGTTTACTTTTCATATTTCGAACCTATTTTTTGAAAAAAATGCATACTCTTTCATCAGACAACTCTTTGGTGTATTGACTTATTCTCTAATGTATTTTTCTACGTCTCTGTGGTTAACTATTGACACATTGTTAAGATTTAATATCCAGGTTGGACTCGAAAGACCGGCCATTTAACTCACGCAAAGTCAACTTCCGCTTTGTTTATCGCAGTGAGCCTCGCTTTAGATTTCAATGTCCGCCACGTGAATTAGGTCTATATCCTGACCTCTTAACAACAGTTAGACGAATTAGCAGAAATGCCCAGCCCATAACTTTTATATACATAACAAACAACAACAATTTCAGGCACAAGTTTAATTTTTATAAACAGTTAAAACGTGCAAACTTTATCAGGGCTTGGAATAACCAATGACATAAAAAGAGGAAAATTTTCCAGGTGATGTATCGTACCACATATACATAGGCTTGTGCGATACAAATATATTTTGTGTAGTAAAATTTAATTGAAACAATTGTTTTTGCATGAATAAAGTCAAAATAATGATAAAGAGAGATGCTAAAAGAGGAAACTGGAAATCAAATAAGAGGAAATCAAAATGAAAAAAGGAGGAAATCTCCTTAAAAGAAGAAAATTCCAAGCCCTGCTTTATAAAAACAAGAAAATAATCAGTGCAAGTTATTGAAAATTAGTTTATAAACGTCGAGTAAATCATAATTTAAGAAATAAAATTCACCACCTAACACAGTGGACAGAAATTTGGTTTATTAGGATTGTTCAGTTATAAGCGGACAGATTAAAGAAATTCCAAAACTTCAAGACCTGACTGAACATTACTTCTTTTTGTGAGGAAGCAAAACTGTACACAAAAGTCATGAAGATTTCAATGCATTGACAAACCACAAGTCAATTTAATTTTCGAACAAAATTGATAACTGACGTTTGAAAGTATCCGATTGTTCTCGATACATTCGAAGTTACTGAGTTCAGAAAACTGGAAATTCTTGAGTGGCTCACAAGCAACAAGCAGTTTATCTAACACACATATTGAAGCCTTTAAAGCACAACCAAGAGAGGGCACATAGCTTACAACTTTATCTATGAAACAACACTGACTATAAATCTAAACAGTAAGCTTAGCAGACTGGGACCTACAAAGAGTGCACACGATTACAAAATAATATTCACTACGAAGTTTCTACAGCCATTTCTCAACACCTCATGTACAAATGCATGCATTGCTTTCTCCTTGTCCATAGAGTGTTCAACTTGAACAATACAAACAGTGCATTCAACAGATGACTGCTTAGCTGAGTGCCTCAGATGTACAAATAACTTGACGGAACCAAAAGCATGCATAAATTATTATTCTCTCACACTTGTGCAGTGCAGACTTCTGGAAGGAAATTTCATTCATAGTGCTTGGTGTGCGAAGTAACTGAGTGAGGAAGTTATTGAAGAAGCAAGCTTGCCGGGGAATGAGTTGTTCAACACACTGCAAGGTTCAAGGGACTAGAAAATATTTTAAGGAACTCTACAGCTTTACTGTGAATACAAATTCTTAATTGCTGCAGACATTTTCATTTTACTGTTTCCTTTGTCCTTAATGGGAAAGCAATCACTTATGATGGCAAGTATATGTTATCCATGAAACAGTAGAACGTGACACAAACAACCCGCATCTTGGCTCTATATTCTCTTTAAATGAGCCAACACAAAGGAAAAAAACTGGGTGCAGGACATTATGTTTGCTCATTGGAAATGAATGCAGAACCAAGATGCAGGCCCTTTATTGGCTGAGGATCATTAAAATCACACTCTACTATTCCATGAACAGTAAATATACACACCAGGGGAGCAGTAATTAACCCTGAAAATCCCATTTCCAAGATAACCAGGGACCTGTTTTTATTTTAGGTTACACCAAACCTCCCCCCAATAAGCAAGCATGGACAAATCAGTTGGACTGGGTCACTGTTGCAGCAAACCTAGTAAGTAAGGACCTGAGGAATGATAATCAATGCTGAATGATGTCAATATAGCAGTCACAGATTCGTACTACCGGTACCGGTAACACCAATAATATTTGCTATCCCCTTTAAACGTGTTGAACACATTCTGTTCCCAGAAGGAAAGTTTAAATTAGTTTAACAAAACTTAAATCACATTAAAAAAGAAATTAGTGATAATTTTAGATAACAATTCTAAATAAGATTTTCCTAGTTGCAAGAGTTAACCCTGAAGGCAGGCAAATGGGTGAACTATTACTGGGTGCAGAATCAACACGAGATAAGACCTAAACACAATGAACAAATCTATGTCTAGGATTAGCAAGCCAAGATATTCTGCGTGCTGCAAGAATGGCCACAATGGTGCATAGCACATCCCATCATTTTACACCTAATTTCATGTCAATTTTACCTGTATAGCTCAGAAATTGGGCAATGCAAACTAACTCGTTATATTATTGACAATCGAATAAGCATCTTGTAATATGAGAATATTGGGAAAATTAACACTTCAAGGAATCAAGTTAGACTATATCTTTATAAATATTCAAAAGTCTCACAAGTCGATCAATTACATTAATTTCTATCAAATCCAGAGCAGTGCGAGACCAAAGCAGGAGTAGCGTATGTCTGCATTATGGGTAAATACCGCAAAGTCATAGAGGGCACTTTGGTATTCCAGGAAGTGGCTATTGTCAGCGCTGTCATTTGTCTGTAAATGATCAGAACTTTACCAAATTTGCAATATGGCAGCTGTACACCGCAAACTATAAAAATACTGAAGTTAAATGTTCTTAGTGTTCATTTTAGAAAAATCAGATAGAATTAACACCCATGTTTCAGCCGTATGGTGTGCCATGTAAGTGGAGAATTACAGCTATGCCACAGCAGAACACTACTAGAGTGAAACTACTTGTCCGGTTAAAGGATAGTAAACCATGTTTTGATGATTTCACCAGTCCTCATTTTATCACCTGCTAATGGATCACTGACATCAATCTTCCAAGTTAAAGGCAAGAATCAACTAAAAACTCAAAATACTCCCCATTTCACAGATTGGACATTATGGTCCTTGGTGGGTGGCCTTTTCTCACAGTTGCTGAGTAATTCACTAAAAGCATAAGCCATGCTAGACCCTTAAGCAGACTTTGAAAGGAGTTTTAAAACTTTGGAGGGTTGTCAAGGGCTACAGAGCATTATTTAGTTTTAGAAAACTGGATGGGAAAGTTGTTTTTAGTATTTCTTAATAGGCCAAATTCAGGTTTGGTATCCTTTTAAGCGACCTCAGAAGAAATTTGACTTTGACTTAGGACTGGTAACCTATTCAAATCACAACCGTCTTTTGATTATAGGGAATTTTAAGGCAAATTATTACCCAACTTTCACGAGCTTGGGTTTAAAAGAAAAAGCAAAGTAAAAAATTATTACACTTTTGTTCACATATGTATTCTACAACATTTGAGTTGCTCAGCAGTCAAAAATGAGAATGCATAAGGCCAAAAAGGACATTTACAACGGATTAAAACTTAAACCAACAAATTGCAGTCATCAGAAAGTCGTGGGTTCAAACATTAGCAGGAGCAGTGATCTTTTCAGACTGAACTATAAGTCACATGATGTGACCAACTATAGGTCACATGATGCGACCAACTATAGGTCACATGATGTGACCAACTTATGGTGTGTATGAAGAACAATTATAATATTATTCTTACTTATACAACAGATGGAACATGTAACATGCATGTTCAGCAGCGTAAGCTAGATGCAATCAAAGCATTTGATCTTGTTTTGACATTATTGCACATAAGGCTGAAGAGCAAAGTTGGTTCTGGTCTTTAACCATCTTATTCACTTTGAGACCTGTACTCACTGACTACCACATTAAAGGCACACAGGCCATGATTTGCCAAACGACGAGTAAAAAAAAAACAAATACCGCATCATTTTAGCTCGTCTTCGATGAGCACCTAAAAATACCGCAACATCGATTTAATTTTCAAAAAAAAGAAAGACCAGAAGGAAGTAATGTTTCTCTGCCTGATGTGTGATCAATTGGCCATCTGCGTTCAGGGTGACTCTCTGCGTGGTATGCCACAACAACAACAACGCGCTACCATCAGAACACAGAGAGAGCGGTCTTACCAAGGGCGTATGACTCGAGGGCCATACCCGAATAGTGGTTGGCATCATAGTGTGCTAGGCTAATCCCCAGCGGATCCAGCTTGGCGTGGAGGTGACCTCGAATCTGAATGAGACAGTTAGTCGAGTGCGATTACTGGCGGTTCTTATGTCTAGTCTCATGCCTGACGGAATGGTCTCCAGGGAGAGACAACATTTCTAGGCAACGTATCCTGTGCATTTTATGAAAACGTGTACCAGAAAACTGCATTTGGAGAGTTGCATGACAACAGATTTTAATATCCGAGATACTGAGCCAATGAATCATCTTTCAAGTCTTTAACCTGATTGCATGCAGTTTACGGTATAGGATTTGATAAAACAGACAGAATGCATTGCGGTAATGAAGACAGGTATATACACAGTCACACCACTTGTTACATACATGGGGAATACAGCGAGAACAAGCAGAAACCAGACATATACTGTGTCGCAATATGCAATATCCATTTCCAGTTCACCTTCATTATCCAGTTCTACTTCCTTTCAAGAAAAGTTTCATTCTGGTCAACAAAATTTCACACAGTTGAAATACCTATCATGCTGAGGACACGTTTTGTTTTATTGAAATCAGTGAATAAGCCTAGTTAACTCAAGGCAAACAATAAACTTCAGTACACCATTAGTGTACTACGACTTCTAATCAATAAATTTGCGCCACAGTATACATAGAGTTTCCGCACGTCGCGACACCTGGAACGCCATTGGAGTCACCTACCTAGTCCATAAGTGTTGGGAATGATTCCGAGGGGCACCTCAGAATCGAGGTCTGCAAACGAGATGCCCAGCGGATCGACCTTGGCTATGTGATGTCCCAGTGCCTAGTGAGGGGAGATGAAGGTTACACAACAGTGAAAAAACTAATTGCAAAATGTGCAGTCAATATGTACGCCATGAAATTGCGTAAACCCAAGGTCTGCCTATGGTCAAATTTTCTGACTTTGTTGCATGCAAAGAAAATTAAAATGTGTTTGTCAAAGATGAAATGAGATTCGGAGACCTTTTCTTGGCTGAATATGCCTCGGGAAAAACAACTGACGTTTTTGTGACTATATTGGAAAAACATGAAACGTAAACAACACTGATTACAATTCCATGGGAATTCACACGTAATTCACATAATTTAGAAAATAACGTTTATGTAGATTGAAGGAGTGTGAATAATTTAAAATCGAGGTAGACAGAACACAAATGAACATAATATATCAGCTGTTACAACAAGACAACACCACTGCAACGCCACTGCCCAATAAATCCAATACGGTGGCTGAAAAGAGAACGATTAACTTAATTTACAACACAATTAATCAAACAGCGAGTACAGCTTGAGAGATAGAGCAAATATTGAAACAATTTAGACAGAAGTGCCGTTGGAATTTGTAAATCGTTGCCATGGTAACTACGTTCAAAATGAAGTAGATGACACTGAAGAAGCAAATTCTGAATCAGTGGATAGCAAATTTAAAGTTTTGAAACTAATGGGAGGGAACCCAATGGTTGTATTGCGAAAACAATGTGAAATGCTTTTAACAAAGAAATATAAGCGACTTGTAGTTGTAATTGTAAGGTACACTAAAATCTGACCAATTTCACACAAAGAATTACCAAAAAATAACATTTTTCAAAAGGCTACTGACAACATTCTGAATGTCTTCAATTTCTCAAAAACTGTCCGATTGTGGCTAACGCAAAGAAGATATAAAATGGTCATGTTATTTATAGCGTGCTACTTATCTTTTATAAAACAAAAAGATTACAGTTCTCTTGCCTGCCATATTGTGATGTAAATTTCCAAAGATCTTATCGCAAGTGGGCAGTCAAATACAAACTTAGCACGACTACAAGCAATCGAAATTTTGGCAAAGACTTAAAACAGAATAGAACACACTCAGTATTAATGTTATTACAGTACAGTCAAGTGTCAGCATTAAAACATTAAAAAGTTGCACAGTGGTTTTTGCTCAAGAGTTTTGTGTGAGGGAACAGTGCCCGTTTACATGGGGGCAATAGTGATTCACGCACTAAGTTCCTTAAGCCTTCTGTGTATTTATGTCCTTGTTTACTTACAAATGATCTGTTTTTATCACTTTATCTTAATAATGAGCTTCTCTTTGACTTAGAACATTTTTTAATAAAATATCTAAGTACTGAACCCTTATTTCAATGAAAACGAATTAGATTTTGACCTTAAATTAGGGATGGTGGATGAAAAGAACCTTCAGTAATATTGAAAATTAAACATAGAGTTTACTCCAAATCAAAGTCAAACATTAACTTTGTAATCAAAATAAAATAGCATAAGAATGAACAACCGATGTCTTCGAAAATTCACAAAGTGCAGCGAAAGGGTAAGGAACATAGTCAAGTCTCTCGGACAACCGGGTACATGTGACTAAATACAGAAATAGATACAACTCAAAATGCATACAGGCTAAAAATATGCACAAATGTGATGAAACAAAAAGTGATGAATTTATGAAACTGCAGAGTATAATGAACACTTGAAATTTCCACTTTTGTTATTCGCCTTTTCACATTAAGGTAGAAAAATGCATCATAGCTGATCTAGTTTCAAGAGGTAAGGTCGCTAACACACTTATGAGCCAAGATGGACTCGTGAAGAATGATAGATCACACTCCAATCTGCTTTTCAAATTTATATGTCAGCATTACAACACACTCCATAACAATAAAACTCATAAATATCAGACGAACTATGACGAACCAATTTTGAAATGAAATAGTGACTAGCACGACAACAGCGGGACGAGTGTGCTTAGGAAGCACAGTAGTCTGGGTGAATACCGCTGAACCACAGAGGGCGCTGTACTACTTCAGGAAATAGCTATTGCTCATCATGATTGGCGTACCAACTAATGAGGCTTCTAAAATGATCAATGAAAGGTCATTTTTGTTGAGCAGTGATGACTTCTGAGGAAAATCAATCACAAGTCATTACAATGACAACCAATATGCACACAGGAGAAGGAACAACTGACATTCAGTTGCACAGACTGAAAGATTTTTCTTACAATAAGATCAAGTTTACGAAGGCACTGTGAAGTGAGAATGATGAGCAAAAAATAAGGTTCTAAAACTATAATCCACCTGAAAAAATGTAAATTTTCATTACAAGTTCAAGACTGCATTAACTCTACATTGACCCTGTTACCATCACAACATGTAAAACTAAATAGCATACTTCAACAGATTTTTAATCTGAAAAAACAGTCAAGTAATCAATAATGACCAACATTATCGCTGAACACTGAAAGTCTTCCAACAATATTGTTTTAAACAAGCAAATGGAAGGAACCCATAAAGACTAAGTTGTAAGGATTTTGCTACATACCTGATAAGACCTGATGATGTTGGTGACAGAGAGATGATCCTCAACTGATCTGGTGTCGTAAGCTGCAGATGGCGTTGGTGCAGACACCGGCAGAGATGACTGTGACAAAGACGGTGGAGATGTGTACGCATGGCCTGGCGCGGCACCCAGAGTGGCATTACGAAAGAAGGCATCCCATGACTACAGAGAAAAGAGAGCATTTTGGTTAAGTGTCTTCCACAGAAGAGCTAAATGGGACAAGCCTTTTATCTAGGTGATCTTTTCATGATCACTTGCTTTGTGAACAGGTGCCTTTTTGAAAAAAATTTCCTACGAGTTTTTGGACTTAATTGTTCAAAAAGGGTTCATCTTGAGAGTTCGAAACTCAATAAAAAGTCTTTTCCTACTGCAAAAATTTACAGAATGAGATTATTAACTCTACTAACTTTTAAAATGTTGTTTGTACTTATCTTTGATAACATAGCATCTCTTTTTGTACTGTTTCAGGAATCATAATCCCTACAAAAGGGGCTAAGTTTATGGAATTAATTGCAGCAAAAGGGTGACGTTTCTGGAAGTACTTGTCTTCAGTACTATCACTGTTACTTCCTAGCAGTAACCAGTTAATATGTTTTTGTTTGTGAAAATGTTGGCCTCTGTTAAGTTTATGGGGCTTTAAAGGAGGAATGCTGATGTTTCTGCATCTCCTGGCCTTTTCTCAGTGTTAATTAAGTCTGTGCAGTAGGTCATGTGTTTGCTCAATGAAAGTGAATTTCAAAACAAAATGGGGGAGTGATGGTTGTGCCACCTCATTATTCAGTGCTGTGTGCACAGTTAACAACAAACAATAACTACACTAAGATCCACATTGAACAAATTATTCCAAAAACGAGGCAGCGGCGTTGCTACGTTTAGTAGTAGTGTGTATGGGCAATATTTGTGCTGGGGGAAGTTGACAGACCTGTGACAACTTACCACACCTCATGGAGGTAACTTAACTTTTTATAGGGTAACTTACTCCAAGGCAAGTCCCAGTGTTGTTGCAAACCTGCCAACATGTCAGAAGTATTTACCAACTGCAGGCTTCGTGTTAGGGTACTTTCATACAGAACATTATTTCCCAGGTGTCTCAAGGTTTAGTATGGACAGAGTGGATACCCACCTGTCAAGTATTTTAGGTCTTTAATTTTATGGGCTTGGCAGTTCTGATGTACAGTAGTTTTCAAAATAAACTGGGCAGCATCAAAATTCGAAGTTTCAACTAACAGAGTGGCGACGGAATACCCATTTCTTTTAGACTAGAACATGTTTCCATTCTGGTAAATCTCGGCAGACATGGCGTCACATACTTTGTTGAAACCACGACATTGCAAACTTGTCCGTTTACAACACAAACAATTAGTGACTGGTCGCAATAAAGCATATTAAATTCTGACTTAAGTTTGACACAAATGCCATTTTATTACGACGTCACAAATATTTGACAAAATTCCCCAATAATTCTGACAGGAAGTTCACCCAAGTTTGGTCAAGTTTTGACAGAATACTGTCATAATTAATTTTGAAACAACTACACAAAAATCTTCATAATTTTAAGTATTTTCTTGATGTTTATTTTAAAGACAGATGATAGAAAACAAAATTGAAATCATTGGAGTGAGAGCTTGACGTAATTAATGGAAGTCAGTTTTCAGGCTTCTTGACAAATAAAAATAAAAGCCATGATAAGAATCGATCCATTACAACAGAAAAAGTGAGGTAAGAACAGGCTACACACTTAACATGGATATTTCAGTAGATCCAAGCACTCCGACATCAGACAGTGCGTGACTAAAAAGACTACATGTTGCCTCTGACCAGAGTAATGTTACTTTTGACGTTTCAGAAAAAATGGAGAATAAAGCTATTTTGATTTGGCTACATCCAAAAGAAACTAAATTCTACAAGCATGGAAGTTTGGCTAAAGATCCTTCAGCAACTCATTGCACAGACTGAGATGGAAAAGTTACAAACTCCAAAAACTGCCTGAATTCATAATTTTCTGAACTGAGTCTTTGCTAAATACATACCCGACTCTCTTGCACATGATTAAGCTCAGTTTTCTCTTAGTATTTACTTTTGTTAAAAATTTTGATAATATTATTTTCACTGTTTGGTCATACTGTGTTCTAAATTAAAGAAACTTTACTGTACTTTGGATAGGATAAGATAAATGTTCCATAATTGCCAGGTAAGAGATAAGGCACTTCACTGTAATTGGCAAATACTCTGAGAAAAGTCACGGTGGATTCAGCTGTCATGTGATTAGATTGGTCAATTGGACACGACACAAAATCAAAATACCTCTACCGTGACAAAAATATGAATAAAATGCTTTCCAGTTAAAGGTCACCGCGATTTTGTGTAGCAGCACTTCCCCCCCTCCCCCGTGGTTAACATCAGCTGGCATATCATAAATCTCGCATCACTTGATATCTATGATCACGCATGTAACATTGAATCATACTGTGAAAAAATCCACATTCACACAGGCAGGTGAATTTTTATCAGAAGGCAAATAGAATGTCTGAATGTGCCAGCAAATAACCCACTTACCAAGAGCAAACTACCAGTAGCATATGCTGCAACTCTTCATAAGCAAAATGCTGTTGGGCATTTGTGTACGACCACCATAAGTGAACAACTACATGACTAGAGTGCAAGGTACCTAAACTACACGGTCAACGGACTCATAAACACGGGCACGGACGCATGAACACCACTCACGGACCTGCAAACACCGTCCACTGACTCACAAACACGGGAACGGACTCACAAAACACGATCCACGCACCCAAATACACGGGACACGGACTCATATTCACGAGGAAACACTGTTAACGGACCGCCAAACACGGGTCACAGACTCATCGGCTTCCTGGGTCAGCTGACATCTTCATTTTTTCCGTGACCTGTGTTTGGCGGTCTGTTAACCTTGTTTCCTCGTGAATATGAGTCCGTGTCCCGTGTATTTGGGTGCGTGGATCGTGTTTTGTGAGTCCGTAATTAGAACAGGGTTTTAATCCCATCCACTGACTTTGGGTTATCTTGTTGATCAAAAATATCTTCCAAATGCAAACTGGTCTTTACTAAATCTAATCGCAAAGCAGTTTACAAATCCTTTCCCACTGGCTCTGGAGCTTCGGTCAATGGGAACAATTAACTTCTGTCGTGAATCAAAGATAACAGCACAAGCTAAACATGAAGAGGTGTATTGAACAGCCAAGTGTGAATGCTTCGCTACTATGGGAACACTTAACTTCGATGCCATCAGAGTTATCAGCAGGGGTCATTGCCTGCATTTGCCAACGGTGGGCAATGACTGTTAACTGATTGTTAACATTTGTATTAATAATTACTACTTTGGCAGTATAAGCAGTCTATTTCAATTTATCCATCAATTTGCTAGATTCTTCACAATAAAAAAACGAGTTCCCGCCATGCCATACCACCTTTGTTTGGATCAGCTGTTAACCTGCGCCAGAGTCAATTTTTTTCATATATCATTTTCTAGTACATCGTCATCGTCCCAACGTGGCACCCGTTAGCTCCCTTGTGAAGTCGATGTTCTAGTTTCCATCTGGGGAGAGGTCCTTCCCAAGTTTGACGGCAAGCAAAAACAGCAAGGCCATAAGACAAAAGGTCATATTAGCGCCACCTTGTGATAACTTCGCAGAACTATAACTCCGAAGCTGATGGGAACACTAACGCTTAACAAAATTTGGGCTTGTCTGTGATACCTAATTTTGCTAATGCATGTACCTTTATTTTGCTTATAATATTGCTAAAACGACATGGTCATGTAACCCAATTAATAGCAGATTGGTATAAAGTTAATTAAATCAGTTTTTGGCTACAATAAGATCAAAAACCGGATGATCGCCACACAAATAAAAAAGTTCATGTTCAATTCAACGACTTGTCTTTTCATTAGACATCATCAGGATCATATTTACAACAATTTAGGACAACAAGTGCCAACATACAGCTCAGGTAACATCCATCTATGTATCTCTTACTTCACTCTATGGACGTTACCTGAGCTGTATGTTGGCACTTGTTGTCCTAAATTGTTGTAAATATGATCCTGACGATGTCTAATGAAAAGACAAAACATTGAATTGAACATGAACTTTTTTATTAATTGTGCGGTGATCGTCTGGTTTTTGGTATAAAGTTAAAAATCAAATTATACAGGCTTTCCACATTCTGAAAACATAAACTCCTATCGTGTTGAAATCTATAGTTTTCTAGATATGCGACTAAATACCTGTCAAGGCACAAATTCACCTACTATTGTAAAAACTTAACTCCATCCCTGTATATAGCATACATGGATTTGATTTCAAAGAAAGCTCAATAACACAGCTGTACAGGAATTATAAATGCATTGAAGCTGTAAAAACTTATTCCTATTATGTTTTGTGCAATCAATAGAGTTGAATGGCACTCATTAGAGTGGGTACTTGACTAAGCTTCCAGCAGCAAATTAGCAATTGATACATTTCAAAGTTCCTATGCTGTCATCACTTTAACAATAAGATTCCCCTTAGTACACAACTCTTCAACATGCTCTGCAATATACAGATGAATCTGTACCCCTTGACAGTCTTTTTTGCATACTTATGCACACCAGAGATGCAGTTGAAAACAATTATAAACAAAGCACAACACCAGCTTTGCAGCATACATAGTCAATCCGAAACATTTACTGTATTCGCCGTAATAACCGCCCATGCCCCTATAAGCGCCCAGCCCATGAACGTGTACATGCCAAAAATGCCTTACCTACAGTCCTAAAATTCTACAGTAACGTCTTCAATTTATCAATAATATCCGACTGTCCTGAAAAAAATCATTGTGCACAGACCACGAGCCTCACCGCTATGTCTGTATTAAGCCGTAACTATACACTTCAAACTTCAGCCATGCCTCAAAACGAACACAAAAGTTTTGCTGATCTTGCTAGGAATGTTTCCCACTATGGTCTGGCCTTTCAGAACAGACGTAGCGTACTTGTCAACAGGATTGTATTGTAGATATTTCAAGCCCTCAACAGGAATCCAACTTTCTTTGTACACGTGAAAACCCGGCATGAATCGAAGAGAAATAAAAAACTTGGCCAGTGTTAAAAGCACGTGGCCAGAAAGAGCGTGATGCATACGTGTACCAGTCATCAAAGACATTAGTCGGGAACTATCCATTCATGAAAGGGGTAGCATAGCATCGGTAAGAAATGAATATTGGAACTAATTTCCGAAAGTTTCTAATACTATAAAAAATATTTGCGTTATTTTTAGAGGGATTGTTTGATTAACGATCATAATTGGTGTTTTTAAAGCCAAATAATCGATAAAATGACCACTGACAGTGAATGCTTACACACCCTTACACCGAAAAATAACAGTCAGATAGTCACGAATGCATCCAGCCACATGGCGGCTAATATGGGCCTCAATGAAACAAATGTCGAATGTTTTTAGCACACGAGACCGGCAGGTGATAAATGAAACACGTTCTGCTTTAGGCCTACTGCTGGAGCTAATTTCTTTTAGATACAATGCACATCTAACTCGTTGGATTGTGTTTACACTTGGCAAATGAACTCTGATGACACGCACGCGCTCACTTACTCATACACGCAGACGCAGTTCAAAACAAATGTCACGTGACAACAACATGTGTGTTCATGTGTGTTAAGTCGTATAAATTGGAATTGGGTGTTAAGTCGTATAAATTGGAATTGGGTGTTAAGTCGTATAAATTGGAATTGGGTGTTAAGTCGTATACATTGGAATTAGGTGTTAAGTCGTATAAATTGGAATTGGGAGTTAAGTTGTATAAATTGGAATTGGGTGTTAAGTCGAGCATAGGCATTAACCAAAGTGCTATCCACACATACTTACCTTAGATAAGTTACTCCTTGATCAACCTGTCACTAGGTTTGAGGGCTGACTGGACTCTATTTAACTAATGCTACTTACTCCACTTGTGACAACTTACTCCAGCCCATAAAGATAGGGTAACTCGTTCTAGGGCAACTCGTGCCACTAATCATTATGTGGTCACAAACCTGGGCACTAGTGCAAGTTGTTATAGAGTGAGCTTGTATGTAAAAAAATAAAATTGCCACTAGGGGACACAACGGTAGTCGGATCTGTCAAAAGTCGTTGTCGTCCGTTGTTGGCATCATATTAATATCCTTACTAAATTTCGTAAAGATCCTGCAAACAGTTTAGGAGATACATACATAGGCGCAAAAAAAAACGCCACTAGGAGGCGCCACAGTAGTCGAAATCGTCCAAAAATCATCATCAACCGTCCTCTTCATAGTAAGCTCATACATGCCAATTTTCACAATCATCCTTTAAGTGGTTTGGTTGATAGAGAGGGGGACGCAAACAGTAAAAATGACCACTAGGTGGCGCAAACTACGTCAAATCTCACTAATAGGTACCTACATACCAAATTTCATGAAAATACTTTCAGGACTTTTGAAGGTACAAAGGTAAGCGTAAAAAACTAAAATTGCCACTATGAGGCACACCGGTAGTTGGATCCGTCTGCAAGTTCGCTCATGCTGTCCCATTCATGAATGGAACATATATATATATATATGTGCCAAATTTCATGAACGTATGTCAAAGGGTTTTGGAGATAGAGCAGCGGACGCCGGATGGACGCTGGATGGATGACGCCCGGACGGACGGAGATGATGGCATAACGCGTCCACATATAAATATGTGGGCGCATAATAATAATTATAAATTCAGTGTTCTCCATGACCCATATTAACAGATTGTTACAACCTGTTTGATTTACATCTAACCTGTTTAAATATCACGGAACACAATTGATTTTCTCTTTTAGACCAAAAAAGTAACATTTTAGTGTTCGCTATGACGTGTACGCGCTGCACACAGTCTAAATTTTCAGAGGTTGAAAATGCGATCATTTCAACTTCGGAGCATGCTGTGATTGCTCAAAATAAAAGCTCATTGAAATCCCACATAGTCAAACGCAGTGTGGCATTTTTTGGAAATGAGCGCAGTGGGCTGCTTTGAATGTGCTCAAAACTGTCTAGCAAACAGTACACTTCTAAGAGTGTTATAAATTTATTAGTATCAAGAAATGGCCACTAGATGGCATAGAACACGTTAAACTCATCCGAAATTTGAAAGGTGTTGTCTCAGTTGTCTCCCTGGAAATTATTCGCTAACTTTCATGAAAATATGTCTGAAGAATTCCAAAAATACAGAGTTTAACATGAAAAAAATCCCATTAGTAAGCTCAGAGGCAGCAAGATTGGGAATACGTACACTGGTCAAATTTCCAACAAATCTCACAACGGGTTTAGGAGATACAGCTATAGAAGATAACGCCACTAAGAGCACCAAAGTAGTTGGACCTGTCTGAAAATCTAAGCCATTAGTGCCCAAGTGTCAAAGATCCTTGAAGCGGTTTGGCAGATACCGAGGCAGACGACAAAAAACGATTCACAAAATGGTCACTATGAAAAAATTATAATGCCATGAAATGTTTTACACATTGTAATGCATTGATGTAGCTTGCTAGTACATTAAGTATTTTATGACTGTACTTATTTTTGAGAATGAATCTTTCATTGGTATACCAAAGAATGTCATCCTGAACACCATCTAGGTCATTTTCATATGCTCAGTTTCTGGGAAATAAGTAGCCTTAGTTTAGGGAGTTTTTGGCTGTGTATTAAAATTATTAAAATCTTGTTATCTACTAATGAAATATTTGAATTCTATTAAGCGATAATTTTTTTATATATTTCGTTGAAACCGCTAATATTCCATGAATTACATTGTTTCCTGAATTGATGATGCCTATTAGTTGGTAGAATACCCATACGTAATCTACACACAGGAAGCTTTTCAGTAAATTATGCCTCACATTGCTACAAGTACCTTTCAAGCATAGTGTACAATTTACAGCAATTTTGAGCTTTGAGGGACACCTTTGGAGGTGTTGATATCTGCAATTCCTTTCACCTCTAATAATCAACATTTCATTAAGAATAGTCCCTTGTTCAGTTACCCAAATGGGAACTGACGGGTTCTGAGAAATTATTCATTTCTGTTTTGATTGTAACAGCATGAAATTTTTTAAACCATGTCGAGGTCAACTTCAATGACTTCCATATTAAGCCAATCACTAATGTACTTCACTAGCAATCCACCAAAATTCCCCAATGCCTGAAACTTGGACTTAAGGGTTGGACCTTTCGTACTTAAAAAATGGCGTCATTGACAAAAGAAGAAACAAACATATTGGGAAAAAACCTTTACTACTGAAGCATTTGTTTGAGTTTGAACTTTGAAGGAATCAAAGATGTCAAAGACCTCCTCAGGTGTCCCTCTATGCTCAAAAGGAACTTATAGCAATCGCTTAGCCAAAAAGTTTCTGACGTATTGCGGCCTTATGGTATAATCACCATCTGTCCCGGCTACACTGGCCCACTTCACAAGACGGTACTATCGAGGTATCTTCTAGAATTTTTAACAACATAGTTAAGCATTGATCCATCTTTCGAAAATTGAAGCAAAACCGGGAAGTTTATACCTTTTCACTTGTTTAAAACACTCTACACATGATCGCAAGCATTATTGCACTTCTTGTTTCAAAGCTTATAAGGAAAGTTGCCAAAACCAGCGGTATTTTCCCTGGGGGAGAGCAAAAAGAAGAATGATTTTTACACGCAGGGGAAACACTGTACACACATCGGGCCTGTAACCATGTTTTCAACAATAGAAACATAATGGTCGTGTCACATCCTTCTCGATTCCTGTACTTACTTTATGCACACTATCAGGATCGACTTGCCAGGCCTGGTACATCTCTTCAACATATGTTGACGAACTTCCATTAAGGAATGGTTCTGCCGCAACGGGTGCCACATACTGTCTCGCTTGATATATTAAAGCAAGCGGTCTCGTTTGTGCTGCATTTCTTACCAGTGGCTTAGCACTGGTCATGAACGTCCTAGCACGATACATCTTGAGTCCTTAAGATGTTAAAATGTCTTTTATATATAAGAAGAGTCGGATTGATTAAAGGCGCCACACTGCTGCCTTATTGTCAAACTAAACAAGAATTCTTGTTTGACTTGGTTCTGTGCAACTGCAAGATTCTGAGGTTATCAGTCACAAATAGCATCTAAGTGACAGCTTTCTTCCAATGTTAAAGAGCGAGTCGTCAGTACACAAGATATCTTGTACTCTGTTTGGCGTTACTACTAAGTTGACATCGTGTTTGACACCATTCACAAATTAAGTCGCTTTCGCCGGGAGTAGTTGTGTTGCGTTGTCGACGTGAAGTCGAACACTGATCAGCGACTTCTTTCAATTTCTCTTGTTCTGAACTAAAACAAAGATGAATAGCTTTATTACAACGACTACGGATAGCGAAATAACACTAACTTAGTTGTAGATTTATCACAACTGTTACAAAACACTTTAAAAAGTTTAAACTTTACTAACCTCAGTCCTGAGAACTCAGGAGTTCAGCATCATAAGGTGACGTCATCAAATGACCTAGTTGGTATTCTGTACTTATCAATTCCAAGATTGGTTGTGAACAAGGAAGCGCCCACAAATGTAACCAATCACATATCGTTTTTGAAACGCTTCTCCTCGCAGTCTCACGTAAAATTGAATAATTGCGGTGACAATTCGTTTAAATTATATAAAATAAAACGTCTTGGTTTTGAAGAAATCACAGATTTCTAGTAGGGATACGTGGAACAAATAGATTCATGGTCTTATAGCTAAAACTCAGCGTAACTTTACGACTATGATTCACTGACGCCACAGAACTGACGGTGCTCGTCAGAGGTCGCAGTGTGATGGGGTGAAAGGAGCAAGTTGGCTGCTATTGTTGTGTAAACACGAACTTCGTGCTTTTGGCAACTATTTTTATGTTTTGTGATAAGATGAACCAAAACTACATCGACTGGAAGTAGTGTGCTCCGGCTGCGGTAGGTTTATAGGCTTTATGTTTCGCTTTTGCAACTTTATGTGTTTTTAACTTCCGAACTTTGAAGAGTGACTGGACAAGTCCATATGGATACATCATGTGACATTTACAATAAGATACAGTTCTTTTTATTACTTTTAAAGCTCATGCGTGATACATTTTTGCTTGTTTTTGGTATTAGTTCTGGAGAGCTGCATGGCATGCTTGCCTGTATGAAGATTGTTGTCAAAATACAGCTTAGAACCACTGTGTGTTAAGCTCCAATAGACTAGGCAACAGGTAGCCCCTCCCTTGGTTGGCCGGTTTGGTTCTACAATACTTCCAATCGCTTTATGTACGCATTTCGTTCCATGTATTTTAAACGGATGGTAGGCCAAATCCGGCCACCGATTTTGAGTTTTCACCTCGTCAAAAATACATTCCATACTTAAAATTATCTCTTAAAAAAGCGCTAACGTTCTTCATTGGTCCTTTCTACTTCTATACATACCTTCGATAAAGTTTAGTTGTGAGAATTAAGGTGACTTTGGCAAAGAATTCCAACTCCACTTTTTTGGTAACCATTAAATTTTTCACCACACGCGCGATAAACACAAGTATGTCAACTGAGTCAAGTGAGTTAGGCAAAGGCTAGCGCAAGACGTTGCGCCAGGCCTTTATCCAGGATTTCGAAAATAGGGTGTCCAAAATGGGTTCCCATTATTCCAGGGCATCCATGATTCCGACGCGTAACCCCCACCCCCAGTAATCCCCCAAACACACAGATTTTTTTACAAAAAATGCACAGACCAAGGTTTTTACATCTAAGTTTACAAAACAGCCTTCTGTAGTGAGCATTTTTACCAAAAAAAATGTGTAGACCAAGACTTTTACAATGTCAACCAAGTGTGAGCATAGCAACATTGTATATACTTTGTATATACATTGTATATTATTTCTTCCTGCTTTGAAAAAAGAGCCACCTCTGTGAGTCTTCATAGGCTTCCTAATCATTATAATGTGTGTGTCCAAAATTGAAAGGTTCTTATTGATAGGGGGTGTCCAAATGATACATTGGGCATCCTTGCCAGGGCCTCCATATTAGTGCCAGGACCTACATTGCATAAAGGCCTGGCTAGCGCTTGACACTTGCAAAATAGCATAAGGTATCATGTGAAATTTGTAAGATTTTTGTCCCTTGGACTTTTTATTCGTCATGCGTGATTTCACGTTCCTCAAAATGGCACCCGGTAAGAGAAACTCGAGCAAACCGCGACAGATTTTCATTAATTTGTTCAAATTATCTTGGCTGAATCGTTTCCAGGCTTATGGTATGAGTTGTTTATAACTCCATGTGCATACATGCATGTTTCATTTGACTTTTATTTCATGTATTTTGCAATGAGTAACTTTTTGTGGGGATGTACTATCGCCTTTGTATGTCTGCGGCATCCAAGGCGATGTAATTGCCTACCAATATACCTCCCAGTCCAAATTTCACACTGCCCAGGTGGTTCTGCTCCTCACCTTGTTACGGAACTTATGTCACCTAACAAACGGCAGGGGTGCATGCAACCATCACTCATCTTGCCTGTTGTAGTCATTTTAGTGCAAAAACAATCTTCTAATAAACATCATTTTCTTGCATTATTCTCCGCCTTTTGCAACAAAGAAAAAATTTGTCATTTCGAAACCAGTGAGCTCATGGCACATGCATGCGCCAGGAAATGGAACCAGTTCTGACAATTTGTTGTGACATGTTCGCAACCTTGTGGAGAACATTAGGTTCAAGAAACGTCAGAAACTGTCTTGCATAATGATCGCTCCACAACTTTAGCAGCAGAATAAAAAGATGGTAGAATCCCAATTTTTCTAATACCGTTAGATAATTTAATTTACTTAAGGATATTTCCAACCTTATTCACAAAAACTGTCCATTTTTACAATATTTCACTTGTGTCTAGCAAAATACCTTATCTTCATTCTCGGGGAACTTCAAATACGAAATATATACTGCGTAGCGAGAAAAAAAACACTTATCCAAGGTCAAAGATTAAAGGGCTTTCAAGTAAATTGAGTCTCCCGCCAGGTACAGAACAGCTTCGGTATACCCTCAGTCCTTTCATTCACAAATTCGCCATAACATTGAACCAACGAGGTGTGGTTATGATAGAATGGTGCCGGGGAAAACGAAGACAAAACGTAGTTTTGATCCTAAGGGAGTTGTGCGTCTACATGCATACGACCGTTCACGTTGAAAACGAATGCTACGAGTTGCCTGAAGCCTCAGTCTGGTCATGAACACAGCAAGTTGTGAAAAGAGATAAATCCTCCCCCTTATTCCTTAATTCAATTATCAAGTTAACATTTCGATGTTTCGATTTCATGTTAACGACTTACTTTAACCACCAATTCAATTTTTGTTATCCATTTCTTACTTGGTTTGGTATCAGTCTCCCAGCACGTGACGTGTACAGGCTATGAACTGTGACCTACTTTTCTAAGTAGGTCGTACAAAACGGCAGAAGTTGGCTGGGAAAGATAGGTCTATTTGAGGTTTCAGTGATATTTAAGTTAGTTACGCATTGCAAAATTAGTTGACATTGCAAGAAAACATTGAAATAGGTTACATAGTTAAGGATTCTATAGGTTATGTATACCGAAAACAAGTTTTCACAGAATAATTAACCAAAGATTTAGAGATTTTCAGGTGTCCCAGTTTAATCGGCTTTTTCTTGGCTTCAGCAAATCAACTTTATTTGAACTTAGGAACACGAGTTCTCGAAAATGGCTCGATGGATTTTGCTGAAACTTTCCAAACTTAATATTTAGTCACCAATCTCAAAAACGCTGTTAGGATTTTTGATATAAAAGCTTAGTTTTTGTGTAATATGGCAAAGACGAATACGACTTCAATTTTTTACAAAAATACCTTACGTTTTGCGAGTTTATTTGTCATAGAAACCAAACGAACAAACTAATCGAAAATTTCTAACAGCGTTTTTGAGGTAATTGATGAAGTTTTCATTTAAAAAAGGTTTCGTTAAAATCGACCAAGGGGTTATTTTGCTATGAATGTACCTTTCTTAAAAATGAAATTTTTACTTAAAAAAGGTTTTTACGTAAAAATAATAATGACAAATAAATACAAAAAGTATATTTATGTTTCCTGGTCTTTGTTCTTTCAGAAAATATATACTTTTACTAGTTGACAAAGCTTAGTTTTTTATATACGAGTTAGAATAGAGGCCACTAAATAAGGTTTGAAATAACCTTAAGGAAGAGTGAACTTTTTAATGAGAATAACTTTGTGTCAAATTTCAATTGAACAGCTTTTACCCATATTGGCACAAAGTTGCATATTTAGTATACCGGTATACAGCGTTCCGCCAAGGCTTGATACCCTTGGCAGTTGCCAATTTTAACCATTGCTTTTAAATACTGGTAATTAAAATTAGCTTGTACTGTGTACGGTTTTTGAGAATACATTGTGTGTCTCCCCATTTACCCTAATTGCTGTTATAATTTGTACCTACTTTCCTAGTTTTAATAAGAATTTACCTATGAAGCATGTTTTGCACTCTTTAACCTGACCTTGCTCTATAACACACTGAAACAGTTACTAGTATGGTTGAATATCCTTTCCAAAAGCCCTGGCATTTGAGTCTCAAACACACGTGCCCATTGGCAATGTAAAGCAACATGGCACCTGTTGTATACATCATCTAACTGAATGTTAAATGATTGTACAGCCTTGATGTTCCTGGATTACATAAGGCTGGTGGTGTTGGGGATATTCAAAAGTCACAAACGTCACACTTATCAGGTACGAAGACAATAGTACAATGAGGAAATTGTTTTTCAGCAATGAAACCCTCACTTTGAATTGCCAGGACATTGCAAGGCCAGCAAGCATAACGCACACAGACATTTCAGGAATAGAAACTTACAATTTAATATGTTCCTCATCATTTCTGCATGGTCTGCAACATAATTGAGCCCTCTTGGAAAGCAGTGCTGTCACTGAAACGGCCATCCTCATTTTAAATATTATAATTAATATAAATAGATATCAAACCACCAGGCGGAATCCGATTTTGAAATAAGCCAAGTGTCATACAATTCTTGGCATGTGATGCAGTTAATTGCTGTCCAATGTTGGCCTGAGTGCTGCTAATATATTGACCTGAGTGCCGCTGACATGCTTTGGCGCTCTCTACCACTATAACCTGTTGGGGTGCTAGTTTGAGTCTGCCAACTTCTGGAATTCCTGAGCTTTTAATCTTTCCTTATCCAAACTGTCTGCTTCAATCTTGGTTGGCCCTGTTCTAGTTATTACACAAGACTCAACTTTTACCTGTTTCACCTGTACTGACAAACACTGGTGTCGCCAATTTGTTACGTTATGATTCGCAGCCTTGAACTAGTGATGGTTTATCTGTTGCAGGTGCAAAATTCCAGTATTAGTGAGCTTCTAATGGCAGACTTGTGGATTTGTGAAGAATAGGTTTCTAGTTCATCACTGTTTTTTCAATTCCAGGATTGTCCGTTCAATCAGTGGCATTGCTGTAGAACAGTTGAGATCATCAAGTCATGGATGCCAACCGGAGATTCGTTGCCTGCTGCATCCTGGTTACTGAGCTGTGCGAGAGGCTTACGTTCTATAGTATAACAGCCAATGTAGTTGTCTTCCTGTCAGAAAACCTTCACTTAGGTACTTCAAGCGCTCTAATTATAAATGGTGCTTTCATAGGTAAGTTAACTTTCAAAATTGCAGCAATACATTCCCTGTCTTAGTATACGATGTCTGAAATGTTATTAGTTNGGGCTAGGTTGCAGTGGCATGTCAAAATTTGAATGACGTGTCTTATACCCAATCTATCTAGACTCAGAAGGCTTTTTGAACCTATTGGTTCGATCACGTTGGGAAAATTCTCCTTGGTCTCTCTGCAGGAGTTAAGTGATGCCCACTGGGCTGCTGACTGGGTATGTACCCAGTTGCGTATACTCATCCTGCAAGATCCGTAAGATACCGGGATAGCAGGTTCAGGCACAAAATGCAGAACGCTTGCTCCTATCTTGGCGAGTCTGTCTGCATTCTCATTGCCATCAATTCCCACATGGGCCCTGACCCAGCGTATATTGACAGTTCTTTCAATTGCAAGCTTATAATTGTTAAGCTCATTAATACAAGTATTAACACAACCAGAGTTGACCCTTAGTTTCTTTAGGGCTTTTATTGCTGCCTGGCTATCTGAAAAGATGGTAATTGGCCAATTTGCCAAGTTCAGTGTTATATTGTTGTGCCAGTTGAGCAGCTCTATTAATTGCAGTGATCTCAGCCTGAAACACCGTGGAAAGAAACTACATTTTTCTGTTTGACTAGAGAATATGTCTGAAGTGTCTCTGAAATTTAGCTATTCTCCAAATAGAAGATGTACCAACATTTTTAAAAGTGCTGTGAAGTTTATACTTGAAGACAGTACAGTGTTTATAGATAATACCCACATCTGAAAGGAATCTCTGCCATGGGTAGTTTCACCACTACCTTGTTGTGAAGCCATAATTGGGCTGTGACCTCTCACAAGTTTGATGAATGCTGTTGAGTACTGGACTCTTGAGCACCCAATTAGTTTTCAGTGCAAATTTTGACACGTGTGGACTGTATTATTGTGTAGACCTGCTTTATCAGAATAAGCTTGTTCCTACTTAGCTATCATCTCACTGAATCTTTTGTTTTAAAAATTCATCAGTGCTAGATCGAAGGTCTTTATTTTTATTACTATTAAATATCTGAATCCGTGTTTTGTACAAGCTACAGAAGAATCGGCATTTCACAAATTTGTTGAAAATAGTGGTAGGAATATGCCAGCACCATGCGGTGTTCAGACGGTTTGAGTAACGTGTCATCCTCTTTTGGCCACTTTGGTAATTGATAAGATATTGCTCAACTTTAGTATAATTGTCAAAATGACTTGACAGATTTTTTGATAGACCTTCATTTAGAGGTGTATCGCTGCGATGCTCTAGCACCAGTGGATTTTCAGCTTTGTCCATATTAATCTGATTAGTGCATATTCATATTCACAAGAATTAGTGTAAAATGATGTTTTACTTTGCTTTTGTAGTTGTAATTGTTCAGGTTTCCCATGTATTCCAGGTAGAATAGTTCAACCAGTACATTCGTTTATGACAAAGTCTTCAGTGCAATAAAGGATGATGACATTTGTCTCACAGTATCAGCACAATGTAAAAATCCAAAGATTTATTAAAATTGATTGTCATGGTGCCTGTATTCGTGCCACTGGAATTAATTGCACGGTGTGCAAACTGTATCGTGTAAACAATTAGTACAGTTTGAGAAATAGAAAACAATTTACTACAAGCTACTTTCCAGTTGTGCTTTAATTTTCTGCAGGAACATGTTATTTTCTGCCCATTATCGGCGGACTGATTGCCGACTCCATAGCTGGACGCTACAATGCAATATACGGTGCTGGTCTAATCTACATCATAGGTGCCCTGTTGCTACCTACAGCAGCCTTTGGACAGGTTCTTCAGTCCTGGGACATGAGTATAGTAAGTATAATTAAATGTTAAACAAAGTATTGTGTCACAAAATAACCTTTAATGTAACTTTTGTAAGCCTTATGCCTACCTACCATAGTAAATGTGCCTCTTTCGTACTATGTTCTGGCTTGAGAAGAACGGATGGTGCTCGGCTTGATCCAGGTATTTTTGGCACCAAGCAATATCGAATGAACTTTCAGATATTTGCAAGCATGGAAATCCCTATGTAATCTGAATGAAAGTTCTGTCCCAACATCCTCATTTTCACTATATTATCTAAGTCCATTTTAAAATCTTGATGAAATGGGTTGGAGACGGGGTGATAAAACGTGCCTAGTTAGGAACCCAATTCTAACTAATTCATAACAGATAGTGGACTAAATGAAAAATTACTTATTAGTTAGAAGTCCTGTTTACAAGAGCTATAATATTTCATGTTAAGAAATAGTGACGAGATCAAAGGTAGACGGGGGCTCAACAGGCAGAAAAAAGTCAATTTAAATTCGTTCGTCACTGCTGGATGTAAAAAGTCTGAGCTGGCGTGTCTGGATCCCTTCTGGGCCCAGGGCTGTTTGCATGTGACTTCGTTACAATGTGCTCAGTGTAGTGTTTGCATAGCACTTGCTATTTATAGTGATATACACTCCTGACTTACAACTATGTGCATAACCAATTCAAGGTCACTCATGTTGGATAACAGACAGCTGTTTTTAAGTGCTTGGCTGTTCTCTGTTTTTATGCACCTATCCCTTTGCAGGATTGTTGTAAAGTTTGGTTAGTGTATTCCTATTTCTTTTGGGCAAATTTTGGCTACAGCTGTGTCTCCTGGTCGTGGTAATTTTGTCGGTGTATTTGGAGATCCTTGCCATATAAATTTTATGAAATACTGGTAAATATGTTTCATAGGGAAATGATGACGCCTTTCCATTTTCTTTTGGGTTCAGTGTATTTTGCACCAGCTGTTGGCCATTTTTATAGGACTAATAAACACCCCTAGAAGCATACCATTTGCGGTGTAATTACTGTTGCATTTCAATGGTTTCTCTGCTTTAATGCATTGCATTTTTTCTTTGTTTGGTACCCTGGTCACTTTCACTGAGGAAGAGATGTCTCAGTGAAAACATTTTGAACTCACATAAACCTCTTGGTTATATGTAGTGCTTGATCCATTAGACCTAACATGTTCCCCTGTGAAAGCCATTTATTATCTGTTTACATTTTGAGCTATTTTTGATTACTGTTGACTTCTCTTTTATTGGATGACTTCAGCTGCACTTTTGTTGTTTTTTCATGTAGTATACAAGGCTATATTTCTCTGTAGTCATCATTGTTATGTTCATTCTATTCTGTCAAGTGTCACTGGCCATATTTTATGTCTTTTCAAGTAGGAATAGAAATTCATAAATCATAATAATTTATTTAATGTTTAACCTTGGGAGTTCCTTTAATATTGCTACAGTGTAGGAAAATTAGTAGGAATATCACATCTTCATTGTGTTGAAATATTCATTATGTTAGCAATGTTCAGATAGGCTGATCAAGCTTTACATAATACCTTTCTTTTTTGCTAAATTTCACTAAAAAGATGTGGTGCAATCAATAGCTGATTGAAGTAAATTCAAGAATCAAATTCTATAGGCTTACTACTTTTAGAAAATGTATTTTACCGTTAAAATCTATAGTTTTATAGATACCTGGTTAAATACACAGACATGTTGATAAGATCACGCATAATAATATTAACAGGAAGACATTTTGAAATGTTTTCCTGAATATTCCTGGTGATAAGGACAACACAATGGAGGACTCACTGGCTTGCATGCCTTAGCCAAGAATACTGATGGTTATCTGAATGATCTTAATACTTGGGGTAGAGGTCAGGAGTACATAATGTTCCGGCCATATCACAGTACCAGGGTATTCTCAAGTGAAAAAGATCCCAATTATACCCAAAATGTTGTTAATAAATCCCCATTTACAGTTCACAAAAGTCCAAGATTATTCTTGAAATCGTGTTTCACATTCTGCCTTGCTTATAGTTTTGTGAATTCACAATAGGTGGCAAAAGTGTAGTTTGTATGCTCAAATATGTCAAAAAAAAATACTTAGTTTCTGTTTAAGTTAGGACACTGAAATGTGGGCTTTTGCAGTTATGCTACATTCTGACGTCAAGAGTCTGAAATTAATTCGAATCTCGAGGGCTAATTAAAGACGTTTTACTGAGTCGGCTTCCCGCAGAGATATTGTTTTTTATTAGGGCCTTTTGTTCCCCATGACAAAACCTGCCATTTTTCTTGGGTGCACCGAGCCAAAAGTCCATGCATCCACACAGACTTAACATAGACCAACTCGCACTAGTTCAACTTGCCCCACTTTAAGTGGAGCGTTGACACACTTCTGATAATTAGCACAAGGCCGAAATTGTGGCTCTCAGCATGACAATGAACGGCTTATGTAAATACAGCATGAAAAAGAAGACAAGATTGTGACTGCGCAAGGTTGTAGCTTTTAGTTAAATCCACCTTGTGCCAAGTTTGTGACCGCATGGTTAGAAGTGGTGCATTAGCTAGCCCAGAACAAGTTACTCTTTCATTCTGGGAGTAACTTGTTCTAAATTAGGTGGTTGTGTGGATGGCACTATGAAGTGCCTGGTGATAAACCAGTAGCAATCTTCATAGTCAGTCATTTGGGCCATTGTGTTCTGACCACTGAAGGTGGTTTTAATCTCAAGTATCTGCTAAAACAGTTGTTATCATATCTCCCTAATTCATTACAATACTGAATCATCAGAGCCCAGGTCAGTAAATGGACTGTATCTTACGTACATACATGTACAAAATATATTTAGTACTCAATACAGCCCATAGCCAGAGGGGAGGGGGGGAGGGGGAGGGGAGGTTTGATCGAATCGAACCCCCCCTCCCCCCGTGGAAAACATCCAGCCCTAGCATATCTGTTAAAGATAGGAACGATGTAGATGAACAACAACATCAAGATTGTTGCAGCTACTGGTACTAACTATAATGATAACTAAGTTGGTAATAATTTTTAGTTTTGTTCCTGATTCAAAGCACTTCACATGGCATCGGGCTGTACCCGGCCAACTTCGCCCGAGTGGTGTTTGTGTAGATGAAAATTGTGTAGACGATAAGAGGAGGCTTTATGTTATTCATTAAACGAGCTTTCTGCTGTATAAGTTATGATTTGGAATGAAACTAATTGTTAAAATTGCCGAATTTCTAGTTTCAGAGGCGTACCACATCATTGTGAATGTTCAAAAGTGTTGTTTGGTTATAGCTACGCCATATAAACCATGCTAAAATCACAGTAAACTTTCCTTAAAAGTTATTTTTGTTGAGAAATTTGACAAAATGAAATTCACCTGTCCACCATTGTGTCTCAAAGTGAAGAATTTTTACCGTAGTAGATGAAGTCACGAATTGTGAAGAACACGAACTAATGACTAACTGAACTGTTAACCGAAAAGAGAAATTGTTAACTGTGTTCTTTAAAGGCTGTGTTTTTGTGTCACTTTGATGACATTAAGCTAAAGAAGATGGGATTATGTCTACATTACTGCTAAGTTTCTTAGCCCCAGAGGAACAATAATTAACATAAGATTGTATATGTCTGTAAGATAATTGACTCGTTCTAAAATCATTAATAAAAATATGATTTCCTTTCAGCTCCAGTATGTACTAATTTGATTTGGAACTTCAAAAATTAAATATATTCTGAAATTTTGTTGTCATTTAATCCACATTGTTTGAATGTTTTCATCTTTTTTCCCAGACATTCAAACAGCTCTACTTCCTGATTGGTCTCTTCACTGTTGCCATAGGAACAGGAGGAATTAAGGCTAATGTTGGTCCCTTTGGTGCTAGCCAGCTGGAGGACTTAGGACAGGGTGCTGTGCAATCGTTTTTTCAGTGGTATGTGTACTGATCACTCTGTAAACATTATCCACTGAATTACATTTTCTGTTTTTGTGTGTACACATCTGGTCTCAAGCTAGTGTGACTGTTGTTTTGTATTAAATATGGTAACACTTCTGGTTTCCCATTTTGAGCTTGGAAGGGGCACAGCTCATTAAAATGAGTAACTAGACCAAATAGTGGCTTAGATATAAATTTGGGGACAGTTGTAAATCATGGCAGTCTTCACACACAATAGTCCTTTTGAAACTGACATACAAGGTCAGTGAGTGTCATTCTTTGTGAACCCTACTCTTAGTCATGCAACTGTCTTAGTTGGGACTGTAACTACTATGCCATTGCATCTTTACTCCCCCAGGCTAACTGTCTTTAGTGACTGCAACTCAATTCACTTCAGTGAGAACAGTCAATAGCAGTTTTTACATGGGGAATAGTTGTTATGGTGCGAATTGTCATGATGCGACTTTGGTTGCAAACTGATCAGTTGCACGAAGACTGTCTGCACATTGTTGTATAAACAATACCGAAAGTTCAAACCACGTGAAATGGTAGCGGATCACCTGTACATGCTGATTCTCATACCGTGAATAATACGCTTCCAACGAAGTCACGCATTTCTAAAGATATGCTGATCTATTTGCTTTACTTCTCAAACCAGTGTCAAAAAATGGCCGCCGTTGTGTCAACTTGTTCCGTGTCAGTCATGTTTACGCACACATACACACATTCGCCTGATCAGCTGTTCAGTGTTAATTGGTCTGTGTCAACTGTCTCCCATGTAAATGTGGCTATTTACTACTAAATTTACTATGTTATGAAGTTTACTCCACTTCTGAACATGGCATAAAATTTAGTCTAGCGATGTAAGTCTGTGGGAATGCTTAATCCACTGAAACAAATATGGCTACCACAGTAAAAATTTTTTTGTGGTTTGAAGAGAGTTTGTATGTTCAGTTTCGCGTTATTATGCTCCATTCAGTCTCAGTCATCGGATGGCGTCAACATTGTATGTCATGCTTCCACCTTGAGTTAGTGATTAGTGATGCAGTAGCCATGATGGAACTTTTTTTCCAATGAATAGCTAAATAGCTCAAGGTTTGAATTTTCTTGACAAAGTCGCTGTTCCTCAACCAATTTTGAATACTCCGAAACTCGCTTTAAGTCTAATTTTTACTCTTCTATTCAGATTTTATGGTTTCTATCAGTTTTCATGTCCGAAAAAAGAAAATTTAAAAGTAGACCCTGGATGCTTTCAAGCCTNTTTTCACTGTCATTTGGCGACGTGACGATAAAGCTCTTTGAAAAGGGCTACGCGTTCCGAGTATGATTGTCGTGTCGGGATTTAGATCACCAGGTAAGATTAACCGCCCAGGGCGGTTGTCTGTCGTAATAAGCGCCCATGTTCGGTTAACTGCCCATCCCCTACTTTAGCTGGATTTTCGATTTAACCGCCCACTGCTTGGTTAACCGCCCTCCCCTGATTTTTTGGATTCGCCAATTTAACCGCCCAGGGCGTTAACCCGAACGATTACGGTATGTCATGCTTCCACCTTGAGTTAGTGATTAGTGATGCAGTAGCCATGATGGAACTTTTTTTCCAATGAATAGCTAAATAGCTCAAGGTTTGAATTTTCTTGACAAAGTCGCTGTTCCTCAACCAATTTTGAATACTCCGAAACTCGCATTAAGTCTAATTTTTACTCTTCTATTCAGATTTTATGGTTTCTATCAGTTTTCATGTCCGAAAAAAGAAAATTTAAAAGTAGACCCTGGATGCTTTCAAGCCTTCTATTTAGATTTGAACTGATAAGAAACAGTAATTACCTTAACTACTGACCTAGTGAATAGAGTCACTCCTTTGATGACTAGCCCCCTAGTGAGAATGAAAGGTGGATAGAACCAGTGGGGCTGACCACATGACCTTGGACAAATTCAAAAGATTTCTCCAAATCAATCCTTATCTTGTTTTAAGGGGATGTTTGTAGCATGTGCCTTTTGTTTATAATGATTAGAAACACTAAGAGTGTTTTAAGTGTTTTGGCCGGATATTTTTATGTACCAGCGTTTATCTTATTGTTACTTTCTCTTAGGTAAACTTCACACTTGATTTTATCTTACACTATCTAGAACACCTGAGGTATTTTCGTGCTCTCAAATCTCCCAATGTAGGCGAACCTTGTTTGCACATGGGCAAACTACAGTCATTCGACCAATCATTCTCTAGTTTGAATGTCGCATAACTTGCTTGTGCAAACTTCAGTCATAGAGCCAATCTTTTTCCTGTTTAAAGCCACATATTTTGAAGTCTGCACACTGTGCTGCTATCGTTCACCTCTGAGGGGAAATTTGAGGCTAAGCAAATACTTGGGATGTTTGGAACAATCCAACATGTGTGGTACAGAATATCAGTATGCCACTCAATTATCTGCCTTTTTTCTGTTGCACTTTTAAGTCTAGAGGTTAATGTGCTATTTCGTCACTTTGAAAACTACTGAATGACTTAATTGCTGTTATGTTCAGTTTTCACTCATTCATCAATATCAGATCAGCCATCAGCATATCTGAGTGAAGCATAATTCTCATTGATCTCTACTCTCACCTGTGTCAGGTTCTACTGGTTTATCAACCTTGGGTCGGCCATAGCTTTTGCTCTGGTGGCCTACGTCCAGCAGGAGGTCAACTATTTCTATGGTTACCTGATCCCAGCTGTATCAATGACTTTGGCGGTCATCACATTCACAGTGGCTCGTGGCAAATATAAGCACCAACCTCCAGAGGGTATGTTTTAGTACTTGCCATGGGTAAGCTGGAGTTATTTTTCTACCCAGTTTTCGCTACATACCCAATATTGCAGTCAGTTTGAAATTTGAGTGTGGTCGTTTGTGTGTAGGATGGGTTTAACTTTAGCAGTCTTTTGTGAGTTTTCATTTTTATCTTAGTTTTTCTTACAAGTTATTTCTGGTAAAATGTGATATTTCTTGAACTTGATATTCACCCATCAAATGAACTAATCCCATGTAGTCCTGTTATCCTTGCTAGTAAAGCATTTTCCTTAATATCCATTCACTGTCCCTGGATTCAAAATTCAGTCGTAGGTGGATAGTATGTCAGACATGTAGGGGAGCATTTGTGGTTGCGACGAACTTGGCTTATGCTTTCCAATCTACTGAAAACGCTGTAATAATGGTCTTCAAAATACTCAAATGCAGTTTTGGTGGTACACAGGTCTGCTATTAGTTAACCGAATCCCATCAGTACTGAAGGCTCCTCATTTCAGGCAGTGTCCTTTCAAGAAGCGCCAAGATTGTGTGGGAAGGATGTGTAACTAAGCGTCATTCAACCAATTTTGTAAACCAGTCATTCCTAGACCGTGCTAAGGAGTCGCATGGTGGCTCGTATCAATCTAGTGAGGTGGAAAACGTCAAAAGTGTGGGACGCGTTATTCCTATTTTTCTTACATTTATTCTATACTGGACGTTGTACAACCAGGTAAGAGGACATTTTAGTGATCCCGTTTTGCTCAGTTGCCCAACTTGGGTAAAATGAAAGTAGTTGTGTATTTTGCATTTTTACGTGTTGCCACACTTGTTGACTTGAATAATGGATGTGCACACTTGTGGTATGAACATATAATGGAGAATCTCATGCATGGAATAAAGTGCCATGGAAAAAGCATGTGGGTATGGCTGAATGTTGCAATTTGTCATTTGCTTGGATTTCCATTGATTTTGTATCAGCTGAAGATACATTTCCCACAAAGTTATTGTTTTGAAGAAGCGCATTACACATATTCTAGATACAGTAGAAGATGGACCATTGTAGTAAGTTTGTAAAATGAAGCATCAGTTAACCTAATGGTAGTAATTCATTGTCTTGCGAATGTCATGTTTTTGACGAAACACAACCCAATGTGAATTGCTTTTATTAAATTTTAGAGGTGTTGCTTACAATTTATGACAAGTGATGGAAACTGCATATTTTTTTAATTTTGTGTGAAATTCAAGAATCTTTACCTCATTTCAAGATTTAAAATTGCAACACTCAAATTCCAAATGTTGGGATTGTTACAGATGCAAAGCACATTCCTACTGCAAGCGCAAAGGATGGACCTCCAGCTCGGCTCAATCACCATGCCCGCCGCGTCCCTCAACCTCTTCAATACTGTCATCATTCTAATCCTTGTCCCCATCATGGACATCGTGGTATTTCCACTCCTGGAAAAGTTTAACCGGAGACCAACACCTCTCCAAAAAATAGGTATGGTGATAAGAGGGCAGTATCTGGAGATTTAGGTTGTCATACAGGTGTGCCCAGCATAAGTCACACATTCCATTGGTTTCACTCAAGTATGGCGTTCAGCTGCCACAATTTTAGATTGTTTACATCATTTCACCTTCTCACTGGCCTCCAACATATACACAACCAGTGTCCACTGTAAGCTGTCTCTGCATCGTCTTATGCAATTAAGCTAAAGAATATGAATGTGTTTATCAGTGCATCATCTTGGACGCAATTTTAATACGTTGTCTGAAATAAAAGTATAAGATGATCAGTTTTGTTTTTGTCAATCTTCTTCCTGTACTTTCCAAAGAAAATATTGCATGATTAGCCTCCTTTTCACAATACACCTTGTGTGTGGTTCTGTGTTAGACAGTGTAATTAACCGTATTATTGGGCTGTTTTCACTGACCCCAAAGCATTTGTAATGGACACCATGAATTTTGGAAAATCTGTCCACTGGAGGGCAGTGTCTTGAAGTGTTTGGTAAACACCGCAAAATGCACGTGGCATTGGATTGTTACCAAGTGACCATCAACTTTCCATTGTTGGTTTTACCGTGCTGTACTCCACATAATGGCACTTTTTAGTCTACTTGCTAGTCATACAAAAACGGAAATTTTGAATTTTTATGAAGAATAGCCTCCCTGTTTGTTGGTCATCGCGGTGCATCTCGGGCCTGTGTGTACTGTGATGTCACATGAACTTAACAATCCCTTGACGCTGTTCACCTTCAAATAGTTAGTCACACAAGTTCAACTACAGGGATCGTGAGTCATATGTCATCAGATAACTTTCTTCAATTTGTTCTTTTTAATCATAAAGCTAATTTGTGTGGTTGTTCATAGTAGGAAAGCTCAAAAATGTGCATATTGACGCTTGATTCGCGCAAGAATTACACAATATCCGTGCAAAGATAAGATGAGATAAACATCTTCATTTACGTACATAGCTATTGTTTTAATGTTTTGTTAGTTGGTTGTGAATAAATATTTTGATGTTATCTAAGGTAACATTCTCTTTTTGAAGGCATTTTAGTCATCGTAACATATTTTTTATACTATTGATTGCATTTGAATATTTTCTTTAAAAAGAATTATACTGTAATAAAAATAACAATTCTTCAAATTGAAAGTGTGACTGCAATAACAATTCTTCAAAATTGAAAGCGTGTCGGCAATAACAATTCTTCAAACTGAAAGTGTGTGTCATCATGAGCAAGGACTGAAAATGAGAGCCAGTCCAAGTAAAATCTGCTGTCTCGCTTTCTATACCGTCTCATTTGAGCACTAATGTCAGGTAATGAAGTAATGCCATGATTTGTCTAATCAAATCCAACTTATGTATTCACTGAATCATACTCTCCATTTGAAGTATAATGTTTTTAATAAATTCATTTTAATAGAAATCCACTAATTAAGTGGTCAAGTGATCAGTGTAATATACGAAATTGATCAAAATGCCATCATAAAGGTAACATTCCGCTGTAATATTTACAGGTTTTGGTTACATCTTGGCGGCTGCATCTTTGGTTGTGGGAGGTGTCTTAGAGATTGCCCGGAAAGATGATATCGCTTTCAATGGAGGATTCCCCCAGCAAATTGGCAACACTGTCCATAATGCCTCTAACATCACAGTTTTTGCACAGATTCCCCAGTTCATGTTAATAGGCGCAAGTGAAGTGTTTGCAAGTATCACAGGTAAGATATTGGAAATTTCATTGACTTTCACCAATGTTTTTCCCAAACACAAAAAAATTGGCAACAGGTTTTCTTTAAGAACAGGTTTTCTTTAAGACATATTTTGTTAAATCTGACATCCCATTTGCAATTAACAATATGTAGTCATTCTGTTTGTGTGGTATCTCATTTGTGTCTATTTTATCTTTCCATCGCCGTGTACTGGGTCGTCCCTGGCGATGTATTAAGGATAGGAAGCGGTAGACAATTTTATTGTATGTATTTTTGTGTTATGTTATGTAAATAAGATGCCAGTATTATTGATTCTGTTTATTTCCTAACTACCGCGAGCTTGGGACAATTGTAGTACAGACTGTCACCTGATGCTATATCTTACTGCCACCTATTGGAGAGACTGTTTATTAAGGGTGTTGAGGTTAAATGAGATGTTATTTAATCTAAACAGGACTTATTTGTTTGCTTATCATATCAGTAATTTACAAAACAAAATATGACTTATTCATTCGCTTATCATATCAGTGATATACAAAACAAAACATTGACTTCATTTTCTTATCATATCAGTGATATAAAAACCAAAACATGACTTTGCTGATCATGTTAGTGATACACAAAACAAAACATGACTTATTCATTTGCTCATCATATCAGTGATATGCAAAACAAAGGTTTTAGCCACAAACAGTCTTGGGTGACCTAGCTGCCGATTCAATGAGCTTAGCCATGGACATTTCTATGTTGCCTTGCCAACTGATGATGTACAATGTAAATGAATGGCTGTTTTACCTGTAGTTAGTTTCTGTAGGTTTTGTTGAGTAAAAAGAACAGCAAGGCATAACTAGTGTAGGCAGATCGTCCATTGTTTTCTTGCCGTAACGTGCGGTATGTAAGGCACTGGCAAATTAGTTGCAACCAGGCAAATGGCAAAATTGATTCCACGGTTTTGGGATACTCTTGTTAAAGTTAAACCTTGTTGAGCCCACTTTCAACAGAGCTGTGCATAACTTGCAGAAAAGATTTCTCCAGTTTGGGACAGTCCCTGAAATTTGGGACACTGAAAATCAAGCCAAGATTGAATTTTCTGTATAACTCTAAAGAGTGGGACACGGCTGAATTTAAGCATTTCATAATATTTCTCAAATCCCGGGCACTGCAATTAAAACTTAGAGAGTGTGAAACTGTAGTAGCCGCCTATGCTGCAACCCCATAGTGTGCAGCATTGAGGAGGTTGATTATAATTCTTGAATTTGGGACAGCCAATATCATCTGTTACTAAAATTTGGTACAAGCTCCAACCTTGAGCAATTAGTAGCTTTTCATTGGCCTAAAAGTTGATGTTGGATAATCTAAACTCATCACGTTAATGCACTTAAAACCACCATTTACCTTATTTTGATGAGTGACTACATAGCACTGCATATCACAATCGTGAACTCGATATCCCAAAAACAAGAAAATAGAAAAAAGCGGCTTTAATTGAAACTTTCTTAGCTCCAGAGACATGAGTGTGACATATGACCATACCCAGTGCTAGTGTGTCGTGACCATATATTTAAGGGAGCATGTGAAACCATCTTATCTCACACCCCTCTTTTTTCCGCAGTTAGGACTGGAACACTGATTCCTTTTTGCAGGCTACACGACACTTATTCCCAGCCTTCTAGCTGGTCTATGTTATCACCTGCCATAAATTTGATCAGCTCCCAGTTGTCACAGACGGATGATGATTGTCACTTGTCTGTAGGAATTTTCTTTGTTTTTAAACTCACATGCTTCAATTCAATTTCCTTTATAGCACTGCATATCGCAATCATGAGTTCAATATCCCAAAAATGAGAAAACAGACGAAAAAAGACTTTCATTGAAAGTTTCTGTGCTCCACAGACATGAGTTTGACATATGACCATACCTGTTAGTGTGTCATGTCCACCAACATGGACGTTTTTTTGTACAAATTTGTGCTATACCCGTGCTTCTCTGATGTGAAAAGAGCCACAGTTTCCTCAAATACTGAATGTCACACCCATCACAAACACAACTCCTCTCTATACTTTGTTTCACCATAAACAATGGGAAAATGAGCGGTAGTATCTCACGACTTTTCTCACAGAACACACTGAAGGATGACTAATGTTGTGATTGGTTGTCCATGATACTAGATAGCCTTGTATCGACAATAAATGCTCATAACTAGAGATCGTCTAATTATCCTTGGATAGTATTTGCGAGTGTGCTGATTTGACAGTTGATTGACTATTGGGGTTGTATGTTGGTGTACGTTGTTGATATGAAGTTGGTGATTTTAAGCACTTTAACTGATGTTGTAATGTTTATGCCTAATATGTCTATACATGACTGACTAGGAGTCACCATGGAGACCGACTGAAAAAGTCGAGGCATTCACAGTCTTGTTTTCTCTTCAGGTCTTGAGTTTGCTTTCTCACAAGCGCCGCCTGAGCTGAATGGTGTCATGATGGGCCTCTTCTTGTCTGCGACTGGTTTCGGTTCTTACCTTGGATCGGCCTTGGTAGCCATTGTCAATAGTGCAACTAAACGTAAGCTTTGAATATCATGTGTTAGTGTTGTGTATGTTTTGATATGGTAATCATTATGGTAAAGTAAGTTGCGGCTTTTACTGTGGATTAAATATCTTGTTATTGTACTAGGCAATCTTATTTCCAATTTAGGTAAAAGTAATTTATTTTGAAGCATGTTCACTAATCCTAGCTCGACCCAATGCAAGTGGCAATTGAAAATATCCGCTCTGCCAACATTTTTGTGAGAAACACACATTTCTGGGGTTTGAGCTGGTAAATGTTCCCCAGCACATAATATATTTGCTTGGTAAAAAATACCTCAACAGAGGCTTTTCATTCTTAAATGACCTGTTTGTGGAAACAGACTCCGGAATCACAGCAACGTTTACCAGGAACAACTGTTACTGTATATGGCAAACCATGTAATAAGCTTTCTCACTCTTCCAGCCAAGTGGTTACCAGATGATATCAATGATGGTCGCGCAGAGTATTTCTTCTTTGTACTAGCCGGCCTCATGGTAGTCAACTTCGCCGTCTTCGTGGCCTTAGCATCCTGGTACAAGTATGCACCCACGGTAACAGCCGCTGTTAGTGATGAGATCCTGCTGTACAATGAGAGCGATGAAGACCAAAAGCGGACGAATGACTCGTCAAAGTCGTTCAAATCATACGACACCACAGACATGTGACACACATGTCTGTACGTAGAAAAAATTGTTTGGTTGGGGGATGATAATTGCAGTATTTTTGTACTTATTTGTTGGACTATTGGGTAAATTACAATATGAAGGAGTTCAGAACAATTGAATTACTAATAGGTGTCATTATAGCAGTTGTTAGCTTTAGTAATGTCAAGAATATGGAAATATCTGCTATAACATTGAAATCCATCATAATGCTAAGTGAATGTCGTGTTTTAGCTATCAATATATAGCAGTTATTTTTAAATTTTTGATGTGGTTTGAAGCTGATATAGAATGATTTAAGCATCTATTTACAACCAACAGAGAATTATTCTATCCGTTTGATTGCATAGTTGTGCCCTAAATATTAGATTATGAACATTTCATTTTCATTATCGGCCCACACGTATATATCTGGGTGCATGTTGTTGTCATCATCTGTCTGGGTATCTGGCGTCCACTGCTCCTAAACCGTCTGCAGGTTCTTAATGAAGTGTAGCAGATGTGTTTCTATGAAGCAGACGACAGATGATGGCATGTCGCCTCGCCACGTTCAGATGAACTCAATATATATCCTGCCCTACTTAGTGGCCATATTCAATATTTTTTTGGTTCCGTTTTTGGCATCCACCTGTCTATTTACCAAACTGCTTGAAGGATCTTAATAAAAATTGTGTAATGTGGCAAATGTATTCCCAGGAACATGGCTACAGATGACCCCTTCTTTCGGATGAATCTGAGAACCTCTGTGCCCCGTATTCGTATTTCTATTTTTTACATTTGCCTCTGTGTTTTCGGATTTCCTGGGTGGACTTTCATGAAATTTTGCAAATAGTTTTCTATAATGGACATGGTGACATATTCTGCGCCTCGTAGCAGCCCCATTGTACTATCGTTTGTGGCGCAGTCGTGGGCGCATTTCAATGCTTTACATTGGTCATGTAATAAACACGACTTTGTAATTAGTTCTAAAAAGGTGTGGGAAAGGTATTGTAACTTTGATTACATTTTCCTGCCATAAACAAGCTTGTACAGTACAAGCTGACTGACAAAGTGACCCAGCATTCCCGTGACAACTGGATTGAAGCCTTTTCATCATCACAGTAGTCTTCCCTCTCGACAAAGAATGAAGGAGAATTCACAGGAAAGTTATTAAGATGGCCAAGTCATTATGTAGTTAGAAGTTTGCCACCATAATTGTTGTTAGTCATGTTTGCTGTCAACAGAATTAGCTGTCATGACAGAGATATGGCATTTTGTCAGACTGCTTTTGTCTTGTGCAATACACGAGGGGTGGCTAAGCCATTCTTTGTCGCCCTAGTAGTTATTACCAGTAATTTTTCGCTGCTCACAAAATTAGTCTCCATTACTGGCAAATGATATTATGTTTTTAATTAAAATTACTTTCATCTTGTACTGTATACTAGTCCTTTGATCCAGTTTTACCCATCAGTACCGCATGACGTTATTTGGTGGGCGATGGTCTGTTTTTGTTGTATAATTTCATTCAAAAGATTGATTATGGACTTGTCCTACATTTTTTTCAATGCTACTTATGTCCATCCCCTGGCCCTGTTCAAGTTTGCTTGTGTTAATGGTTTCTTACATTTTGGTTACATTTAGCTCAGACCTTGTTTGATCTTGAATCTGTTGTTGGTTGAGTAAATGGAATGAAGTAACAAAATTGGTGAATGATGGATTCCATGCATATTAATTATTTTGTTGTAGGAGAACAGTCATTAGTGTTGTTTTTGTATGGTGTATGGAAGAGGGCAGCACGTGCTGTCGAGGACAGCCAAGATACTGTTGAAAGCAAATGATTTAAATTGATCACTCATGCTTCTCTTCCAAACGCACTGTCAGGCTCTCTTGGGAATATCGGTATGTCAATGGGTGGCAGCATGGAAGTTTTGGGTGGTGACATCTAAAATTAGAAGTTTGGAAGAAAAGTTTCTGCCTAATACGTCTACATTCCGTTGTGTGGCTGTATTGCCCATAGTCGTCCAGAGACATTTTGGTTAAGTTTCACATTGATGTTTATTTAATGAAATGAGTCAGGTCTATGAACACATTTCCAATGTGCTATAAATTTTTATTTTTTAAACATTTGACTTTATTGACGCCAGTATATATTTGTAGGTTTGAAATGTCCAGTTGTAATGGTATATCTTAGTTGTTATTGTTCTGAAGTATATTGTTGCCTTGGTGTGCCGGTGTATACAGTCATTGGTGGGTGCACATTGCCATCATCAGAAATTGGGGTGCATATCAGCGCTTTGTGTTATGCCTCTAAGTCAGTTAAGGTTGTGAATTTCCATTTTCTCACATGTAATATCTGTGATATCCTCCTATATAGCAATAGTAGATATGCCTGTATTAGTGATAATTGTAGCAATAACGCCATAAGGTTGGATCGAACTGGTCCAAGAGAAGTTGTTTGAGTACACTTTTAGCGAAATCCAACTTATGGGTAGGGCCCACTCACAAACTTGAACTTTCATGTTGCAGAATTTTGTCCGATCCAGTTCACAGACCTTTATAAACCCAACTTTGTTCATGGGCGTATTAGCCCTTCTAGTCAAGACTGGAACCATTTCTATTACTGTATGAGTGGGAAACGAGATGAGACGATTTTACTCAGTACAGTTAGTGGACTACTGAATCAGCCGAAGTTCGCCGTCGGTTATTCATGACTACAAGTTTGCTTGTTGGCTGGCGATCGGTTTTACTGTCTTGCCCCTGCACCAGATTTTGTATTTAAGGCTATATATAAAAGTCTCAAATATAAAAATAAAGCAATATGTTATCACAAACAAATCGGACTGTGGTAGTGTACTGATAATGCAGGTCGAATCCTGTAGATGCAAGAAACCCCCGAAGGAAGTCAGTGTGATCACGTGCTTTGCTTTTAACGCATGGCGATAGCTCGCGAACTGTTGCGTGGTCTTGCGTTTTCGCCAGGTTCTCGCTTTCTGATGTTAACATTCAATCATACATCTGTGATGATTGACTATACCTCACTGAATTGGTTGAATTTGTGTTATTATCTCACTGTGATGTTTGATCTGAAGGGTTTGCGGTTGCATAATAAGTGCTTTGTTATAATAATCCGCTATGCTTAATAAAAACAATTTATCGAAGCTCTTGCCTACGATTCTCTATTTCCAGACTTGGTATTTTTTCAGTTCGTCATTCACTGCCTTTAGGGGGATTGCAAACGTATTTAGGTGGCACGGTAACAGACATGATTTCTTTCTGCTGGCATAGTGTCTCACACAGTTACTGGTACTGAGGTTGTTGCGTTTTCGTTGAAGAGATCAAATAACGCAAGATTTTAATCTGTTACCAACTTGCATTACACAGAAGCGAGTTTTGACGGTGATCTAAAAATTTCAATGCCATTGAAAAAATTTTGATTATCAGCGCAGATACACGAGTTCGTGATACTTGTGTCACCAACAGTTGAGGTAGTAATGAGCCACTAAAACACGAACAGTTCTCCTTGTTGCATAGAGCCTAGAAAATTTCTGCTGCAATGGACTACATGGCACAACTCGTCAGTCTGCTCAAGTCGTTACTTCTTGGTCCTGAATACGCACCCATCCATTTACATGAAAAAGTTTGTGGTTGAAGTCATCGTTTTAATTCATTGTTTTGTCTTAACTCGTTGGCCAAAAGTGGAATCTGTCTTGAGATTTACATACGATATGCAATGAATTTGTGTTCCCATGCTGCGCATTAGCAACAAGTATTATGACTGACGGTTTGAGTTCATGCTAAGTAGCGATAGTCGGAACAAGAAATGTTACAAAGAACACCATCAGACAGTATTCGTTCCTATAAAAACAAATTTTAAAACTCACTTTTTCATAACACAGTGTCCATAGCATCTTCAGTGGTTAACTTCAGTGAATTCTTTAATGATGAGCTTAGGCGCATGCGCCTATATGTAGGACATACCAGTAAAACAAACTTGCGAAAAAAAGCATTATTTCGCAAATACATGCAGGCGCTCACGCACGCACGGGGAACTGGGGTTGTCGAATGTCCAGATACTGTTATACTTAGCACGAACTTCTTTTGGGTTTGACCCCATCCGAGAAATTTACCGAAATTATTCGTGTTAACGTGTATTTGGTTAATTCCGAGGTAACTATTACGGTTTATGTGAATTAAATTCGAATTCCAAAAATCGATGAAATCTTTGGTCATGATTCGAATCCCGAAGATGTACAATACTTTGAACAGCTCAATGCGCCAGACACTAGTACTCTGTAAATGATGTGCAAAAAATTGCACTCCTACAGTCAGTTCAATTCTTGCGAGATTCTCACAAACAAGTCCTTGTAACGTTCTTCGAAACAAACTATTATTAAGATACAAGGAAAAGGTATTGACATGTTATCGTTATAAACCATCTAATCAGAAATATTCTTTTCGTGTAATTAACAAATAGGCTCTCGAAATTCTTCAAATTTCCGTCCTTTCGATGGCGTATTTTTTCATACAATCATTTTTGATTGTTTGGGTCGAATGCTCAGATATTGTGCTTAGCACAAACATCTCTTCTGTTTTTTCGATGAAATTTGGAATGTTGTCTTCTTCCTGTCGTGAATAGTTGACAGTGCAAGATTTACAGAAGCCAAAGGGGTAATTGCCCCTGGACACCCGTCTGAAAGGGGACCCCTGGGAAAGAGAGACAGTTTAAAATTCATCGTGTAACCCTCTTTAACATAAATAGTTCTACGATTTCGCAAAAAATACAGGTAATAGAGACAATCGATTTCATCATTGGATTTTCCCTGTGAGCGGCCCCGTAAAAAGTGAATAAGAACACGAAAAGTGTGGCTGCGTGGATGCCACCAGTTAGATATGTGGCCTCAATGACATATTTGTGGAACATCTGAAATTTGCTTCCTCTGAGGTTTTTGGGTAGGCTGAGTCATTGCAAGTTCAAACAAGGTATCTTACCTGCCGAATCGCTTATTTTTATCCTCAGGACAATATTACTCTCGCTAGAATCAGTGTGAGTGAAGTGTTATTGTACTCAACCGTATGGGTGACTTGTTCGTGGCTTCTGAGCTAACCAATATTTTTTTCAAGAAAATCATAACACTGAATAGTGCGTATCTGTCATAACACTGCTATGTGAACAATGTCTCCGTTACTCACGTCACTACTGTCAATGTGATATGGGTCGCTGACTCCAGTCATTTTCAGATTAATACACAAACTAAAGAATCTCTAAATCCAACGTAATTGGTTTCTCCAACAACCTAGTTTGTCGTAGAAAACTCGTCGATGGGAAGTGGTGACGACAATTTTAGAAAAACAGCCCGAAAACAAGTAGTACAGATCCTCACACTGTGACTCAACGCAGAGCCAAATTGGCGCGATATTCTTGCCGGTGTAGAGGGTAAATTACGAAAAATTACAATTAAGTGTAAAATATGTCTGGGATAACCAACGAACCTTATTTTTGCTAAAAATGACATGACAGAAGGTGGCCTTCGCCTTTAAGATTGCTTATAACACATTTAATGGCAGTGTTTTTTACTTGTTTCTCAATCTTAGCACGGCATTTGGCCGGCTGAATTATGTCATATTGTTTAATACGTTAATTAAGAGAAGAGTTCCAGTATATGTTATTCGGTTACTTATATTTTGGCACTCTCGTGATGTCTCGCGAAGTGTTGTGCGTTCTTGCGTTTTCGCGACGCTCTCGCCTATCTGTCTCGAAATCCCAGCGGTATTATGAGTTGTTACTTAATCACTATCTATATGAAAAAATAGGTGTTGGAATGCCGTGCAGTTACCGACGGTTAAGGAGAATAAATATTAGTAAAACGAAGAGTGTCGGTACTAAAATATATAAAATATTCCCCAGGTTTCGAGCGGTACGCTTTTTATCAAGGGCGCATGACACAGACTGCCCAATAGATAGATTATCTATAGTAGGCTACAGTCGACCCGTGAAGAACCATTGAAGAGATGCCAAATCTTGCTTCGTCGATTTTAACAAAAAAGTGGTTTATTGCATATTTAGTAGACTTTTCATGAAAGATGAAGGCAATATTCATATTTTTAATGATGTCGCTGCTATGTCGCAAAATGGGTTTTAGCCGGGATTCTATTGCAGACAATGGTGTTTTCCCTGTTTAAAAATAAGACGCCAGTTGTCAGTTTGACTTTTGACCCCAACCTTTGGTCAGTTGAAGTGTCAATCAGCAACACAACACGGCGGAGAGCAAGCTTTACGAGGGGTATTCTCAAACAGTTGAACGAAATAAATTCATAAAAAGACTTCTGAACATCGGAAAAGTTGCAATGATGAATTGATCTCTGAGGAACTCATGCGGACAGCGTAAGCGAGAAATTGAACCAGAAAGCCGATCGACAATTAAAGTGAGTGACTGGCTTCAAGGCTTAGCTGCAAGGCAGGACAGGCTGTGAGCGTGAGTTTGACGGCTGATCTATGTACGGTACATAGTTTGTGATAGTTCTGTAGACAGCCGTGAACGTCATTGTATTTCTAAATGAGTTTATCGAGTGGAAACACGCAGTGCAAAGTGGCACAGTCAAGTTAGCAAGTGAAACAAGTAGTATTTCATTCGCAATACACATACACCCACTAACTGGCGCTCTCCGTAGCACCACCTTATCTCTGAAGTGTGGGGAAACAAGTCGCATTATCACCACAACCACCACCACCGTCGCCGTCATCATCATCATCATTGCTATTATTTCATTACCATGCACGTGCGTTTTCCGGCATACGGCTGCATCCGAACTAAGGTATTTCCCACGAATTTCTTGGGTCCAATGAGTTACCGTAAAACCCGGCACGCTATTGAGCGCATGCCCTTGTAAAGCTGCGCCTAATTGCAGAGCTAGGCACACGCAACAGGAGGACACCGGCGAGGGACCACATGTGGTGATAATTTGTGTTCTCCTGAAGAATTTATAAAACAGACATCAGTTGAATTTTGTTGCATAAAATTAGCCTTGAGGCGTTTCAACTCCATCGCAACAATTTTTTGGGTTGTGTATTTTTGGTGCCTCAAACGAATAAGCCGTTTATTGTTGTTGAAAGCGTGTATCCAAATGTCATTTCTATGGCTCTACCTAATATCCTCACGCGAGTATAACGCCAGTATCATGTCTGCTAAACGCCAGTATCGTGCCTGCTATGACACCTGACAAATATCATGTTTGAATGTGTTATCAATGCTGACTGTGACACCGTTACGTAATAGAATTGAACAACCTTCTACGTTATCATTAGCTTAAGAATTATTCATTTTAAAGACAATTTTCACCAAAAGTTTCCTTTTAAGTTGTTCGAAAATCACGTAATACCATTCATCTCTTTATAAATGTGACTTCTGTTCACATCTAACACGAAAATATTGAGTAATAGATAAACTCTTAAGGGTTTTTTGTTATATGTTTTGTTTAAAAAGACAAGCATTGGTGAATCCTATAGTCAAATAAATTACAGAGAAGTGTGACTATACGTTATATATGTGCGACGAAGCTGTGCCACCTGCCTGGAAAATACCAAGGCGATCGTGAAAATGTTTGGCTTCCAATAAAAACATTTAATTTTTTCAGGAAATGCTTTTTGGAGATTTCATAGACCAGTGTATTACTTAAATGCAAGTTTGTCATATTTGAAATTACGTTTACGTACTTTCCCAGTGAGCTATGCCTATACAATGCTGATGTTCAGACACAGGATTTGATGCCCAGTTTTTGGATTTTCAGGGATAGTGCTAATACGGATAAGTCACTCGATATCATTAGAGTGAAATAATGTCTTGCCAAAATAACAAATTTTTACCTCAAAACATACGCATTTTTAAACACTCCATCAAATTTTTAACGGTTGCGAAAATACGCCCATGGGTGTATTTTCAGAAATTCCCGGTAAGCACTATCCATGGAACAAGAGAAAGTGACGTCAACGGCTCAACAAAGGGCAATTTAAATAGGTCACCGACCCCTTTCACAATCAAACAGACCACAAACTGTAGTGGGACTTCATTATTTACTTCGTCCTAAAATATCAATATTTTGCAACACTGTTATACTGTCAGAGCGCATCAAATAAACAAAAACGTCAGCTTTGTTTATTCCAAATTGTGACATTTGATATAAACTGATCTTGCAAATTTTCAAACATTAGACATTCTAACAACAAGGTCGGACATTTTCCCGTTGCCCCCAAATTGTTCGATTCTATAGCCCAACAACAAGTTGGGAAGAGTGACCCCTGTAGCCAATATCTTACCCGACTGATTAACTCCATTCTGGCATTTTTGGTTGGAGGGCCAGCTCGCTTTTGTTCGACAATTGCTCCAATCTCCAATAGATTGTATCTATAGCCTGACTTTATGGGCTCTGCTGTTAAAAATAAAAGTTAAGTTATAACATATTTGAACATAAACCATTACCGTTTCTGAAATCCTCGTCAAATGTTGATCATGTTTAGTTTTTGAATCGCTTAAAGCGCCCAACTACAACCGAAGTTACGACGATCTCGATTCTTTCCGAACGCTCTGGGTTTGACTGTGTTCACCCTCTTGTCATACCAGACAAAAGACTGTGCTTGGAAGTTAACAAAAAGCTAGATGTTATCACACGCTCACAACCCTCTACGTCAGGTAATGTCACTGAACGGGAAAAAGCACCGCCATGAAACATGAGCTTGGTTCACTACAGTATTTTCACGTTCTGATTGACAGCCTCGAACTATTGAGTAGTTTATTTGTTGCAGGAACAACGGGCTTCTGAAGGCAGACTTGTGGCTTTGCGAAGAGTATGTTTCTGGAGCATCACTGTTTTTCAGTTCCGGAACTGTCCGTCCTAGTGTTCAGTCAATGGAATTGCTGAAGAACTGTTGAAATCATCAAGTAATGGATGCCAACCGGAGATTCATTGCCTGCTGCATCCTTGTCACTGAGCTATGCGAGAGACTCACATTTTACAGTATAACGGCCAATGTAGTTGTGTTCTTGTCGGAAAACCTTCAGCTAGGCACTTCTAGCGGTCTCATTATCAATGGTGTATTTGTAGGTAAGGTACAAAATTGCAATAAACATATATAAACTCACAGCAAACAAATTAAAGGGGGGAGGGGGTTCGGAGGGTTCCATCGCCGGAAGGAAAAGATCCAGCCCCAGCCTCTCCGTTAAAGCTATATATAGATGGACAACAACAACAAAATTGTTGAAGCTACTCGTACTACTAACTACAATGATAACCAAGTTAGTAATAATTTTGAATTCTGATTCAAAGTGCTTCACGTAATCATCGGGCCACCTACCCTCACTGCCAACTACACCCGAGTGGTGTTTATTTCAGTTGGCAGTACGTAGATGACGGTATCGTGGTTGAATTCAGTATTCCAACTTCATTCTCTTTTAGAAATGCAAGTTCGTACTCATGTTTCCGCGTGTGTGTGAAATCCAAATTAAGTGTCTTATTACCCCTCGCTGGTTCCCTGCGTGCTTAGCCCAGCCAGCACGCAGGTATCACGCACGGTGACACGCGCTCCAGCACATTGGTCGATGTAACCTCGGCAGTCATTGGTTAACTTTACAACACCGGGTGAAAAAATGGCGGACTGTCGGAACGATTGGCCTTGTCATGCAAGTGGCGTCGCAGCCGCTAGTATTTCGTTTCTGCAGTGATGTTTAATAGCCGCGTGCTTGAAGCACATACGCGTACAATAAACACATATCTGGCCGATTTAACCGGTGTGTTATTCATACTGCATGAATTCAGGACATTATCGTAAACAAAAGTCATCGACAGTAGAAAGATGCATTTCGAAAAGGCGCAATCACAATTTCTAGGCTTCACATTTCTTGAACATAATTTTTAAGCACCGATTTATCTGTACAACAGACCACATTTACACTTCAGTCCATCAGTCATGCCAGTTTGTTTGCGTAAAGCGCTGCCTGTTGAGAATGCGACTAGCCAATCAGAAACGCCGGTGTGAAAAAAATTACCGAGGAAAATTAAGTGATACCTGCGTGCTGGTGCGGCTACCGCCCCACCTAGCGGCACGCAGGGAACCAGCGGTCGTTGTTTTCCAGCTGCAACACTGAGCGCATCTAATAACGGTCGTAATCACGACCAAGATTTCGCTCGTGTTTTACGACCAAAATTGTTCGCCCATGATTACGCTCGTGATCCCGACCGAGACGTCGCTCAGAAATCGCTCGTCCATAATTAGGCCTACGCTCGAGATTCCGACGAAAACCGTTCGCTCGTGTTTTACGACCGGAATCGCTATATCCAATAAGAAATTAGTTTATTGGTCACGTGAGCTCTAAAGAAGTTTTACGATCGTATTTTTCGCTCGTAATTTTAGCACGTATAGTCATTATATTTAAGTACGAGTCCACGAGACCGCCACTCATTAAATCAATACGCAGTTGATATTGTTTTTGTTATGCAAATGGTTCGTTTGCGAATGTCGTGAGTATGGAGTGAGTGATTTACCACCAACATTTGGAAATTTTACTACACAACCCCATAAAAGCCGTTTTGAACCAATGTTTTTTGCAATGTCATATGTCTTCTGCACGCATGATTCAGAGTAACAGAATGAAACTTTGCCTAAATAAATGAAAAAGCATGGTTATTTTAAAAAATAATGTAAAAGCATTGTCAGACAACCTGCTAGATATACATTTTGGCACATTAATATGCACTAAAACGAATCACTTTCAAGTTCCTGGGAGGGATAGGGCAGCAAGTGAAAATATTTCAGTCAATCTTTGATATTTTTAACCTTTGCACTAAAATTTGCACCTGAGATTTTACCTTCTGAATACTTCATAACATGTGAAAACTACGAGCGTGAAATTACGCATGTAAAACTACGAGCGAAAATATGAGTGTAATAGTACGAGCGCAACTGCGTCAGAGTCCACGTGACCAATAAACCGCGAGTGAAGTCACGGTCGTAATTACGCGCGACACTTTCACTGGTACTGCCCGCGATATATCAGTTCTGGGCCACATCACATGCGAATTTGAGCTGCGTTCTTTGCGAACAACCGTTACGGCGTCCTGATTTCTAGTATTACAAATTTCGTCTTATCTCAGGATTGTAGAACTGATAGCCCACTAATTCAGCTGCGTCAAGGGCCTTACCGAAAATTCTAGTGTCGACGTTTGCAAAATATCAAAGGTCCGCCGTTCTAAAATTCGAATGCTAGCTACGGGATTGTTGGCTGTCATCACCACAGATATTTTACTTTAAAAAACATTTTCACTCTACTTCTTCACACCAATGACATGCATGAGTTCAGAACTCAATTTCTGACACAAAAATTGTGCATCCCTAACAATAACCCGATCTGCCGTGACTGGTTTTTAAAAAATCTGCCATGACTTGTTTCCGTAAAGTGTACACGTGTTCGTTGTGATCGAAAGCCTAAAATTACACTTCAATAAATGCCTCCAGTTTGGGAAGTCTCTAAAAGTTGAGACACAGAAATTCAAGCTCATACCAGGGGCGGATCCGGGATTTTGAGTTGGGGGGGGGCACGGCAGAGTATTAGCCAGGATTTTGACCGTCAAACATTTGCAGCCCCCAACTGCCGCATGGAGTCTGCTTGAATTTTAGGGTGAGGCATAGCCCCTTGACCCCCATCTAAATCCGCCACTGCATACCCAGAATCGTATGATGACAGTTGGCTCTCCTCAATACTTCTAGTTTCGCACCCAGCAGAGTCAATGAAGCAGAATACCGACATTGCATCACTTTCTAAGTTTAGGTTATGAAAGTTACATTTCTTGTCCGATTTTCAAAGTTCAAAAACGTAACAATGCGTAATGTTATGAACTATTCAATTTTTACGATATTTGAAAACTTTCAAATGGAAATTTAAAAAGCACTGTTGTCATCACCAGTATTTACACCCAAACCTATGATAGAGAATTTCGCTGCTGATTTCCCAAGTTAATCTCCAGAGAAAGAAAACTTCAGCTGGAGCTGTATAGTTTGAAGATAGCGGGAGATTTTAATTTAGCGAATCGATCGAGTTGCCCAAACTCGGCCGGTGAGGGTGTTAGCGCTGGGTTGTTTTCATGAGACATTAAATTTTCTCGATTCCGAAGATTGGGACATGGGCGATTTCCATAAAGACGCAGGATTGTACCTTTTGACTTGTTTATTACACACTTCCCGCAGTATCTTGTATTCTCCCATATTACCACAGAATGTAATCAAACATGTCTGCACCTTTGACCACTTAAAGTTATAAGCCTGTTATGTGTATTCCATCATCCCTATGTGTATGCCGCAGGTCAAGGTCAACCAAACTTGCCAAACTTAAAAGGATACTCTAGGCCTAACTTGTGATATCGGCATTCATCATTCTTTTTGAAATATCGGACACTGCGTTTCTTAGTAGCTGAAAGTAGAATTGGCAGTTCATGAAATCGTTGAAAATAGTGTTGAGAGTACGCCAGCAACAATCGATTTTCTGTTGACCATTTTGGTTATTGACATCTGATATATTGGCTGTCTTTTATTGCTTTCAAAAAACTTCACGAAATTTTTATTATAACTTGACACAGAGGTGTATAACTAACTGGGTTGCATCATCAACTCTAGTCGATTTCCAGCTATTTTTTCTAAATGCAAACTGTTTCAACAATGCCTCGTTCTTCTTGTGCACGATAAAGTTTTTCAGGTGCGTAAAGAGTTGTTTTCCACCTCCTGGCAGTGCTATGTTTAAACGACTCACGAAAAATACAAACATCGCGAAGAGTTTGTGCATGAAAAATGAATAGGTTTCGTCTTAGGCAACTCCGCCCAGCTTTTCCATCAGGTTTTAAGATTAAACAACGCTGAAAACGTTGTCGTGTTCCCACAACGATAAAGAGTTGTAAGTCTGGGCCCAGTTGCATAAAAGTTATACGCTGAATAACAACAATGACGTCGCATTATCACGCGTCACGTTGTTATTGTTGAACAATGCACCAGACGTCACGCAACAATCAAACTTATCCAGCAGATAACATTTGAAGCTTTATTCAAGAAATTTGACAGATATGTTTTTATCAAGGAGAGCGTGGCTATTAATTTCCTGGTGTGTTTTACTTCTGCCACTTCTCTATAGGCCTAAACCTTCCCTTCAGGTATTTTGTTGCTATTAAAGAGACAACAGTCCTTGCCCATTTTTTGGACAAATTCTGCCGATCCCTTGTATTTTTTATGTGCTGAACTTCATGTTTGATTTTTTGGATATTTAGCCGATGTTCTGATTAAGAAGGGAGTACTACTCTCTCCTTAATCAGCCACCCAGGTCTCTTTGGATTGCGAGCGCTGCCCACCGAAGTGTTAATTTCGTTTTATAGTTTTTCTTCGGAAATTGTGAAATTTAAATAAAACTCAGGGCATTAAATGTAACAGTGGGGTGCTTGTGAATTGTAATATGATTTTGCGATTTTTACCGTGATGGGCACTTGTATCAAGAAGTTGTCTGCTTTATGACTTTAGTTGAATCCCTTACTTTTAGCGTGCCATTTTGAAAATGGCCTACAGTGTAGTTCTAAAACGGAGACAGTGGAAAACGTCAAGATCATTCGTCGAAAGGCTAGACTTATCACTCGTTATGAACGTAAATGCCAAACACCAGAAATAATGACTCGTCATGTAATGAACTTTACTCATTTCAACATTTTTTAATGAGAAATTGTAAATGCCTCTTCACTCACCTGTACTTGCATTAGTTTGTTTCGACGCACACACTATTTTTTTCTAGGAACATCTTATTTTCTGCCGGTTATCGGCGGATTGATTGCCGATTCCATAGCTGGGCGCTTCAATGCAATATACGGAGCTGGTCTCGTCTACATCGTAGGTGCCCTGTTACTGCCCACTGCAGCATTTGGACAGGTGTTTCAGTCCTGGGACATGAGTATAGTAAGTATAATTTAAGGTGTTATAAACTAATGCATTCTATCAAGGAGTAACCATTAATGCAGCTTATATGTAGCCTATCACTCGCACTCGGCTTGATCTTGGTACGCATTTTACACGAAGCCTAGTCTTGACCAACTATGAATAACTGTCAGTTATTGTCAAGCCTGGAAACACTGTTGTAATCCTAATCAAGGGTTTGAAACACCAACCTCATCTTCACATGAAATGGGCCCTGGAAGGGTTGAAACAGACAACTTTGTCCAAAGACACGCCTAGTTTGTACAACACTTAGTTCAGTTTTCGAGATCATACTGAGAAGTAACTTTACGTTATAAGGCCTTTAGGAATAAGTTCTAGCCAGTTTCAGAACAATAAGTGGACTGCGAATTTAGTTATGTTTAGAGAAGCAGAGTTTACAAGAGCTATGACAGTTCATTTGAAGAAATAGTGACGAAATCACAGCTAGACTGGGAGCTCAACAGGCAGAAAGTAGTCGTTTTAAATCCGTTCATCACTACTCGTTACAAAAAAGATTGAACTGGAAGAGTCTTGATTACTTCTGGATCCATGGCTGACCTGACACATTTGCATACCACTTTGTCACAAGATAAGTGGTCACTCCAGGCTCTGATTTGAACAACAGTGTAGCGTTTGCAGAGCACTTATTTTACTAAGTGCTCTACAATTGTGACTTAGAGCGACGTCCATGCATAATTCAAGGACACTTGCGTTGTATGACTGGCAGCTACTTTGGTTGCTTCTCTGTTTTTACGCGTCTCAACGTGCACCGCGTTTAGTGAGGGATTGTGGAAATCAGACGTACGCAACTTTCTGTTGAGAAGAGCGTAGTTATAATTTGATTCTTGAACCACTGCTATCCCCGCTTGGCAGTTTTTATCGTAATCTATTTTGCCCGGGGTACGCCACGAGCTATGTTGCAGAGTAAAACAAGAGGAGGATTGCGAATATTGTCATTTATTATGACGTAATAGATAAAACTAACTAAGACTCTGCAAGATGGGCATGCAAAAAACGCCCACCGGCGTGTACAATGAATAGCCCTGCAAGAGGGAACAAAACAAGAAAACTGCCTGAAGGGCTTAAAGGAAAAGTACAGAACATGAAAACAAAACTTGAAAGAAAAAAAAAACTAACAGGAAATATATACGAGCAAAGAGAAAGTGGAACCGACACCCGGGATGGGGGGTGGGGAAAAAATGAAGAGAACGAACGTAGGTCTTGTAGATGACGAGGTAGGTGGCTGAATGAGAGACCACGTTGAACAGAACAAAGGAAATAACTCGTCAATTTCTTTGACCTTATTCCTCAAAATCAATTACAAAGTGGTTGAAATAAAAGGGCGCCAGCTCTATCATTATTTAGGGTTAGTTTTCATTGTTTGGAAATGATCACAGTGTGTGCCTTCTATGCTTTCGTCACCCGCTGCAATCAGTGGTGTTGCAAACAAATACCCAGAATGTAGTGTAGGTCTGGTCGTATGGTGAAGTGTGCCCGCCCGTTTCTATTTAATTGCGAAGATCATTTGTTGTGTGTCTGGTTGTTTTGGACATGAAGCATCGCAAAAAGTGGAATAACATTTCACATGCTCCGAATGACTCAGAAGTCCTTTGAAAATGGCAAAACTAAAAACAAAAAAGACAACAAAATACTTATTCCATGACCTGTTCTCTGTAATGTTTCTGCAAAGCGTGATACAAATTAAAGACGTTTTACTGAATTGGCTTTCCACAGAGGTCTTGTTTCCATTTTTTGTTTCTCATGACAAATCTTCAGTTTGCTTCCATGCGATGCACTGAGCCATAAAGTGCCTCGTGATAAATTATAAACCAAAGGAGCAGTCTCTGGTGGACGAAAACACGAAGTGCGAAGAATAATGACTAACCACTACCCGACCTGTTTGCCCTTTAAAAGCTATTAGCCAAAAAAATCTGTGCTCTCCAAAGGCTGTGTTTTTGTGTCATTTGGTGCAATTACGCTAAAGAAGATGACACTATGTCTACATTTATTTCAAAGTTACTAGGGACTAGGGGAACAACATTGTATATGTCTTTTAAAAGAGAATATACATGTACTTTTTAGTAATTTATTAAAATCAATACCAAAATGAAGCTTCCGTTTTAGCTCAACATACTTTTGGTTTGGATCTTAAAAATGGATATTTATAGATTTTGTTGTCATATAATCAAGATTGTTTGAAAATGTCAAATGTTTTTATCTTTCTCTCCCAGACATTCAAACAGCTATACTTCCTGATTGGTCTCTTCACTGTTGCCATAGGAACAGGAGGTATTAAGGCTAATGTTGGCCCTTTCGGTGCCAGCCAGGTAGAGGATTTAGGAGAGGGTGCCGTGCAATCATTTTTTCAATGGTATGTGTACTAATCAGTCTGCAAGACACTGTTCATTGAATGTCTGTTTTGTGTGTGCTATCAGCTGTTGTGATTACTGTTTTGGAACATGGGTGTATTGCAGCAGTAAGTTGCTTAGTTGTGATTTTGCTGGAGAAGAAATTTCTTTTAAATTCAATATGTAACGCTTCTGGTTTTCTAAAACTGTGCCGTCTTGAGTGCTCATAGTGGTATTGTTGGCGCTTTAAACCAGCTTGAAGGTTATTGTTAGCAGATTTGGATGTCTCCGTTATCATATTTTCAAATCTAAGATGTGTCTTGAGATTATCGGTAAAACTGCTTCGTTGTTAAGAATTATTCGTTGAAATATGAATATCAAAGTAAACATTCGGGTTAATGCCCATTCTCACGTAATCGCCAACCCCTACTCTGGAAATTTTGGGATGAAACAATCACTGCTCAGCTATGCGCCCACTCTATACCTTTGAGAATGACAAGCACCAGCTACTCAGACTAAAGCCTACCCGTAATTTGGTATGCGGAATTGATTTTCAAAATGCGCTTTTAAATGCGGAACCCAAATCAATTTCCAGAGGCTTTGTGGTTGAGGTCCTTGAACTGCTGACATGGTCTTCTGCAGTGCTGTGCATTCGAATCAGCCGCGTTATTGAAATTGGCAGTTATCAAGTGGCAGGCTCTCATTCTACGTGTGTACGCTACGACAAATTTATTTCTGAAACCCCTTAGTTTTCTCGCAGTTGTAAGAGCCATCCTTGTTTACCACCAAAGGCGACATGAGAAGTAGACGGGATAAAAAGTCATGCATGGCGTCGAGATCACGTGACTTTTTGTGGCTTACCTATTTTTTCCTTATACCACTTATTGAGTGACGAATCCTCCGATAAAGTCGAGGTTTTTGATTTCTTCAGAACGTAAACAACAAAAGTTTCAAATTTCTGATTGTGACATTCACACTGTATCGTCATTTGACACAACACATTTATGGAAGTTTTTTAAAATGATGTATTTCGATCGTCCGAGCAAAATCTGAACTGCTGACAACAGGATTTGATGACATTGGNTACATGTACTTTTTAGTAATTTATTAAAATCAATACCAAAATGAAGCTTCCGTTTTAGCTCAACATACTTTTGGTTTGGATCTTAAAAATGGATATTTATAGATTTTGTTGTCATATAATCAAGATTGTTTGAAAATGTCAAATGTTTTTATCTTTCTCTCCCAGACATTCAAACAGCTATACTTCCTGATTGGTCTCTTCACTGTTGCCATAGGAACAGGAGGTATTAAGGCTAATGTTGGCCCTTTCGGTGCCAGCCAGGTAGAGGATTTAGGAGAGGGTGCCGTGCAATCATTTTTTCAGTGGTATGTGTACTGATCAGTCTGCAAGACACTGTTCATTGAATGTCTGTTTTGTGTGTGCTATCAGCTGTTGTGATTACTGTTTTGGAACATGGGTGTATTGCAGCAGTAAGTTTCTTAGTTGTGATTTTGCTGGAGAAGAAATTTCTTTTAAATTCAATATGTAACGCTTCTGGTTTTCTAAAACTGTGCCGTCTGGAGTGCTCATAGTGGTATTGTTGGCGTTTTAAACCAGCTTGAAGTTTATTGTTAGCAGATTTGGAGGTCTCCGTTATCATATTTTCAAATCTAAGATGTGTCTTGAGATTATTGGTAAAACTCCTTCGTTGTTAAGAATTATTCGTTGAAATATGAATATCAAAGTAAACATTCGGGTTAATGCCCATGCTCACGTAATCGCCAACCCCTACTCTGGAAATTTTGGGATGAAACAATCACTGCTCAGCTATGCGCCCACTCTATACCTTTGAGAATGACAAGCACCAGTTACTCAGACTAAAGCCTACCCGTAATTTGGTATGCGGAATTGATTTTCAAAATGCCCTTTTACATTGTAAATGCGGAACCCAAATCAATTTCCAGAGGCTTTGTGGTTGAGGTCCTTGAACTGCGGACATGGTTTTCTGCAGTGCTGTGCATTCGAATCAGCCGCGTTATTGAAATTGGCAGTTATCAAGTGGCAGGCTGTCATTCTACGTGTATACGCTACGACAAATTTATTTCTGAAACCCCTTAGTTTTCTCGCAGTTGTAAGAGCCATCCTTGTTTACCACCGAAGGCGACATGAGAAGTAGACGGGATAACAAGTCATGCATGGCGTCGAGATCACGTGACTTTTTGTGGCTTACCTATTTTTTCCTTATGGCACTTATTGAGTGCCGAATCCTCCGATAAAGTCGAGGTTTTTGATTTCGTCAGAACGTAAACAACAAAAGTTTCAAATTTCTGCTTGTGACATTCACACTGTATCGTCATTTGACGCAACACATTTATGGAAGTTTTTTAAAATGATGTATTTCGATCGTCCGAGCAAAATCTGAACTGCTGACAACAGGACTTGATGACATTGGCAGACCAATTCCTAGAATTTTGGCTGGCATTCTTTCCTTTCTCAAGCTGCATACATAGTTATTCACGCACACTAACTTTTAGTTAGATAGCTTTAACTCAACTTACATTTTGCCAAATTCTTTGAACTTCGGGTCTGTGGAGTTAAATTTCGATTTTTCGATTTTTTAGATGGCAACGGCGACTGTTTGGCTCAGTCAAAGTTTCCATGTTTGAGGAAGTGCCCACTTCCAATTTCTTGAAATTCAAGCACCCAACCCCCTGATTTTCAGGATTGCTAATTCAAGTTCCGCCACGAATGTTTAGAATAATTAGAAAGTGACAATCGGTTAATTTATAAAAACTAATGAAATATTGCTAAATCACGACATGAAAGAATGCAGGATGTCAATCTATCTTGCTTTTTATTTGTGATGATGAGAAGCACAAATGATAATAGGGATTGTATTATAGCGCTTGACTTACTGTGTTGCCTTTTCTTAGGTAAACTCATAGGCGGATTTGGGGGGGGGCAGGGCCCGCTCCCCCCCTTGACNGGGGGGGGGGGGGGGGGGGGGGGGGCTGAGATCACGGCGGAATCGCGTTCCCGTTTTTTATTTTTTATTTTTTTAGTCTAACGATCGATATTGTCCGGCCCTCGCAACTTTCGGACCGCCTGTGCACATATAATAGAGGCAACGACTTTTCCTGTCCAGTTCTCTGCAACGAAATAATGCTCTGTAAACCTTGATAACTTTCCAAATTTTGGAGGAAATCTTGAAAACTCCTTTCAAACTCTACTAAGCGGGCAAGCGTGACCTACGCTTTTAGCGAATTACACGGTAACTGTGGAAAATAAACGCCCACCAAGGACCACAGTGTCCAATTCGTGAAATAACGGAGTGAGTTTTTAGTTGTGACCTGCTTTTATCTTTCAAGATTGACACCAGTGATACATTAGCAGGTGACAGCAGGAGAATTGGTTGAAATCATTAAAACAGGGTTTACAATCCTTTTAAATGCTGTTATGTTCTGTTTTTATTCATTAATCAATATTAGATCAAGAATCATATTATCTGAAGTAGACTTCTCATTCATCTTTACTCTCACCTGTGTCAGGTTCTACTGGTTTATAAACGTTGGGTCGGCCATAGCTTTTGCTCTGGTAGCCTACGTCCAGCAGGAGGTCAACTATTTCTATGGTTACCTTATCCCAGCTGTATCAATGATTTTGGCGGTCATCACTTTCACAGCGGCTCGTGACAAATATAAAGACCGTCCTCCAGAGGGTATGTTGTTATAAAAATACTTGTCACAAGAGTGTTCGCGGGTATACTCGTGCTGGGTTTTCTATCCAGTTTGAGTTCTTACTCAATGCTGCAGTCAGTTTGAGTGCAGGCGTTCTTGTGTGAGATGAATTAAACTTTTTTAGCACTATTTTGTATATTTTGTTTACATTTGCGAGTTGTCACTTTTATCTTCATTGTTCTTACTGGTTATTTCTGGTAAAATGTGACGTTCAATCTACAGAAGGATATTCAATGTAGTCCCGTTGTCCTTGGGAGGATTTTCCTTAAAATCCATTCACAGTTCCAGAATTCAAAATTCAGTAGTAGATTGATACTGTTTCAGATGTAGGAAAACAATTTCTTTTCTTCTGTGGTTAGAGGCTGAAATTGTCGCTATAATATCAGTTAACCGTATCCCAGCAGCACTGAAGACGTCTCGTTTCAGGCAGTGTCCTTTCAAGAATCGCCAAGATTGTTTGGGAAGGATGTGTGACTAAGCGTCATTCGACCATTTCTAAAAGTCAGTCATTCCTGGACCGTGCTAAGGAATCGCTTGGTGGCTCCTACCTATCTAGCGAGGTGGAAGACGTCAAGAGTATCGGACGCGTTATTCCAATTTTCCTTACATTTATCCCGTACTGGACGTTGGTCAATCAGGTAAGAGGACAATAGGACGACCCCGAATCACACAACGGCAATTGCCAGAACCTCACAGCCTCTGGTTTAGCTACAGTGGGGTACAGGGGGACCATTGCTCCACCTACTCAGTTCAAAGATTTTTTTTAAGCCTGTGTAAATTGAACATTCTTCAACAAACAAGTGCTACTCAGAGAGCTTAAGTGAGTGGCCGAGTCAGTGGAAAAAGCTGCAGACTTTGAGCGTCTTAATGAACAAGTAAAGTAAAGTCTTCGCGTCAGTCTCCATTGGGTTCTTAATCTGTTTCCGTACTGTTCGGGAAGACATTTCGCTTGCACAGTCAGATTGAATGACAATCAGGCGTCAATATTTCGAACAGAAAAAATATGTAACAAACTTAAAACTAATGCCTGTATTGATGAGTGCAATTAAGTATCAAAAATAGAAATTGAGAAAAATAATTGAATATACCATGAGAATGAAACAGAAATCAGAAAATGCTGAGGAAGAAAAGTTGATTGAGTTTATAAATATCATCAAAAAAGGGCAGTTGATAAAGATCTTTAGATGATACTCCATTGCTTTCAAAATATGTCAAATGGAAACTTCAACTCTTATACCTATGGCGAAGGAAATCCCTTAGTGATGTTGAGCAACTGGATGACTTTTTAACCGAGGCTGAATGTTTTGAAGTTTAAAAAATTAAAAACAATGACGTCGGAGCGGTTCTATGAATGTTTCTGGCATGAAGTCAAAAAGCCTTTACTCGAAGTATTTACAAAGAATATTTTATTAGGAGAATTATTTATGCCACATAGACAAATTCAATGAGTAGTTTTCTAATAGATAGCCCAAACAGAACGAATGAAAACACTAGAATCGTGTTTGGAAAGATAAACCCCTCAGAATTAAAACAAATGTGATTAAATTCTCAAGAAAATGATGGTTTTTTAGTTCCTGATGTAAAAATTTTGCTCCAGTAAGTAAACGGTGGAAACAATGTAATTTTTAACTGTTTCTGAAATATGTTTTCAAAACATATGGGGATAGTCTCATCTTTCAATCAAGTTGTACTAATTATGCTGCTTTAAGACGTACAATAAAGGGAAAACCTCAGCCTTCTTGGTCAAAGTGCGTAATCTCTTTCCAGTTAAAAAAAAAACTATTTTGTTTTTAGAAATATTTTGCTTTCCAAAATTGTTTCACCTCGGGATATAGAGTACTGCTTGATTGGTTTTTACCCTGGACAACAAAGTCAAATTTACATTCCCCACACAAACTCCCGTTACTTTCTTATTTTAAAACTTTCAAATATTATATTCATAAAATGGTCTATACAGGTCTGAAGTGTTCTGAAAAAGATGCGATTAGTAAGTGAGGACACGTGTACATCTTGTGGAGCTTTTAATCATTGTGTTTGTGGAATGTGAGTTCGTGAGATTTTTATGGCAGGAGATTCAGAAATTTCTACTCTTCGTAACTGCACAACAGTATGTAATGTTTAATAAAATGTTATTTTGAAGGCCTTGATAAGTATTTTGTCAATATTCCATTTATAAATATCTTAGACACTACACGGACCTCAGTAACATAAAAGTGAAGTACTACCCGTATAATTACTGTGTGGTAAGAAAAATTCAACCCCATTAAGCTGTTTTTTAAGAAACCCTTATTACCGGGGTTTTCAGTAGATAATCCCACCCGATGAAACGCCCATGGGGGTTTATTTGGTGTTACACCTTCTGGTGTCAAGTGTCCAGATAGTGTGGCATTTATTCGGAAAATTTACTCTTAAAAGCCCACTCCCAGTCAAGGTTTTGTCACAAATTCAGTTTTATGGAGCATTTATCATTTATAAAAACGAACAAGATGGTGGAGAACTATGCATTTATTAACATAAAACTTAAAAACACAGTTTTAAGTAAAATATATCAAAGTCAGCAAAACTATGACTTTACCTTTACACGACCCCCTTTTCCGAATAAACACCCGGGCGTTTATTTGGTGTTACTAAAACGCCTGAAAATTTTCATTTTCCGAATACACCCCCATGGGCTTATCTACGGAAAATACCGGTACTTACTTGCATGCTTCTGCAAGTTAGTTGATGTGTGTGCGGGCGCATGCGTGCGTGTGTGTGTGTGTATGTGTGTGTATGTGCATGATGTTTCTTTTAAGCACACATTTTCCTTGCTGTATTTCCTTTTTTGATATATAAAGTATTAACAAACAAAGGAAGCATATGGTAAAATGTTATTCAGTGAAATGATTTCTAGGGATAAAATTAATGTACTGCATATTACTGTGGAGAGAGGGAAGCGCAGGTCACGGACAGCTGATTAACCAAATTTGGCTCCACCTATTGGAAACTTCTGGCTACGCCAGTGCTCACAGTATTTACCCACAATGCTGCAAATACTTACCCACAATGCTGCAAATACTTACCCACAATGCTGCAAATACTTACCAACAAAATTCTTAGAATTAGCCCGATGCTTCGAAAACGATGACAGTATAACAAAGCATTTTCTTACCTCAAGGAAAAAGGAGATTTCATATCGGGACCGTCATATCAGTGCATCGGAGAGATCACGTTTTGCTCATTTGGTTAACATGGGTGAAATGAAAGTATTTGCAATTTTGCACGTCACCCCACTTACCACTAAATGCTCTTGTTGACTTGAACAGTGACTGTCGCACTGTTTGGTACATTCTCACGTGCCAGGTTACAGATCTACTCGATTGTCACAGTCATGGTTAATCTTTCCTAATGGACCTCCCTCCGGGCTTGAGCAAAAACCACCGCCAGCATACTTCCACAGCACTAATACTAAATATACATCCTCAAGCCTCCTTCACGACAGTATAATTCTTTCTCCAGTGCTTCACGTCGTAAAAAATGATAGTCATCGACTAAGAGTGTTATATTTTGAGGGCGGTTTCTGTCCTTTTTACGCCCTGTAGATCATATGCACTAGTACTAATACCCAAATTTCGTCCAAAGAACACTTTTCTTGACCAATCTGCACTATACCTCTTGAAGTGAATTTGAAGTGGGCTCAGACAACAAAGAAAGTGTCGAGTGGATCGAGGACACCTTGGTTTTGCACAAGCACGTGCGTGTAATAGAAAATCACATGTATGGAAGTGGAGTTATTTCAATAATTATATGAAAAACACTTGGCTAAGGCCAAATGTTGCAATTTGTCATTTGTCATTTGCTTATATTTCCATTGATTTTTATGCACCCACATATTTGCATATACATGTGGGTACCATATTGTCGTCATTTCTAACGTCAGAGCGTCCAGCGTAGGCGGATGTATCTCCTAGGAGCACACCGTTTGCGTTGCAGTCATGGGCGCATTTCAACGCTCCTTGCTGCACTTGTCAATGACCTGAGGATATATTTTCCTCACAAACTTAGCATTTTTTAGGAAGCGCATTACAAATTTCCTAGAATCAGTCAAACGACACACCCTTTTACTTTACGGACCAAGGTAGAATTAAGCATCTCAAAAGTCCAACAGACCCAAAAACGACCCAATTATAGTCGAGAATTAGTTTTAAGGTTTTAGAGGTATTGTTTTTTTGGAAAATTGTGCAGATTGTTTAAATTGTGTGTGAGTTCAAGGATCTTTACATTCCATGATTTGAAACTGCAACCCAAATTCCAAATGTTGGGATTGTTACAGATGCAAAGCACATTCCTATTGCAAGCTCAAAGGATGGACCTCCAGCTCGGCTCGATCACCCTGCCCGCCGCATCCCTCAACCTCTTCAATACTGTCATCATTCTAATCGTGGTCCCCATCATGGATTTCGTGGTATTTCCACTCCTGGAAAAGTTTAACCGGAGACCAACACCTCTCCAAAAAATAGGTAAGGTAATAAGAGAGAAGTTTCTAGAGATTTAGGTAGTCATCAAGCATCAGTCACACATTGCAGCGGTTTCACTCAAGTGTGGCGTTTAGCTGCCACAATTTAGATTTTAGTAGATGTTGCAATGCTGTGCAGCTATCGACGAATAAAAATATAAAATAGTAAAACTAGTAAAATCAAAATGACGAGCGTCGGTACTAAAATGTATTGAAACATCCCCACGTATCGAGCAAGCGGGCGGGCGGGAGGGTGGGAGTGAGGAGTCTATTCACTACAAGTCTGTAGTGAATAGACTCCAGTAGCTGCGTATGTCTCTGTTTGGGTCTCTCTCTCTCTGTCTCACTCTCTCTCTCGTCATACGTTGGCATACCCCAGTGGTAGTTGCTAAGTCCTGTTGTGTTCATATTGTTCACGTTTATTCTATGTCACTATGTGGTCCCCTGTGCCATTTTATTTTAGATCTATCCACATATATTCAGCAGTCTGTAGCACACCCTTGACAAAGAGCGCATCGCTCGATACGTGGTGATATTTTAATATATTTTAGTATCGACGCTCGTCATTTTAGTTTTGCTAGTGTTACTATTTTATATTTTTTGTTTTTCCATCATGCCAATTACATGGGCGGCGCAGCACTGAAAAAAGTGGGGGCTAAACCCCCCTCAGCCCTCCCTGTGGGGCACCACCTACAGACTACGTGCAGCGTAGAACTGAAAAACGTGGGAGCTATAGCCCCCCTAGCCCCCTATGGTGCGCCGCCCATGAATTATGGTTATGAAGGATCCCAGAAAAATATCCAGAGTTGACTAACTTTACAATATAGCATCTCAAAAAAGTTGCTCGGATACAGAAGAAACATTCAATATACTATGATATATAAGGAACTGTTTTTAAATTGTTCCACTTTTGCATGGTTGGCTGTCAAAAATGATTTTTATATGAAAAAATCAAAAATTTGCCTAAACCGAAAATGAAATGAAACTTTCACGTATTCTATGTATCGTTGTTCTGCTGTGAATTAACCTTTCTTTTTTGCTTAACTTTACTAAAATACGTGGTCATGTGACAAAATTAATGGCAGGTTACTGTGAAGCTAAAATTTAATTATATATAGAAGTTTTTATAGTTGGCTAAGTGCACAGTAAGGTCCTATATAACCTGAAGCTGGAGGACATGAATATTGAGGGGAGTGTGCGTCATCATGGACGCCAATAATTTTGAAAGTTATGTCCAGTGGAGGGCAGTGTTTTGAAGTGTAAGGTATACACCGCGAAATGCACGTGACATTGGACTGCTGCCAAATGACCCATCAACTTTCCATTGGTGCTTTCATCGTGCTGTACTGCACATAGTGGCACTTTGTATGCTACTTCCGAGTCATAAGAAAACCCGCACTTTAAACTTAAACGAACAATAGGAAAATGAAAGCAGGTCCAAATAAGCTCTGCAGATTCATGTTTTGATAATTTCATTTTGGTGGAAAACCACAAAAAGAGTCGAATGACAAATAAAACATACCAAATCGTTCAAAGCGCCTTCATCAAGATAACATTCCGCTGTAATTGATAGGTTTTGGTTACCTATTGGCGGCTGCATGTTTGGTTGTGGGAGGTTTCTTGGAGATTTCCCGAAAAGAGGACATCGCTTTCCATGGAGGATTCCCCCAGAAAATAGGAAACACTGTCCATAATGCCTCGAACATCACAGTTTTGGTTCGTTCAATGGCTAGTTGTTTTGACATGCACAAATAAGTTTTTTGAAGGCTTTCCGAAAATTGGCGCAAGAAACAGAGTAGATAAGGGGATTAAGTGCACTATTCACGTGCATGAGAATTATGAACAAGTCGTTAACGACTTGCAGGAGCCATGGTGAGGTTGGTTTCACCTGAACTACTATTCTTAATATTGAAGATGGGAAGTAACATACTGTATAAAGTAGCAAGACCCTAGATAGTGTACGAAGCAAGAGATATTGTCTACGAGTATCTTCGTTGACGTGTAAACCTGCCGCTGCAATCTTTCGTTTTTGTCTCCTGTGTAAATGTGAGTTGGGTAAGTTCCGAGCATTGGTATGTAGTAACCAAACGCAAATCCAATACGAGCGACCTTAGGTCCAACAAGCGTCTCAAGAACGCACAGTTGTCCGCTCGGCACAACGTAGCCGAAGTGGTACGTTGAAATCAATATGCACGTGACAAGCACTATAATGGGATAAAAGAGTGCTGCGATCGTCAATACCGTACACGATCGTTTTGTCATAAGTTGGTCATATCGGAGTGGATATGCGATTGCTACGAATCGATTAAACGCTACTACTGCTAACATAGACAAAGTTCCTCCAATGGTCCAGTTCTGAATAATTTGCACCGCATAGCACTCCAGCGGATTGCTCCCAAACGGCGTTATTCCACTCATGGGCGCGACGAATCGCTTGATGACATTCAACGGAACTTGAAAAGCCGCTCCAAGGTCGGTGATGGCCAGACCAAGTATAATGATGTTGCTCACCTCGTCCTTAATAGTGTAGAACTTGAAATACGAAATAATGACGAGAACGTTTCCGAAAATCATAAAAAAGAAAACAACAGCTTCCAGCACTATGTATGAAACCAGTACCACTTCGGGGTACGAGGCAGAGAAAGATGTGTTATTGTCTATGATGTCCACCGATTCATTCGTGTTTTCCAACATCGTTAACTTAACAAAGATGATTTCTTTGGGGCAGATGACTTGAATTTATTTGGACCTTAAGTTAAGTGAACAGTTAGGCTGCCTGTAATTTTTGTTGTGATCTGTTGCGTTCTTCAGATAGGCTGTATATTCCTCGAGAAGCATACTTTTGGCAAAGACAAGAAGTTATATTCTGAAACTAGTCCGTCTACAAATATGACATTTTGATGCGTAAGATGAACCCATGAAGGTGTCCTTAAACGCTCGCGTCCAGGTAGTAAGTTTTGTTGCTTCCGGAAACACTTTTTGTTTATGATTTTGACGTCGAATTTGTGACCTGCGAAATAAAATTGACATTTCTGAAAAGACACCCTCAACATAGACAGCCTTCCCTCTTCACCTTCAGCACGGACGTTCTTGGTAACAGCGTATTCCTCATTGTTTTAGGTGTTTACTAACGAACTATACGTATTTCCTCATGAACGGGAGTTATGAGCAGGAGTTGCATGGACTTGATACTACGTGGCACGCTATTTGTTTGGTTTTATACTTCAATTCTATATGTACGTTTCAACTGCGGGCATTTGCGGTCCAAGAAAAAAATGTTGTCTCAAGAACAGAGTGCTCGCGAGTAAATAAGTGAATCCATGAGAAAGGAACTATGTTAATGAGAACGTCCATGCGACCCGTGAGGCAGGAAAGTTGTTTATCCTGAATCTGGATTGTAAATCAAAGTATCAAACGTAGAAGTGATCAAACAAAACTGCCCTTGAAGTTCATTTCTTTGAAATTATCAATCAACGTTTAAACAACTGAAATAAATTGATGCACATTAATGCTAACCCTGTTTTTCCTTACTGTCATGAACATTGTTACCGTTTGTTGAAGCGACATTCCCCCCCCCCCCCNATTGAATCACACGCAAGAGCAGAGCATGAATTTAGCGATCTCTAAGAAAATTATCCCACGTTCACATCAGTACGAAACATACATAACAGCAAAGTATCTGGTGGAGTCACAGTAATGGTAAAGAACAATTTAGGAACCAAAATAACTCGCATCTATGAGAAATTGGAAGACAGAGTATACTTGCATCTCAAAGATTTGTTTGATGGCACAGACAACCCAGATGTTATAATAGGTTTTATTTATCTCCCTCCCGAAGGGTCATCATACCACAGCCACGACATTTCTGACTGCGGTGTTGATCGTCTCGAGGATTACTTTACCTGCTTAAAGCGTAATGGGAAATTTAACCAGTCAAGGGTTATTTTGACAGGTGACTTTAATTCAAGGACAGCTACACTCAGAGACTACATCCCAGATGACGATATCACGCATATCAGTGTCCTTGTCAATAGCGACTGGTGTTATGTTAAAAATAATTTTGAAAAACCAAGAAACAATCAAGATGCGAAATCTAATTACTTTGGCAAAGAACTTGCCAAATTTTGCGCAGTATATGGTACGCACATATTTAACGGTAGAGACCCCTCAGACAGAGAAGGAAACTATTCGTTCGTCTCCACTCGAGGATGCAGCACTATTGAGTATGATATTGCCGAGGCATCTCTGTTCAAATATATTAATGACTTCGAAGTATTAAACTACGACCAGTCAGACCATTTCCCTATCATGTGTACTCTACGTTATCTAGAACATACGGAAGCTGATACCTGTCGTGAAAAAAAAGAAGTATAACGAACAAATGGAAAAGAACTTATGTGATTCAGTGAGAGATCCAAGAAAATTCTGGGCAAACGTGAAGTCAATCATAAATCCGAATAATATTCAACAAGCAGATATTTCGTCGAACGAATGGTATAACTATTTTGAAAAACTCTTGAACACTGAGCCTGTACGGGAAAACAGGGAATTCCTTAATAATTTGTTGGACGAAATGAGAGAGCATGACGACAGCTGCAATGACTGTTCCAACACACCTGGTGATGAAATCCTGGTACGACTTATAAAGAAATCAATCAGGAAATAAATAAACTTAAAAACAACAAAACCCCTGGAGAAGATGGTATTCCAAACGAACTCTTCAAAGCACTGACTTGTGACATCCTTGAAGTATTATGCAATCTATTCAACAAGATACTGGCGACAAGAAAATTCCCAAAGAACTGGAGAAAGGGTATAATCGTTCCTATGTACAAGGAAGGTGAAAAAAATAACCCAAATAATTACAGGGGAATTTCTTTAATTGATAGCATAAGCAAGCTGTTTACATCAATATTAAACAAAAGGCTCATTGAGTGGTCGGATGCAATGCAATGTATCCCTGAGGAACAAGCCGGATTTAGGTCGGGTTATTCGACCGTGGATAACATTTTTGTTCCACAAGCTTTGGCTCACAGAAATTTATCAAAAAGAGGTGGAAAAATGTACTGTGCCTTTGTGGACTTTAGCAAGGCGTTTGACAGTCTGGAAACTACACGTCTGTTTTATTGTTTGTTAAAAATAATCTCCACGGGAAAATGTTCAATCTCCTGAGGAATATTTATGCTGAAGTGAAATTTTGCGTGAGAATACAGAGCCAAATCACACCCTATTTTGAATGTAAGTGAGGTTTGAAACAAGTCCTTGGTTAATCTCTGTTTTTGTGAGCGGACTGGTGTCAGAGGTCAAATAAAATGGAGGACGAGGTATCAAGTGTGATCATTGTGAATTAAGTTTGTTACTGTTTGCGGACGATTTGGTTGCTTGTGGCGGACAGTGCCTGGACTCCAGAGGAAATTAAATGTACTGCACAACTACTGTGTGGATTGGAGTCTTTGTGTTGTTGATAAAACAAATATTGTGGTCTTCAAGCGAGGTGGGACTCTGTCGGCACAGGAAAAGTGGTTCTACAATAAGAAATTGGTAGAAACAAAATCTTATTACAAGTATCTTGGTGTGACATTTTCTTGCAGATTAAAATGGAATGAAAATTGTAGAATATCAGCTTTACAAGCTACAAAAGCAATGAACATGTTAAAAGCATGTTTAGCCAAAGTGAAGTGTAGATCTCCTCATGTATGTTTTAAATTGTTTGATACTATGGTAGTTCCTATATTGTTATATGGTGCCGAGATATGGGGTACAGTATATTCGAAAGACATAGAAAGTGTTCACAATGATTTCTGTTAATGCGTTGCTGGTGTCCCAAAGAAAACAAGTAACGTTATGGCCAGAGGATAATGTGGCAGGCATTTATTATCTTTGAAATACTTGTGCAGACCAATAATCTACTGGACCAAAGTTCTACAGATGAATAACCCAAGATACCCAAATGTTGCGGGGGGACTGTGAAAGAGGACGAGCAAATTGGGCCAGAGCAGTTAAAGATATTTTATTCAGATTCGGGTTTGGGGAGGTATGGATAAGTGGACCGGGTAACATTGATTTATTTATATCAGAATTTAAGCAAAGATTGTTGGATTGTGCTGCCCAAGAATGGAGGACATCAGTGCAGAGCTCTAGCAAGTGCTCATTTTACTTTATTATCAAAACAGATTTATCTTGTCAAGAATATATTTCATTAAACAGTTTCATTAAACAAGTATCTGGTGTTCAGAGAACCAAAAATTGCTCCCTTAAGTTAAGAGCCTAAGATAACTAAATCTATCGGTTCATACAGGTAGAAGCTGCATAAGCTCAGCATAGCAGTCAAAGCTACTGTCGATTCCCGAAACAGCGCACCGCCCTTTGACTGTATTTACCCACAATGCTGCACGTCATAACTCGTCCCTCTGATGCCGTGCTAATCACTATTTGACATTGAAATTGGCTTGCCATTCATCATTCTAGTGCCAATAAACTTTTAGTTTTGGTTTGCAGTGCTTGTCAACATTGAAACACAGGCGCTCGAATTTCCCGGTGACTCATAACCATATATAAGAAACACATGTTTTCTTAGTATTGGATGACGTCATTTGCGATCGAGAAACAGATAAAGTCAAGCACCTGTGCATTGAAAGACCGAGTGTGGCGCGATAACAATTCATGACATGGCTACTACATTCTGTGTAACCTCAGGAGTGTGTTAACGGCTCTGTCTTCTCAAAATTAGATCAATCATGCATGTGTGATTTCTAGTGTCCCCCACAAAGAGTCGAAATTAGAAGGGAGATTTGAGTATGGTTTAAGATTGTGCGTAACCATATGGGCATGTTGGTTCATTTGGCCGAATGTCCACGAACATGTAGAATTTAACTCAGCAGAAGTACATAATCAAAGCAGAAGTCCGATAGAATTTAATGTTTAATTCTTACCAATCCGACTATAGTTGGGACACTTGGCCATGTATTAAGTTTCAAAAACATTAAGTAAAAATATACATTCATAACAAACAATGGTATCGTACACTGACTATCACTCGGAGGTTTTTCATAAATGCGCATGTGTGAACAGCTCAGTAAGTGGATAGAGTCTATGGGTATCTGCCTCGAAGGTCTCAATAGGCATGCGCGACGTTATTCTCATTCCATAGTCTGCCTCCTGGTGTACATTTAACTCACGTTCAAGTCTCTTATTGTTGGGTTAAAGGGCACGGCATTCTCCATATTGCCAGTCATGCGACTTTCTGTTCTGATTGAAGTTCGCACATGTAGATATATGAAACACATCCGACAACATCCCGAACACCTCAGGTATTTTCATAGCCTTAAATTTCCTCTTGGAGGTGAACCTTATGAGGTCATAAAGCAAGTTTTGTGTCTTCCAAACTATCCATGACAGTTGCAGGCACGCTGTTGTGTGCGACAACCAATGAGAGGGACTGGCAAATCAACAGCGACTTCAAAAGAAGGACTGTCTGGGGTCAGTGCTCGCATCTGCCGTCTCTTATTTTTCTGACGTTTACCTTTAAACCCGTCCTTGCGGGCATAATCTGAAGTGGCTTTCTTGACAGCGAGCCTCCAGACTTCTCGGGCGGCCCACTGTTGAGAAGGGTTGCAGCAAGAGCTGAGGTAATTGTCGAGAGGGTTCTTGTGTCTCTTTTGGTGCCTCTGTCCCTTTGCCATGTGGACAGTATATGCAAAACGCACTGCTAAGACTTCGAATTCGCCGTAGCATTCCAAGACTTCCACAAATTGTGACAATGTCACTCCAAAGGATCTCCAAGTATCCATGGAGGCAGCGTTGTTGAAAGCTCTCCAAGAGTCTCAGAAGCCGTTAGTACAAGACCCCTGACTCAGATCTAAGCAAGAGTGAAGGACAGCTCGTTACACGCTACATTTTCTGAGATGTTTGTTGCTCCACATTCATTTGTTCATCCTGTCAAAAGGGTTGTTGGTCTGTGCANATTAGATCAATCATGCATGTGTGATTTCTAGTGTCCCCCACAAAGAGTCGAAATTAGAAGGGAGATTTGAGTATGGTATAAGGTTGTGCGTAACCATATGGGCATGTTGGTTCATTTGGCCGAATGTCCACGAACATGTAGAATTTAACTCAGCTGAAGTACATAATCACAGCAGAAGTCCGATAGAATTTAATATTTAATTCTTACCAATCCGACTATAGTTGGGACACTTGGCCATGTATTAATTTTTAAAAACATTAAGTAAAAATATACATTCATAACAAACAATGGTATCGTACACTGACTATCACTCGGAGGTTTTTCATAAATGCGCATGTGTGAACAGCTCAGTAAGTGGATAGAGTCTATGGGTATCTGCCTCGAAGGTCTCAATAGGCATGCGCGACGTTATTCTCATTCCATAGTCTGCCTCCTGGTGTACATTTAACTCACGTTCAAGTCTCTTATTGTTGGGTTAAAGGACACGGCATTCTCCATATTGCCAGTCATGCGACTTTCTGTTATGATTGAAGTTCGCACATGTAGATATATGAAACACATCCGACAACATCCCGAACACCTCGGGTATTTTCATAGCCTTAAATTTCCTCTTGGAGGTGAACCTTATGAGGTCATAAAGCAAGTTTTGTGTCTTCCAAACTATCCATGACAGTTGCAGGCACGCTGTTGTGTGCGACAACCAAGGAGAGGGACTGGCAAATCAACAGCGACTTCAAAAGAAGGACTGTCTGGGGTCAGTGCTCGCATCTGCCCGTCTCTTATTTTTCTGACGTTTACCTTTAAACCCGTCCTTGCGGGCATAATCTGAAGTGGCTTTGTTGACAGCGAGCCTCCAGACTTCTCGGTTTAGCGATAAGGGCGGCCCACTGTTGAGAAGGGTTGTAGCAAGAGCTGAGGTAATTATCGAGAGGGTTCTTGTGTCTCTTTTTGTGCCTCTGTCCCTTTGCCATGTGGACAGTATATGCAAAACGCACGGCTAAGACTTCGAATTCGCCGTAGCATTCCAAGACTTCCACAAATTGTGACAATGTCACTCCAAAGGATCTCCAAGAATCCATGGAGGCAGCGTTGTTGAAAGCTCTCCAAGAGTCTCAGAAGCCGTTGGTACAAGACCCCTGACTCAGATCTAAGCAAGAGTGAAGGACAGCTCGTTTCACGCTACATTTTCTGAGATGTTTGTTGCTCCACATTCATTTGTTCATCCTGTCAAAAGGGTTGTTGGTCTGTGCAAGCCTGCTATACACTCCCCCGGTGATCTGAGCATGTGGCGTGATGGTACAGGCTAGGTACTGTAAGTGTACTGGTTGGAGTTTTGCAGTTCAGTCTCGTCGATAAAGATGCGAAAAAGATTATACACTTCGAGGGCATCAGTTTATCGGTGGAACTGTCTTTACCGTTCAGTCACAAGACCTGGGCAGCCTTCGGAAGCTCAGGTATGAGGCTCTGCAGCTCTTTGCAGAGTTAACAAGGAATCCGGCGTTATCTGCGAATGAAGATTTCCGGTTAAATGCTGCGGGTCGTTTTGAAGGGATAATAGAGCCTTTCAAATGCCAGCCTTCATAATGACTAATCCAAGCGCCTGTGCTATTAGATTCCTCAACAACCGTTAATTGAAAGGATGAAGATGTCACGAAAGTGAGTGGGGGAGTGGACGATATGAATGATCATGAGAAGGTTTCCAGCAAGAGCAGCTCGCTACTGAACCACAACACAAGATACGGCTTGAGCTATGTAGTGTCGTGTGGATTAAAGATTAAAAGTTATTATGTATAACTTATGGTAGAAAAATCCCTGAATATTGTTGTCAAATTCTCATGGGGAGATAACGGGATAAGGGACACTTCACTAAGTGTATGGTTATTGTAATTATCTATGTGTGTGAAATCAGTGATATGAAAATCTAGTTTACACAGTCTTTTCAGTAGGTTTCTTTTTTATTTGATAATGCTATCAGCTGTCATTTTCAAATTAGATTATCGCTATTTAAATGACATTTGATAATTGAAGATAATATTTTTCTTGACTAAATACCATTACAATATCGTTGAAAAATTGACAAGCAATGTGAATAAACCTTTAGTCTAAATCGTCTTCGGTTGCAACTTCTTCATTGTCGGAGTCCCCCGACGAACTAGACGGCGGTGTGACGGGTTCGATAAACACGTCGGGCATCCTGAAAGACGGGGTTGTCAAAAATTTCTTTCGCCACCATAACTTCAAACGAGCAAATACCGACGACTTGGGCGTTGGTGTCTTTACTTCATGTTCTTCCGTAACTTCCAATGTTTCCTCTTCTGCGTTCTAAAACCAATTCAATACCACCCATTGACTCACATGCGATGTGCTTCTAATAAAAGCATACGATAAGTGAAAACGCAATTAGGCATTTCGCCAAGAAATGGAGCCGCCAACAAAGTTTCGGCCTTTTACTATTACGGATTCTCCTTTGAAATGTTTATCATACGAAACAATCCAAAGTCGGTCTAACACCACCGATCGCTCATACCGCTCAAATCATGAGGTAACTGACAATTTCAGCCGGGTTTGAGTGTACCGTAGATGCAAGCATTCAGGTCTCTGGACTGACAATCGAAAGGTCCTAAGCTCAAACGAACGAGGTCTACCAGGAAACGATACAACCTCCCAGCTTGAGTGTATCAAATACTCGTGCTCGTTCTCATAAAAACGCTTTAAAACGTCTGACAGAGGCCGGATTAATGACCGACCAAAACATGTTGCCGACGTAAAAAGACAGAGCTTGGTGTAAATGTATACCAAGAGATTTTTGAAAGGGGGTCCCTACAGCATCACCTTAAACCGGTTTTAGTTAAAGACTTGTTCCTGAAGACAATCTCAGTTGGGGAATGTGTGCCAGTCTAAGAGTTTTGGATGAGGTGGCGCAAATCTGAGATTTTCTAGTTACAGTACGCGTTGTTGTTGAGCAGTCGTTTATGTCTGATGAGATTTTGTTTACAGCGCTCGATTTGTCGACCTCATCGTCGCCAATGCGCGTTCAGATTGTGTTTGGCGACCTTGGAAACATTCCAAGTCGCCACGAGGTCACCACTGCGAGTAACAAAGTAAGGAAAAATTCCCTCTAAATTTGCTTCAAGGTTCGTGTTGATACGGCGCATTTGCCACAAGGTTTCAATTAACAAAGGAAGTAAACAGGCAGAATTCTGAACTATTCGGCAAAAGTCGGACAATACACGCCAACAGCCCATGGGGTCGTCTGCGTCCTGTATCCATTGGTCGGCGGGAGAAATAATAGAGCTGGAGAATGAATGTTGTCTTAAATTTACGGAGGAAAGTTAGAGAAGACCAAGGGTAATGGGTGTCGGTACGGCCGTACGAAGTTTTTTTCGGGTCGACGAAAGTTAACGCCGAATTGGAAACTCAGAATTCGTCGGTCCGGACATAGTTTCGGTTTTGACGACCTCAGATTTCGTTTGCTGACCTGTGATTTTTGCCAGTGGGTCAAATGAGACTAGGCGTTTAGCTAAGCGATGAGCACTGATATATACATACATACATACAAACGTATGTATGTATATGTATAAATCCTAAGTTGAAGACGTTTAACCTTCCACCCATTCTTATAAGTTGTATTCCAGCAATGCTACTAAAAGCATGTCTTGATCATTATCTTTATGAATCAATTTATAATTTAGAAGCACAGAAACACATTGCCATGACAGTACAGGAAAGTTAGAGATGCACGTATCATGGACTTTACAGCCCGCGGTTGTTTTTTGTGTTACTTGTACACCCTATAAACAATCATTTTGGCAGCACCTCTTCTTTGCACCCCAACAAAGTGAAATTCATAAGAGATGACTCCTAAGGTCAAAATCTTATCCTAAACGCGTAACCGTTTAACGAACTTAGGTCCAAGAAGTGACCATTTTCTGCGAATTATTGCTGAAGCACAGGTGTCCAAGTCTCTGGTGCCTGTCACGGCGATTACCCGCATGACAGTGGCAAGGGGTGATGCGAAATTGGTGACGACAGCCGGGGACTCAGGGATCATTTTTGAAAAACCGGGGTGTGGGTGCATTGATCCACACGGTTTCAAGCCAGTATGGAGGACGTATGGGTCATATTTTTGTCCTTTTCGTTCCAATTCCTTAGGACGAAACTGGGTGGTGGCGGAGGCAAAACTGGAATCGCGCAAGGGGGGTGCCGCTAGTATTTGTCTTGCCAACTCCCCCCCCCCCACTTGCCAAGTCGCACACTGAAACTAACCTTCCTGCACGTATGACAATTAAGCAACAACAACAACAACAACAACAACAACAACAACAACAACAGTAACATCGGCAGCAGCAACGTTAGCAGCAAGGTTAAGAAAGGGGGATCTGTGGTCACCACCAGAATGTTACCGATCAAACGGTTGCAGGCTCATCCGCAACATTCAAAACCGCGTCCTAGGTTCTAATCTCTGTACTCGAATATTGACCAGTTGCACGTCACCCTTCGAGTAAATTTACAATCTTGTTCTCGAATCATGCAGAGTGACTGGTAAATTTCGAGCGAATTCAGAGTTAGGAGATCTTTTCCCGGTCCCTGGGGTCTGTTTCATGAAAAGTGACTAATACATGTACAGCGTTCTCATGCCGTTCGACAGAAGGCAGATTGGACGTCTGTTACGCCCTCTAAAAAAGATGCCTGCTCTGTCTTCTTATCGTCTGCTCGAAATGAGGCGCCACCCTGAACACACTTGATTGGCCAGAATATTAACACTTTGCACATTTTTGTTACAATGATTACTAGCAAGGTGGCATATAGAATCCATTTGCGAACGCACGTTTTAAGCGGGTGATCAAACCTCCTACCTGCCTTCTCATAAACATTCCACATCTGAACGCGCTGAAAGATTGAAGTCGGAAATTTCGTCTCGCTCTGTACACAACTATTTCCGAAAAAAAGTAACTTAATCTCGCTTCATCGAAGCGCAATGTCTCTGAGAATATACTGACACATACTAACGTTATCAAATAATTTGAATCAAGTGTTATTAAACTGTGTTTTGCTAACGATCACGTGACAAAAGCGTGATTTGATAATTGCCAAAAGTGAGATAGTAAGAATAATTTCTGACAGAACGGGTTTCGACGGTTAGCCAAAAACGGTAGGGTGGTCATTGTTTTACGGCATTGACTAATTTCTTTTTTTGTTTTTTATGTTTTAAATAAGAGATTGTTTGATTTAAAATGGATTTGGGTTGAGTTTTGGATATTTTAATTAAGTAATAGCGTACGGCATCAAAGTTCAAAAGGATGTCAATTGGGTAATTTAATTCAAACGGTAAATTTGAATTCATGGAGAAGAAAATTATTGTCTTAGGTAATTCACATCAACTAAACTCATGCTGAAATCACCGTCTGGTGAAATGCAGAAGAAGAATCATGATTTTGAAATTGATGCTTTTTGAGGTCAATTTGAGCAATCTAAATAACAGTGTTTGAGCCACAACGCCGCACAAACTAATTCGGCGAACACTTATTTGTTATTTTATAGGAAACGCGATGTGCACCCAAACTATAAAATTGGTACTTAAAATTCAGAAGTCTACTGACACCGATATAAGAAAACCAATAAACCGCGAAATATAATCAAAAGCGTAAAGGTTACGTGGCCAAATATCTACAAATTACAGAGTTTAAGTCAGTGAAAGTATATTTTCAGAAAGCAGGAAACGTGTATAATTTGATTTCTTAATTTATACCAATCTGCCACTGAGTGGGTCACATGACCAATTTAGCAAAGACGAAAGGTACCTTGGTAGCAAAACAAGGCCATCAATAACGTGACCTTTAAAATGTTCAAGAAGACATCTCAAAAACAATGTTACAGTTTTTTAAATTATCATTTCGTTTTCGTTTCCTGAAAATTTTGAGTTGTTTCAAGACAATCAATAATCTATTTCTTGAGAGCTTTATACAAGAGTGGAACATTTTGGAAACAATTGGTAACAGCGTTTTGTAACATGAACCATAGTATCTAGAATGTTTCATGTGAATCTGATCAACTGTTTTTGAGATTTGATGTTACGAAGTTAGCAGTCAAATTTGGAAAACGTTTAGGATCTTACATAACCTTAAAGCAGAAAATTGGCATCGTGCAACTTAATTAACCCGTTTTCAAAATTAATCCAATAATTGTTTTAATTAGAGGTGTCTTTTCGTTATTTTTGCTAGATGTGTTTCTGTCGACTGTAACTGGAAAAACTAATACAAAATATGATTTTTTAAAAGTTTAAAAGTTCAACGATAAATTAAAACTCTGTCGAACCCCTAAAGACACTCGCGAAATAGACCCCAGCAGATTAAAAACGTTCAAGCGCACTTCCAACATTAAAGATTTCATTTTTTGAATGTGAATCCATTTTATTGCACAAGCCCTGAAAATGCTAAATCCCAACAAAACATCGTAATTGTTCGTTTTTAAAACCATACCACATCTTTTCTGTACAAAGCTGCAAATAAAATATACGCCACAGATAGAAACGTTCTGTGCATTTAGCGTCATTTCAGAAATAGTCTTCTATTCCTTGAAAGATGTTGATGCGGGCATTTATGTCAACGAGAGTCTAACAAAGCGAAGGGCAAAAGTATTCAAAGCGGCAAGGAGTCTTGGTGCGAGGGGAAGAGTGAAAAGCCATTGGACCTACGATGGGAAGATATATCTGAAAGACTGGTCGGATGAGGTACATCAAGTTACAGAGATGGAGTTTATCCAAGACATTCATTAATCGAAATCTCTGTGTGGCACATTGGAACTGTTAGTCTTTTTGTAATTTATTTGAGTTGGTTGGAAATACCCTTGTGACATTATGAACTGGAATGAGACCACAGTTCACTATTCAGTTTATTTGTCCATGTTGTCCTCTGTTTTGTTTATTAATTATTTCTTTGATTTATGCTTCGAGTGTGTGTATGTGAATGTATGCCCACCCTGTAAGTTTCTGTAATACTTTATGTGACCTCAAAATTTCTATTGTAAAAGTAATTCATATTTCCTACTGTGATCGGAATTAATATCTTTTCAGTTAATTGCCATGGTTTGGGAGCCCCAGAATAAAGAAGAGATGTCTTTAATTTCATAAGTGGTAAAGCATTTAATATACATCGTCTACAAGACACTCACCTTGCATGTGGTTTGGAGCCGTACATTGAATATCAGTGGGGTTACACGTTATTTTTGCTCTTACAAGAGTAATTCAAGAGGAGTAGCTATTAATATTTAACAATAACTTTGAGTTTACTGTTCAAAATGTGAGAAAGGATCCTACGGGAAACTATGTTATAGAATTAATTATGGAGGGAGAGAGGATCATTCTTGTAAATTTGTACGGTCCAAATACTGAGAACCCGGACCGTTATAGTATCATGTTTTCAATAATTGACCTATCGCAAGCTCCGCCTCCTTGCAAATAGTCACGTGAGACCCGACAAGCAAACAAGATGCCAGAGGAAAATACACATTCGCTAAACGACGTTCCTGGTGGAATTGATGAGCGTTTTTTGCACTTTTTGGAAATGCTTCGACGAAGACAACAGGCGGTACTTTTCAGCTGAGAATCGTACGTTCATGACTTGGGAATTTGTAAAGTTGCGACGATGAAAAAATAAGTGTTCGAGGAAAAGTATTTCGCAGCCAGCAAAAATCCAAAGAACCCCACACGGGGTTCACCTTCACTTGAAAACTGACAAGGCCACTGATGCGATATGTTCATGTAAAGCTGGATATTCACCTTGAAGTCGAATTATCTGTACGATTCTATAGGTTTCGGGATATTTCGAACAAAATCAGTGAAGGTTCGCCAATATTTTTATTCTGCCGTCTGCTAAATTTTGATTAAAAAATCAGGTTCGTAGCTCAGGCACATCGTCATCTTGTCCTAGGCAAGCAGTTAGCTCCTGTAGGTGTAGGGCTGTGTACATCAGTCGAATTAACGCTTGGAATTGGCCGTAATTCAGTGCACCATAAAGAAAAACCTTCTGATGAACATCATATTTTTTGTTTCGTTGCAAAAGGGTAGTTTGCATTTAATTTTAAAGCATGATCACTTAGCTGTGGTATGGTAATAAAAAATGACAAGTCTGTGGAGTGGCAAAAAGTGGCCATTTACAAAACAACTAAAATTGTTTTTTAAAGCTTCATAAATTCAAGTATCGTGTTTGAACAACTGCAAAATGGTCTCCCCTTAACTCTACAGGCGTAGTGTATACTAGAGGTTCTCATCAAAAAGTAATTCAACTTTATTTTTTCGAACGAGGCTTTGAGTTCAGTTATCTAGTGCCCTCCAAGCATGTGCCGATCGAATGTATCAATTTTGGTGAGAAGTTCAGTTGAACGCCAGCCTACGGGTACATGAATAACAAAAATGTTCCTGTGCTACGAAGCAGAACAATGTCCATTGTAGGTAGAAATAAATGAAATATAATAAATTTAAATGTCCTTAAAAACAACTTTCCGGGTACTACCGCTAGACTAGTGCTGGGAACCAGCAGCTGCCGAGACAAAGGCCCCTCACAAGAGTCAAAATCAGATACGCCTACAGTATAGCCACCAAACTGACAAGTACTTACCTTGGAGCAAATATATCAAATTTGTGTTTAACCTTCGAGTAATCCAGCAACATCAGTGAAGTTGAGCTGCTCATATGGCCGTTCACACAGTTTGATTCATCGTTTACAGAGTCGACAACACTTTTTGGCTTAGGAAATGCCCCCAAAATGACGGTGTATTCTTCTCGAGCTGTATAACGGCTGTCAGAGCTACACACGCTTTAGACTAAAATAAGCTTTATCAACAACGACATTATTTGGCTGGTAAAACGCGGCTTGGAAACGCAGACGAAGGTGTGTCAAGAATGCTACGTTCTGATTGATAGTTAAACCGTCCGTCATAATCCTGGCAATAGGTCAGTTGAAAAAATTGATGTCCATAAGTTTATTTTATGTGGAGATATTAATTTAGTTCTGAGTCAAAAACTGGATACTTGCAATTATAGATTTTATAATAATCCAAACGCTACAAAGCTTCTAAAGGGAATAATTTATATGTTTGGTGTCTGTGATCTCTTTGGAGAATTTTTTCCTTCAAAGAGAACATTCACTTTTCGAAGAAAATATCCAATTTAGAAGGCTAGGCTTGACTTTTTTCTGGTTTTCAAAACTTTGATGCATTGCGTTCAAAGAACTCCAAGTTACAGATCAGATCATTCTCGGGGTATTGTTAAGTCTAAAATTTAGAGAAATCACGAGGCAAAGGACTCTGGAAATTTAATAATTCACTTTTATATGACAAAGAATAATTAGACAACATTCAAGATACAATAACTGTGGTTGAAAAGCAATATGCCGTTCCTGTAGACAAAATTCAAAATATTTCGAACAGTGGGATTCAGTTTGTTATAAGTGATCAACTATTTTTTGGATGTGCTGTTAATGGAAATAGGAAAAGTCTATATTTTACTCGATTAAAAAAAATAAATAGATGGTCAAGAGAATAAGTTAGAGAAAGAAATAGAGAATTTATAGCAATATGTTGATGATAGAACTTTTGAATATTTAGAAAGGAAAAAGAGTGCTCTTTTAGAAATACGGTCAGCAAAATTGAAAGGGTATTACGTCAGATCCAGGGCAAAATGGATAGAGGAGGGGAACCCCCACAAAATGTTTTTGTACTTTAGAATCGAGACATTTTTATACCAAACTTATGTATGAAATAGAATTGGAAAATGGAGAAATAATTACAAATCAAGAAAAAATACTAGACGTGGCCGCAAATTTTTACGAAAAAATTATTCTGACAGTAGTTCTCCTTATAGAAAACCTTATTGTTTCAAGTAAGCTTCCCGATAACTTTGCTATGGAGCTTGAGGGACACATAACACATAAAGAACTCTAGTCTGTACTGAAAAATCAAAAAACGAAAAAGCACCGGGTCAGATGGTTTCAAAAATTAATTTTTCATTTTTTTCTGGAAAGATTTAGATTTTTTGTTTTATGACACATAAATGAAAGCTATGAAAAATTGAAATGTGAAACACGCAAAAAACAGGAGTTGTCACTTTAATTCCAAAGCCAAATAAGGCTAAAAAATTCATAAAAAACTGGAGACCAATAACTTTGCTCAACAGAGTTTACAAGTTGGAATCCGGATGTATTGTTTGTTAATGAAAAAAGTACTTGGATATATAATTTCCTCGGATCAGATGGTATTTATAAAAGGGAGATGTATGGGTGAAAACATCAGATTGACCTTTGATATTATGAATTTCTGTGAAAAAATGGTAAACCGGGGTTGTTATTACAATTAGATTTTGAAAAAGCTTTTGATAGCTTGTCATGGAACTACATAAATAATGTTTTGGATATTTTAATTTAAATGCCTCAATTAAGCATTGGATTAAAACCTTTTATAATTGTCCGGTGTCATACATTGTTGAAAACGGTTTTCTGTCCAAAAGTTTTACTCTACATAGGAGCTGTAGACAAGGTGATCCTCTTTCTCCATATGTTTTCAGTTTAAGTGCTGAAATATTAGCTTTGATGACGAAACAAGATAAGGAAATTAAAGGCATTCAAAAAGGAAATGATGAATTTATACTTACTCAGTATGTTGATGATACAACGTTTTTCTCAGATGGTTCACGACGTAGTTTGGAAGCTACTATGGAACTTCTGAGTAAATATGAAGAAATGTCTGGTTTGAGAGTAAATTATTCCAAAACAAATGTTATTTGGATGGGCAGTAAAAATTTTGTAAGGATGTTTTCCATCATGCAAGATGGAATGGGGCATAACGGAATTTAAGATGCTAGGTATCAAATTCAGTGTAAACCTAGAAAAAATGATTGGCATTAACTAGATTGAGAGGATTATCAAAATTTGGTCTAGAATAAAAATCTCGCTAATGAATAATGACGTCACAACTTGTACGGAGTTAGTTCCCCAAGTACTATAGTCTACGGTGTAATGAGTACATGCAAATTTCGCTTGGGTAGTTGGAGTGGTGTTAGGCATATTTTGGACGAGTCAAAGTAACCTGAATGTTCACTAAAGAATGTACTTTCACCAAACGCCAATACATGCCTAATTTTTCAATTATTATTTTAGATGAATGTCTAAAAAAATTCTCCCCAGGAGCTTTGAAGGACCCATATTCTAAAAACTGTCTGGTAGTAATCTTTTAAATTACTTAAAATTTCCCTCTTGGTTCAAGAAGTCATTTCTATAACTTACACCTTTGTACTTAGTTTTCCTTTTATATTACAAGTGTGCAATACATTAATTGACAAAATTGATTAATTAACCCGTCAATTAGAACATGAAAGGTTCTGTAATTGCACTATTTGTTATTTTTCTCATTTTTGAGTGCACGGTTAATTTTTAATAAGAATTAACATATTTTTGAAACCGATATGAAAAAATATTTGTTTTAATTTATCTTTTTCTTGTAGTGTAATCATACTCCATCAAGTGCTCATCATGGACGTTCTAGTCATGTGACTCCGATGCAATACAAAGAGAAGTGGCAGAGCTACGAATAGCTTTAGTGTCAATAAATAAAAAGCTAATGATACTTTTCGCTGTGGCTTCAGTGTTAGAAAAAATATTTTTCTGTTACAATTGATACCAACTGCATGATTTAGGTATCGAGCTCAGGTGACGCTTGATCGTGTGGATATATTTTAGAGGAAATTGATGGCTTTCAAATTTTTTATCACGTCTAAGTGGCTTTACGTTACGCCAACACTGTACCATGGTAGTACCGGTTATTAACCAGGGCTGGCTTCCTGAATTGCCTGCAGGTGATTTTCTGATTGCAGTGGGGGATTTAAGGGGGCCAAGGGGTCCATGGCCCCCCTAAAATTCTTTCAGGTTTCTGCTCGTCGCTTCGTCGATTTTTCTCCCACACGGCAAACCACGTCTCCTTATTTCGTATTGCAAGAAACTGACGTGGCACATTTCCCTTATATAGAAAATATGACATTTGACCTTTGATGTAAACAAAGCAATGGCGATTTCAAGCAGCAGCCAGTCCGACTTCTGTGAGCGCATGGTCGCATACATATTATTAGAGACGGAGAATTTGAAAACTGCATGAAAGAGTTCTTATTTCCTCTGTGTTTCAAAAATAGTGAATCTGACGATTTCTTCTAGAAATTCTTGCAATGTGCAAAGTGAATAACTCTCACGTTGGCATCTACAAGAAGTACATTCACCACGATCTGTCTAAAAATTATTTTTAAGAGTTTTCGCCTTCTTTAAAAGTGTGATCTGAACATAGTAATGCCGGGTTTGGTAAAAACAATGGCGTTGTGTCACGTGCAATCGCCCGAAATTTTACATTTAAAGAAGCCGGATGTTTGACCAGCGTGCTGGCCGATTCGTGCCAAACGTTTTCGTTTTTTGGGTACGTATCAGGCTTATACATGTATATATCTTAAGCCGAATCGGATGACGTAAATAAATACACGAGTTCACACCCTGGTGCTGCAGACATGTTTCAGCCTTCCAGGCGCGCGTTCAGTAGACGCTAGGACCTACGCTAGGACCTAGCTAAAACCTAGTCAAAGTCATGTTTCTTATTTACAATGCACGGCAATATCTCACGTAATCTCGCGATGTCTTGCTTTTTAGCGAGGTCTTAGCGTTACTGAACGGGAGGCAGGTCTTCACGCAAGATCATGACAAGGCCATTACTCGAACGTTTTGGTCAATTGTAATTACGATCTAGCGTAGTCTAATGAAAGGTACATTAATTGACACATTCATTTCAGCATTATACAGCCTCTCCGAACATTGATATTACACGGAACATTTATGAGATGAGATGAATAGAGTTAGAATATGTATTGGCTCTCCCTGAACGGTTGTAATATCCGGTAGCAATGAAGACTACTCGAACAAACCGTAGTTGATGTACCTTAATTACTTTTCAAACCGGATGATTCTCTTTGTTGATCACGTCATCGACACAGCAACACAAGCAACATGACATTAATAACACCAGCCTCTAAATCCATTCTACAGAATTGTATAACAAGCAACATGGACTCATTAAATAGAAAAAAATCTTTGCTGTCTTTCAGCTGATGAATCGTCACCTACTCCCGTGTGAAAGGTCGGAATCCTATACAAACTCCAACAAAGAAGAATCGCAGACAGAAGCTGGCGACGTATCGCAGAATGAGCGACAACGGAAATATCAGCATTGTGTCAATGCGAAGTTATCTAAGATGTCCAGAAAGGAAAGTGACATTGAAACAGCAAAGTATTTTTAAATTTTCAGATATTAAAGTATCTGAAAATCTTTCGGCAATGCATACAATTTTGTTATGCCACAGTGGCCATGTATGTTAAAAGAGAGAAAACGGTGGTCTAAGACATGAAGTTGTATTGTTATATAATAGAAGTCCTAGTGCTTATTGATAAGGTTCTGCTGGAAGTTTGCCTGAGGTAAATGAGCAGTTTTGGTGTATTTGTTAAGAGTACAATATTTAATCAGGCAGCAAGCAACCAAAAGTTGGCCAATTTATTAAGTGTTTCAGTAGAACGTCAATTTTTTACCACGGACAAGAAAACAGTGATCCATCCCACCTCTTAAAAGGCTTGCGAACTAATTTGAAACAGCGTGATTCTATGCATGACGGCCCTACGTAAAACGCATATATGAAATTGAGAGTTGAAGTCCAATTGCTTTACAACTTGTTCCAAAGTGAACAATACACGAGACTTCTTCCATTTTTCCAAGATGAAAACGAAACAGGCTGCGCAGTTTTTAAATCATAAAGTTCAGGCTGCCATACTGTTTTACATTTGTTCAGGTTCTTCCCACAGAGGAGTGTCACACTAAATTTCTGTCGAGCAGATTGACACATTATTTGATATATTCCACAGCATCAGTTTGTATGACTCAAGGTCTACAAAAGAGCATTGAGAGGAAGCCCAGCTTTTGGTTATCTGAGGAACGTGAAATCTGTTTGAACCATTGAATGTTTTAGGTGTGCGTGTATGCCCGACAAGTGCAAAGGGCTCGCAAATGCAATTCAGTGTTTTGTTGCGTTTATGGAATGACGTTACCTGTTTCCCTGCCCTTAATTATTTATGTAAAAGAAAGTTCAATGAGGCACGGTGTCAAAATACTTTTGGACAAGGAAGCTCAATTATGACCAATTAAAAGTTGTTTCGCGTATTCAAACAAACAAACAGCCACACTGAAAAATAAAAATTCCATTAGTGTGAAATATTGGTAACATATTTGACAAAATTTCTCATCTAGAGGAGCTCCAAAAAGTTCGTAAATATGAATGTGATACAACAGACTGCCACGGTGCCCCTCTTTGTCGTGTTTTTAGGGAAATAAAACAACTATTACTGCTACCCTATAATTTACTACGTTTACCGCAGTAGAAACCAGTTGGCCGTTTGAAGCATGCGATAGGACTTTGACATGGCATATGACGCAATTCGGGGTATTTAATTTATATGACTACAAATTTTGTTTCCTTAACCAAACGCGTAGTCACGTCGATTTGGCTACGGAGTATAAATGAATGCAAAAACCCAAGCGCACTTACTGTGTAGACCCACCGATTGTTTTAAAGTTGTTGCAGGTTATCTTCATTCCAATAACCAGCTCATATTCTCAGTTGATTTGTTAGTCGTCATATAGCTACCAGCATGAAACTCCGAACAATGCGCGTCTCGCGCACTTGTCGCGCTTCTTATAGTGATTGATAATTGTGAAAATCACAAACATTTGTCAACCAGGGACCAATAGGGACATGCACAGTAATGTCACGAGAAGATTTCTCCAACCAAACGTGCATGTCTCAGCCAATCACAATCTGCCAAGGCGGTGGTCTAATATCTGAAGTAAATGCGACCATTTGGAAGACGATCGCGACGCAAGAAGGAAAGTTTCACTGGTGTGAATGAGCTGTTGCACTTTAAGATTTAATCGGTTGCGAAAACATGAAGTGGCACTGAACAGTTAGGCTGTAGAACGAGCATTCTGAATCTGATTTTTTTCTACAACTTGCAGGGAAGTAGTAAATTTGGGTAGAAAACTGTCAGATTTGGTGTTTTTGGTCCTATTTTTAGGTGTCAGTATTTTTCCCGATGTGAATTAGCCGATTAAAAATCTGTAGCAGAATTAAGTTTCAGTTATCATGAGTAGTGCTTTTGAGTTGGGAACGACAACAAACCTTTTGTTTTTCCAGACTCTCGATAAGGACGTGAGATAAGGACTCGTCTCCACTTGGGTGTGTGTCGGCAGCCCCAACCCTGTAGTAACTGTAGTGTGCCACCTTATTATGCAATTAACCTGTCGCCAGGTGTCATTTGAAGTAGTGTTACCTATCACGCTGACTGAGGACTGTGAACACGTGTTGTAAACAGATGAACATCAGACAGTTTTCTTAGACATGTGTCTGTATAGGACAAGTGTGTTCGGCGGTGGATTTTGAGGTAAAATGGTTAAAGGGACATTTCATCACTGTTTAGATATCAGTGTGAAATTCTTGACCGATGTGTTTGAGGGGTCTAAAAACATTGCTACGCTCATCCAAACTAGAGGCGTCCTCAGCTGCTGATCGTCCCCAGTACACTATATAATACTACAAAGTATGACACTCCGGACTAGAAATTCCACGGGTGCTTCACTTCAACCGTCCATAGCAAAACACAAAACTCAATAAGTTTGCACAAAACAGAGGTTCAATAAACCATGAGCAATTCTTCTTTCTCCCAATACCATTTACGGTGTCCGTAACTCATCGGATAATTCCGTACCGTCCTTGACCTTCGCGTGGGACACGGGAGTTGCTCCGGACGGGCATTTTGGTAAGATTTTTGTGCTTTGACCGCGAATGTCTTGCGAACTCGTTGGAGCAGAACACCCTAAATGGTATTGGGAGAAAGAAGAATTCCTCATGGATTGTTGAGCCTCTGTTTTGTGTCAATTTATTGAGTTTTGTGTTTGTTGTTATTTCTAGTCCGGAGTTTGTTTTATATATGTATAGGGTATTGGGGATTATCAGAAGCTGAGGACGCCTGTGATCCAAACGTGAATTGTTGCCGAATGATCTGCAACTCAAGTCACAGGCAATGCGTACATGCGCCATTTTCGAATTTGCCAACAGTAAATCTAAAGGATTTTCTTGAGTCTCTGGTGTTCCTGTTGCTAACGGAAATAGAATCCTACGGCGACAAGGAATATTATATGAGACCGATTCGAGTAAACGGTCAAATTTAATTTATTTTGTTTTTAGCTAGCTAAAAATGGAAAATGCACCTTTAAAAAAGTGAACGGGTATTGTGTAAATGACGAAAGAAGTCCTTCAACTGGAGGAGTAAAGCTTAGCTGCCATTACCATAACTGGCAAAACGCAAGAAAAATCGTAAAATGACTCCCGTGGATTCGAGCCTGCCGGAGATTACACGACCGGTCTGCTGAATGTGAAGTTTGTTGATGGAAACTGCACAAGCTGTAGGCTCGTACAAAGGTAGCAGGCTCATTACCAAAGATATGACAGTCAGTTTCAATTAAAATGCGTCCAAGTTGTACGTAGTACATGCCTAGCCTGGATAAATAGTCATTACTCCCTGGCAGATGACCTCGCTGGTGACGCTACGTACACCCTTACTCTATTCCTTTTGCCTTTCCGTTTCAACCAATTAAAAAGCTCAAATTTTGCCCAATTCCTGAGAAACCGACATATTTGTAACCTACTTTAAGAAGTCCAGTCAAAGTTAGGTGGCCATTTTGAAATGCCCTAATTTTGGCCAGTTGATCACAAATTTTCTCCAAAAAATCGCAAAACGAGCTAAAACCTCCCCGAGGGCGTTGTTAAAACAACCATTCAAGGGTTTCTTAATGTAAGCAATTCTTTTTAACTTTTCATTCATGGAAATCTGTTTTTTCACCGGGTTTTGTCTTCTGGCCAAAAATCCGTACTCTCTGGCTTGGAAGACAGACACCTTTACTAGCAAAGACTTTAACGCAAATGTTGCAGTTTTACAACATCGACTTAAGGTTCGCTGGCCGGTCACCGTCCTTGACGGCATCTAGAGCAAATTATAAGCAAAATCTCCCGGCATTTCGACTAGACCCCTGACTACGAATGGGAGGATAGTCACTTTAGCGATTGGTCAATTTTACCAAATACAAATCACCGAAATGGAGGAATGGAATGCCTACTCCTGCGCGCGACCCATGTATTCTAGCATTAAAGCTTGCGACCCCGAGACTTCACGGGACTGGTCACGAGCGTTTACATTGTGTACTTCCAGTTGTCCGCTCGAGAGTGTTGAAATCGACTATTGTACTTATTAAATCAAGCTTCGGTTTCATTTTGTCATCGTTTTTCATAAAGGAATCATCAAGCGACACTTGAGGTACGGTTTCAGCGACTAGTCAGCAAACCCGTGAATTACACTGGTCATTCTTTACACGTACTGACTCGTGGCCCTGGCTGGAAGCCGGGAATAGTCTGGTCATTTCTGTCTTCCAATAGTGTTAGGTCTATAGGAGAAAACTGTCAGCTTTTGGGTGGCGGTGGTAACCGCGGAGCTCTCTCAAGACTTTTTGGAGTACCTCTCAATGTTCTATAACCGCGACCTATTTTGTTTGGTAACAGGTCACTACTCCGAAGGGCCATTACTTCAAAAGCCAGTACACCGAAGAAACCCATTACCACGAAATGTTATCTTTTTATTATTTTTATTCGACCTTCATAAATTTTCTCCCAATTTCACGAATGTGTTATAACTTAGTATCAAAATGTCCACACAAAAGACAAAAATTTGGACACTGAAGTCCAACGACTTGTTTCAGCCGTTTCTGCTATCTTTATAGTGAACGACTCTTGCATCGTATCGTCTTTGAAGTTGCTCGCTTGACCAAAAGAAAATGTATCGTATTAATGTTATTAAAATGAAAAAAAATGCGTCGTTCATAATTGGAGGAGGCGCGGGTTTCTTCGGAGTAGTGTTTTTTCGGAGTAGTGTTTGTTTTTCGGAACAGTGGGCCTTCGGAGTAGTGGGCTGTAACCCTTTTGTTTGGCTGCTAGTACTTACATTTGCATGTGGCATTGTACCCCGCCTTGTCTGTTAACACAAAGCCAACGTTGAAGAGAAGGGACATTTAAAGAACATAAGCTTATTATTTTTATAAAATTTCTTTCTTTCTCTGAAACAGTTACTCATCTGCAAATATTTCAGAAGAATAAGTAAGAATTATTGGTCTTCGTACACGCTGTATGTGGGTCTAAAAACCTGCCTCGATTTGTAACATCACCCCAACAGTGTTTAATATTTGGTCGATCACCTAAACATTGAAGTGATTTAGATGCTGAAAGAAAATCTGCAGCCGCAACTTATCAAGCTACATGTTAGGAGTTTTTCATCAAGAACGGGGTACTACTAGACCGGGATCCCAGAGCTTTTTTGGGCATGAAAAGGTAACCAATTTTCTTTGGTGCCACAGTGCTCTGTGGGTATTGATAATTCAAAAACTGTAAAACCTTCAGAATCAGTTGGTGATTCATGGGTGGCGGACCATAGGGGGCTGGCTACATAGACCGGGATCCCAGAGCTTTTTTGGGCATGAAAAGGTAACCAATTTTCTTTGGTGCCACAGTGCTCTATGGGTATCCTGATGCTTGGAAATGGCCGTCTGGCAGGTTCGCTCTGGTGGGTGTGGTCAGGGGAGCCAAGAGAATGACACTCGAAAATTGAGCTAGATCAACTTTTCTGGTAACCACTTCAAACTGCCTTGAATACCTACTACGTAATCCACTGTATCAAAATTGGCCACTGCCAGACAATTTCAGTGGTGGGGACTACCCGCCAGACGAACATATACAGGGTACAAAAATTGAGCTAGGTCAATCCAAGAGGTAACCGCTTGAAACCAGTCGCAAAATTTTCACCGTAAGCCCAGGTATCACGAATGAACACTGCCAGACAAATCTAGTGGTGGGTTACCCCCGCCAGACACGCCCAAATACCAGAATTGAGCTAGGTCAATTCATCAGGTAACCGCTTGAAACCAATTGCACGATGTTCAGCATCACTGAACATGGCACAAAAGTTAGCTGCCAGACATGAATTGAGCTAGATCAATCCATCAGGTAACCGCTTGAAACCAATTGCACGATGTTCAGCATCACTGAACATGGCACAAAAGTTAGATGCCAGACAATTTCTGCCGTGGGGTGCCCTTGCCAGACGATTATCAGACAGGGCTAAAATTGAGCTAGATCAATCCAAGAGGTAACCGCACGAAACTGGTTGCAAAATATTCACCGTAGCCTCGGGTATCACGAATAAGCATTGCCAGACAAATCTAGTGGTGGGTTAGCCCCGCCAGACACGCCCAAATACCCGAGTTGAGGTAGATCAACCCACCAGGTAACCGTTTGATAACCAATTGCACGATGTTCAGCATCACTGAACATGGTGCGACAGCGAGATGGCAGGAGTAGAAACAAAATTCATAAAAGCCTATTTGCACTGAGTAAGCACCAAGTTGAGGAACCAAGCACTTTTTACATAAGGTGAGAGATTTTTGTCTGCAAATTTATGTCAGGGCATGAGAAATCAGAAAAATCGCACCTGATCGGTTGCAGCGACCTCACAAGTGTACACAACAACAACGGAATACTCCACATGATATATTCTAATTCACAATTAAAAACAGAACATAGAAATCCGTCCCGTTTTACCAGTCTAAAGTACGTCCCCCTGTTTTCGGACGAATTATACCCAAATCCACATCTCATTTGATGTAACTCTTACAACGAGGAATAATCGAAATGGCGTCTTTTGCTGCCGTCTGCGTTATGTATGCACACCAACTACCGTCATTTCCGTTGTACACGTGCTTAACCACGACGAGCTATTTGATATGGGCGTTGAAAGCTGAAAACAACGGAGGTTTCGGGAGATTCTTGACTATTATCGCTGAGTAGTTTTCTAATATAATTGTTCATGAGTGTTGACTGCCAAGTAGTTGCGTGATTTCAAACAGGTGAATTACAATTAGAAAGCTCGTCATAGGCCCAAGCTATTTTCTTGGTAAATCGACCTTCACATGTGCCCTGTGAAATGCAGTTTTTACTATTTAATGAAAGCTCTGTTCGTTTTGACCGTCATTTCGCTGGGTCCGCATCGATATTTTCCGGTCCCTGAGTTACCTCGTCTCTATATTCCGCAACTGATATTTTCTCGGGCCTATGTTTCCCAGCGCTTTCCCAAATACTGTTTTCCCAGCCCAGATGTCCCTATGTTCCCAAATGGCCATGGTGGGACAAAAGCTGACGTCTCAGTATACACAACTCAGAATCTCCTTAAGAAGATCAAAGACCAATTGGAGGCAGAGATGGGCTGCTCTTCATCTTCGGTCTCCAATCTTGCAACTGCCTAACTTAAAGACACCTATTCCAACAACAGTGCAGAATTTGAAATCATGTGCACCAAAGATATCGCAGCAACTTGAAATGTTTTACCGGACACTTTTCGGTGGCATTACAACATCAAACTCTCAAAGAGAATCCATTGACAGCAAAGTGACCGCAATGGCATCTGACGCCATTTACAACGTTACCCGTGGTAATGTGAGGCCGTGGAAGCACACGTTCCTGGGACTTGGTCTGTCTTCTCTGACAGGTTCAAAACTGTCTTTGCAGATTTAAACAGAGCAGGACATTCCATCGACTACAAGGAAAGCAAAGGCCTTGAGACTGAGTTTGCGTATTCCATAGAGTCGTATGAACGCGAAGCACCGGATGGTATTCAACTCTTTCCAAATCTAGCCACTGCCTCCGTTTGGGATAATAATGACGCACACGTCAAAACATTAGATGGCATGTCAACACTGCACGCAACTGTTGATCATAGCTACCAGAATGTGGTGGAAGAAGAAAGGGAAGATGCTTCTGCTGCACTGTTGTTTCGAGAAGGAATCGTCGACAGTTTGTGGGGGTTGAGCGGGACGTGCGGCCATTCAGAAAATATCTTAAGGGCGTTACTTTTTCAAATATAAACATAAACTCTGCTCAAACACGTGACAATCTTGTCAGAGGCACTGAAGTAAACTACAAGAACATACAGCTCCACTTGTTGGATCTCTACTGGTTTTCGACACTAAGGGAAGGTAAGTAACACTCCACTGCATGCTGGATTTAAAGCAGTTACATACGGGACCCCTTGCCTCGTCAAAGGATCTGTTACATGGACCCATTTCAAAATCACCAACCAACAACGATGTTGTTAAAGAAACTATGATCCGCACAATGTATGTAGCCAGAGAGACTGGGCAAGACTACGCAGTCGTCACATATGACTTGGAAGTTGCTTTAAAAGCCTACGCAATACAAGAACTTGAAAGACCATTGTTTGATAAGCTGCTGATAATACGGAGCTGGCTTTTTATGGAGCTGTGGGAACCATGATAAATGGAAGTGGCATAGAGTTCCTACTTTCAGAGACTGGTATCTTGGCAGAAGGGTCTATGATGGGCTTCATTAAAGGAAAATTCTACAACAGGTGCACTCGGGTTCACGAGCTTCTTGCTAACGTTTTGGAGGGCAAGATGTACCAAAAATTTCTGCATGACTTGGCTCCGGAGGAATATGAATCATTCCTTACGGTTATGATCGCAGTCCCTTCAGATCCAGAACAAATAGAGGCAAACCTTGATGATCCTGTAATTACTCAGCACCTCCATAAGTATGAACGAGATTTCTTTCACATAGTGATTAATGGCAAATATGGCAAAACTGCTCAGTTTTGGGCAACCTACATCTTTCTCATAAACCGTGCTAACAGAGAACTCCAGAGATGCGTCAAGACAAATGACGTCAGTGGTTATATCAACATTTTCCCGACAATGCTAGAGGTATTCTTTGCCCTGAACCGTCCAAACTACGCCAGATGGGGAACGTTGTTTTAATTGAAATTTGCAGTCCCACAATTGCGCGAAGTGCTGGAAAACGGAGCGTTTTCAGTGCAACGTACTAGGAACAACTTCAGTAGATCGGCTGTTGACCTCTCTTTGGAACAGTTCGTCTACAGGGATGCAGCATCGAGCATGACAGGGATAATGGCTTTCCGCAACTCAGAAAATGCAATGCGTCGATGGTTCCTCTCTATGACACAAAGGGCAATGGCTGTAACTGAACTTAGAACATTTGCAGGACATGAAATCGGGGAGAATTCAAAGAGTCAGTGCAGTCCTTCAAGAATCAAAAAAGATAAGGAACAGATGGCATCACTCAGTGTCAAAATCGACAATTTCTGCAATCCGTTTGAGAACAATGCTCCACCGGGTCTGGTTAATATCGCAACTGGCCAAGCAGCATCCCAAGAACGGAAGACTACCTGATCAATGCGCTGAGCCGAGACCATGATGCGAGGGGAAAATTCCATCAGGAATGGGAAAATGACAGCAGTAGGTTTCTGCGACCAGTTAAACGTACAGCTGTCCAAAATTTCCCTGCTGAGAGCGTGAAGAATAAAGCCAAGTCATGGGCCTCCCAGAGAAACAAGACAGCCGCAGAGAGTCTAAGAGATTTGTTCATACGCATGGTCGTAGTTGTAGCAGAGAGGGCAGACTTCGATCTTCGACAACTTCTGATCTCACATCCTGTCACACCTTACCCATTAGCACTTGCTCACTGCGATGGAGCGCTCGTCAAAACGGAAAAGTCTGCTTTGCTGAAAAAAATTGAATTGTTCCAGACAGAACCTACAACAGATGGAGATTTTTTACACGACTACGTGAAGGTATTTGATGGCGGACTTCTTCTACATTCAGTCATCTCACAGACGAGAATAGGTGTAACTTACAAATCAGTTGCACCATCGATGTTAACGGTGGTCTGTTCGGGGAGGGCAGAGGAAGCACACTTGTGTCTAGACAAGTACGTAGAAAACTCAATTAAGGACAGTGAACGGAAACATCGCGGGGACTTTAATTCCATGTATG